>JAODKL010000047.1:7156614-7167021 GCA_026780765.1 Petrocephalus schoutedeni
ATGTGGACTGTCTGGCAGAGAGCTGGGAGGGAGCAAAAATGTGGACTGCCTGGCAGAGAGCTGGGAGGGAGCAAAAATGTGGACTGTCTGGCAGAGAGCTGGGAGGGAGCAAAAATGTGGACTGTCTGGCAGAGAGCTGGGAGGGAGCAAAAATGTGGACTGCCTGGCAGAGAGCTGGGAGGGAGCAAAAACATGGTCCCCGAGCACCGAATTGGGAAACACTGAATTAGATTATTGAGAATGCGGAAGCAACATCCAAAGCATGTTAGCCGCCGACCAGCCTTAGTGAATTTGGAATTGATTTGTCCAGAATTCATTTCCCTAAGGCTTTTGGTCCAGGGCAGACGTCACTGTTGGTGTGCAGTGGGGTGGCCGCTTTGCAGATTGGTCCCTGGCAGCATAGGTGAGGATGCATGCCTGCTTCCCGGCAGCCACACCGGCCTATATATGGAAGCCTGGATTGTTGCCAAAAAGCCCAACTTCTGGGAATGAAACCATTGCTTTCCAGCGATTATTCCTCCTCTGCCTCATAAACGGGCAGCGACTTAAACTCGCCTGTTTCTCTGTTAATGTTGCGATTGTCCAGTGATATTAGAAAAGAAAACAAAATTAATAGCCACCGGGTTAGAGTTAATATGATAGTAAACCCTAACAAAGGCGTCTTTCACCTTATACCCTAAAAAGAGGTCTTGCCCTGTTCCTTCCCATTCATTATGAGCGGTTTCTCGTTTTTCTCTTAAAAGAATCTGATTGATCAGGCCGTGAGATTCAAATTGAAATGTTGAAATGATTTGGGGCATTAGTGCCTCACTGCTGACACTGTGGGATAAATACCGTCGGTATAGGCGGCGAATAAAATATTCATCCATAGACAAAACGTCGTCATTGCGTCAGAGGATTAGTGCCTTGTCGGTGTAACACTTCATTTATTCGTGGATAATGATGTGGTTCCAGTTTTCCCCCATATACCAGCAGCAGGTTGTGCGCGGAATGTACCCAGCGAGCGGCTGAGATTCACTGATCTGCACTGATCCACGTTCAGCCGCACAAATGCGATTACCGCGCTTAATGGGGGATCTCAGAAACATCCCGCCGTGCCCGGGAAGTAGCAGACAGTTAGCACGTTTCCCACGGCTCGTGGGATTGAGTCTTCCGAAGAGGCCTTCGCGCAGAGTTGAGTTTGCCTGTCGAAGGTGACAGGCCGGGTTGAGTTTCTTTCCGAACGATACGATCGGCCCGGGCAGGCTGTGTGATGCGTGACCGGTGGTATTTAGCCGGGCGGGCATCTGCGACAGACGTCCATCGACGGCCCTAACGTCTGGCTCACCTCCTCACCTACCCCCGCATAGCGGCGCGTGTGACAGACGGGACCCCTCGCGACTTCCCAGCAAGCGTCATGTAGAACCTGGGCCTCCTAGCGGACACACCTACCCCCCCCCAACCCCGTGCCACCGGGGGATCCCCTAAACCACAGAGACTGACCCCCATATACTCTCCCTGACCCTGGGCAGATTTTCGTTTCACATTAATTACCCCCATACCTTCCTGCCCAGTGTTAATGCACCACGTTTCAAATATTTGTCATCAAAACGATGTTGGAATGTGCTTTGCGTGTCATTTCCGATGCTCCGTTCAAAGAGAATTTCATTAACCCCCGATTTTGTCATCAGTTGTCATCAGTAACATTCCAGATCTCAGTAGAAAATGTGAAAAGTAACAGCTTTAGTGTTTAGTGTTTTTTTTTTTTATTCCCCTTGGGTTAGGAGATTATATTTTCGGGAGATGCAGTCCTGTTTGTGTCAGCTTAGTATGAGATAATGTATCTTAGTCTGGGCGTTTTAATGTGTGTTGATACTTTGAAGACTGAACAAAAACACACGGCTTATCCGCAATCTTCTGGATCCATCAGAACAAATGAAATGCTACAGTTGAAAGCAGCAGAGATGTACACTGCGTTATTCCTGTGACTTTGGCCCAGATTGCCTTACCAGCAGGCCTCACATGTGAACCTTACTCATGCTTGGAACCCCCCCCCCTCCATCGATGGTTATGTATATAAGACATAATGCTGTCCCGTTTCATTTTTTGCTTTTTATTTTGTACTATATCCTGTGAATGCCGGGGGATTCTTATGCAAGGCGCAGGCTATTTTCGCAGCAATCCGGGCGACACATCACCCCAACCTGTAAACGGGCCAGAGAGATGTTTTATTTTCTCCACCCCTCGCTGACAGGATGTTCTGAGTCAGTGCTGGTTTGCACACTGTGGCTTGTCTGGTTCGACTTCGCGGGAGCAGAAGGGCCTTCCTTTGGGTTATTCAGCTGTGTCATTAGCAGCTGAGGCACAATTTAGCCAAACAATCTCAGCGTGATCCAGGAAACCCTCTGCGGCTTGTGATGATTTGTACAGTCGTCCGTCTCTCTCTCTCTCTCTCTTTTACTGCCTCCTTGTTTCTGCGTGTCGCCATATGCAACTGAGCAAACTCATTTTCATGGGTCGGTGACAGAATTCATACCCTTTTTGATTGCGATTTATGTCTGGATGAACTTGATGGGAGCCGTTTGTTCCCCAGTGTGGCCATGGACTCTGGACATGTGGTTCTACCTCAGTATCCAATCAATTTATTAACGTCACATTTTGGATGTGAAATGCACTTAGCGATCGGATGCTTTTACAGCCAGCCCTTCATTCCGATGTACAAAACCCAGCTATTTAAATTAACTGGCTCGCAGTTATTACACAGCTGTGATGTGGAATATTTAAAACTAGTGGAAATCTGTAAATATTAAAACGGCAATTCGGGAATTTAAAATAATTTAATGGCCAAATCCACAGTGGTGATTTCCATTACATGAGGATTTAGAAGTTTATTAATCAGTATTAAGTATGTTAATTTATTTAATTGTGTTTTATCTGACCTGAGTTCCTTAAACTCACTTATGGAAATAACACAGTTTTATGAAGTTAGGAATACATTAAAAAATAAAAATGAAGCTGTTTTTGACTAAGTACCAGTCTCCCAGTTTCTCCCCTCTAGTCCTCTATTTTTAGGAAGGAATGAATCAAGACAAATCTCTGGGGAAGGCTTCTCTAAGCGTCGTTGTGTAAGACTGCTGATTCACCGCGCTGGGATGGAAGTAGCATAAGCATGTTCTCTGTGGAACCAACTTAACTTCTCTCTCGTGGACCTTTCGATTCCTCCATGCATCTCTAAAGTCCAGCACACAATGAGCAGTGTTCCTGTCTTTGTGTGAAATAATGAGACCTTGGACGTCTTCACCTGGTTTCTAAGAACAAATCGACCTTCCTAACACACGTACTGCTGTAGAAGACGTGCCACTTAATTTGAGAGGAGGAGAGCTTTGGAATTCTCCCATGGCGGTGCCTGTGTGGGAGCGTAGTCAATGTCATCCTGTCCTTTTCACATTAATCCGTTAAACACTAAGGGACAGACACAACAAACTTCATTAAGGGAATTCAGAGTGAGATGTACTGGGCCGAGGAATGATTGACAGATGGTAGGAGAGACGTCCTCTACAGCTGGGAAGTGTAGTGTGATACTACCGGCTGTTATTGTCAGATATGTATTTGTGCTATTTGTAAGGGTAGATACCTCTGCATTGCCACTATATTGCCAAATCACACTGGAATGGTCCAGAGAGAACACAGCCAGGCCTGTGTCCCATCTGGCCAGCCCACTGAGCGGAGAGGGGAAGTGTGGTAGGATGGTCGTGACTCTGAATTTGTATGTTTGTTTCAGGCCAATTTGACACCCGTCCTATTGTATGATGACAGATGTGTCAGATGCAATCGCACGAGTCTCACACCTGTCACTGGCTCTTGAAAACCCACACGTGACTCTATAAAGGGCGTTATTATGGCCCTAAGCCTAAGCTCTTAGCGGTACTTTAGCTGCTGTTGGGAACATTTTGAGAAAGCTGGGTAGAGAGATGTCTTCGCGTGTGGGACCATGTCGGCTGGGCACTGGAACTTTATTGCTTCTCATTTATCAAGTTACGCTGCAGGAGAAATCTCTGGATGAATATTGAAGGCTAATGTCTTATAGTGTACCTGTCTCAAGCAATGCAATAATGTTTGGTAACAAAGTGGTGCCTTTATGGTTTTTTAAGGAATTCACAAACTTTCCAATATGGGCTTAGTGTGAATTAAATCAAGTTATACTCAAGAGAGACTAACATATTCACATGGAGCTTCAAAGAAAAGTATTACAATTTAAAATAAAGCGCACATATGCTTTCTAGACATTTAAGTGTGCAGAACCGAAATGTGCGTCTGATTCGACTAAATAAATGGAAAGTTATGCAGTAGCACAAGTAGCCAGGCCCACCAAATTGTATAATGACGTTTATCGTTAAGATCGGCAGGTGGGGGGGGGGGGGTCCGCTTTCGGAATCTTGCTAGAGGAGGGTAGCTAGATGTCAACAGAAAGACGCGTGCTGTAGCGTGACAACTTTCGGTGAATTATTAAGGCTGGAGACCACTGGAAGTGATTTTAATTTTAATTTTTTTGTTTGTTATTAAGCTAAACTAGATATTTTCCACATATTCACTGTGTCAGGATATAAAACGCAGCTATTTGGCTTCTCTTCCTCCCTTGCATCATTCCTTCTTTCCCTTCTGTCCCTTCTCTGGTTCCTTCCGTCCTCCCTCCATCCTTCCCTTCTATGCTTGCTTCCTTCCTTCTTCCCTTTTTTACATCTTCCCTCCCTCTGTCCCTTCTCTGGTTCCTTCCTCCCTCCCTCCTTCCCTTCCCTGTTTCTTCCTTTCCTTCCTCCCTCCCTCCTTCCCTTCCCTGTTTCTTCCTTTCCTTCCTCCCTCCCTCCTTCCCTTCCCTGTTTCCTCCTTTCCTTCTTCCCTCCCTCTGTCCCTTCTCTCTGTCCCCTGCTTGGTTCCTATCTTCCTTCTTCCCACAGTGAGCCTGAATCCTGTCCCGGCCGGCAAGGGGCACCAGGCAGGGCCCCCCCCCCCCCCTTGCAGGGTGCAGGTGCACAGCAGGGCGCCTGCATACACATGTACACGCCGCGGGTCATCTGGCTCTCCGCCGGGTACAGGTTCTGCCCTCTTGCTAGCTTCATGAGGGCGTGCAGCACCGGGCCGGCACAGCCTCTTCAGCTAAGCCCCCACTTTGCTCAGAGAAAGCCAATGATCTTTGCGGGTCTTCATGTTAAAGACTGGCGGGCCTGTGCGGTCAGGGGGGCGGTGGAAGCCTCCTTCCCTGAGCTTCTGTCTGTTCTGCACCATTAGTAATTAATCCCACAGTGCTTTTAACATCATTGATGAAGAAAAAGTGCGAAAAAAAAAAAAAAACCTCAGCCTTGACAATGGTAAACATTAAAATAGCATTATAGCCCTTCCTGGAGGATTTCTCTATGGCCATTCATTAACTTTGAAGGTACTTTCAGATCAGCGGAGATCAGTGGGTGATACTGCACTCCTGGGAACCACGTAGGAGGCCGATGGCTTCATTGTGCAGCTGTGCTCTTTATCGAGCTTTCCTGAGTAACCAAACTCCGCCCCTGTCCGCTCCAGTTCCAAAAGCAGCCCAGGATTCATCGCTTGAAAGTCATTCCCAGAGCCCTTGACAGCCTGCTTTCCAGGTAGCTTCCTATCGGTGATGGAGAGGGACGGGCTAAAAGGTAGCCCGCTTTATTTGTGCCCTTAATTTATCATGAAATAAAGATAAGACCTTTATTAGAAAGAGCCAAGTGGTTTGACTAATCATCGACCTCTGATATTTCTCTAAGTGGAAAGCTCTTATAAATGATGTTTAGCTCATGCACTTTTAGAAATAATTAATGCAATTTGGGCTTGACTCAATGACTCGCATTTGGTCATTTGAGATCAGCGCATCTCTGCAGAGACGCATTCCCAAAGCAATGATCCGAACCCCAACGACTAGTAACGAAACTCTGACATTATTACTAGCCCAGGGATTCCTCGCTTGTGTTTATTGTCCACCGTGCGCTCCTGGCAGGAGTGCTTTCCCGCGCTTTGCGGCAAAGAAGTTTATGCGACATTTTCATGAGGATTTGTTGAAGTAGCTTGTTCACGAGGTAAATGTAATGGCCGAGGAAACGTGGCTGGATGCGATTATCACCTTAAAGAACCCTGTGTCCTTGAAGATGTCGGTTTTGTGTTAATTTGCTAAATGTCGATGTTCAGTTGACGAGGCAGCCTGGCTGATGGTGGAGCAGAGGTTCGCCAAATAGCACGGGGGGGGGGGGGGCAGATCCGTACCACTGACATGGTTAAGGATAGATTCACAACTGTTTCAGGGAAGCGGATTAGTTTCTGTTTATACATAGTGTGTCTAGACCTGGGATGTCAGCATGAGGCCTGCAGGCTAATGTCAGCCCACAAAAACATCCTGTACCATGAGAACTAGAATATTTACAACTAAGCCATGAAAACTCAATGTGATGTGAAATGAATGCATGCCATAATTAGAAACACCTGTGGTCCATTTAAGCGTGTGTGTGCGTGTGATATGTAATACATTTTTCTCCACAATATAATAAAACCTGTTATTTTGATGATGTGGGGAGCACCTTTTCAGTACCCACAAGGGGAAACTCACTTTTATAAAAATCTGTGACTGCAATCAAAACCAAAAAAGTGCCAAAAGTCTTGTATTTTGTTTTGTTATTTATGGTTAAATTTAAGGCAGACTAGGGGTTAAGGGTGTCGTGATTGGTAATAGGGTTATGCCCATAGAAAGATATGAATACAAACATGTCAAGCCAATTCAAGCAATTCAGTTATGTATCACATTTAGAAACAACAGGACTCGAACCAAAGAGCTTTCCAGTTCCGACAGAAGAAATACTGCAGTACATACAGAGTAAAAATATCTAAATAAAATAACATGAATAGCATAGTAAAATATTGAATAAATAAAAGAAGAAATTGTGCATACAAGAAATAAAAATATTGCAATTAAAATAAATTAAAGTGTAATAAAATAAGCAACAGGAATGAAAAATAAGAAGGTAATTAAAATAAATTAAAAGAAACGTAATAGTGGAAACGTGTGTGTATGTTTATGAGGGAGTGCCCCCAACTCACTGAGCATTTTGTTTTTAAAAATAATTTAATCTTAATTTAGTAGTTAAATTTACCTGTGTGATAATAATTAATGAAAATAGTAGATAATGGTACTATTTGCATTAATTACTATGTTACTAGGTCTCTCTTTCACATTTTGCCCTTGTGTGGCCCTCCATCCGATGCAAGTCATCTAGATCGGCCCTCAGTCATGAAAACTTTGAGACTCCCTGGTGTAGACCTGCACCGCAGGACGGTACCTCTGTCTAGCATTTATCATCCTCTGATGGGTGATGTGCTTCAAATCTAACGCCTCTGCGCCACAGACCATAGTACCAGGCGCGGTACCCCACCCCCCATCCACCCACCCACCCATATTCTCCCAGTTCATCAGCTTCTACACCAAAGTTCTGAAACTAAAGATAATTATCCTCTAGTAAATCCCGATGCTCTGTTGCGCATTCGGGCTAGGAGCAGAAATGATACCATACTAACATTCTTAATGCTCAGTGTACTTAAATCCTACATGATGAATTCATCAGCTATTATGAAGGCATTGATGTACAGCTGTGGAGTAATGCGTTAACATGTCCATTCTTATATGTTCATATAGATTGAAATAGAATTTCCCCCTGGTATACGCCAAGTATATCTCCTCTTATAAATTAAGCGGTGTGGTTTCTGATAAGTCTACTGACATTCTGTACGCGGTTTATTAGGAGGAACTCGGGCCTTTCTAAATGTGCTGGAAACGTGCCCTGCGGGTCAGTGCGGTACCCTGGGTAGTAATGGCTACTAGGTTACAGCCACCCACCTAGTGCAATTACACTCTTTGATTTATTGACCCGCTCCTAGCTGGAAGGGTGTTGAGACCCTTATCGGATGAGGCAGGTGGGGTAGAACAGAGGAAAAAGTTTTCCAATTCATTTTATTTTGCAAAAACTTCCGAGGACATGCTGTTGTTCAGATTATGGGTTTGAAATTGTGCCCATGTAACTATTAATGTACCCTGAAACACATGTACTACACGCGTGTTAAAGTGAGGCCTTGGATAGAGCGTGCAGTACTGTTTCTGTATGATTCTGCCGTGTTGTGGCCTTGCCTGTAGATAATGTGTATCTAAGAAGGTCCGTGCGGAAATGTGTGAGTAAGGTGCTCATCACTTACCTTTAGACGGGTGTATATGCCTCTGGCTGGGGCGCCATCGATTGGAGGGACGGGTTTGTTAGATCAGGGTTCGGAAGTGCTGGCCAATCGAGGGCCGTGGGCTCTGTCAGTTTTCACACTACTGTGATTAGTAATTCTGTCACAGAGGTCAGTGTTCTCATTTGGGAAAAAAGAATCAAGTATTGATTTTTATGTATAAATCAACTGTTTATTGAACAGTAATTAAAAAAAATGCAACAACAATGGACTCCCCCCATCCAAGAGAGGACATGTTCCTCACACTTTCAGCTCCCCGCCTTCCAGAGCCACCTTTCCAGCACAGGTTCACAGTCGTCCTGTAGCCTGGGTGGGAATACCTGTCAGCCGCAGAGCACGCACTCAGCCAATCAAGGAACAGACTCGCCAACCTGCATGTTTCCCTACTACTGGAGGGGTGCTCGAGAACCTCCCAAAGACGCCCATCCCAGGCCTGGGAGGAGACAGTGCTAAGCTCAGCCACCTGGCGCGCCCCCAATTATAGGATAAATACCGTTTAGTGATTTTTATATAACTGCGTCACTTTGCCCTGGAGCTGGATTGCCCTGATGAGGGCACTGGAGAGTCTTTGTAACACCTCTAGCCAAGTTTCCAAGTTGGGAGGCCTTGCGCCGCCCAGTAGGCATGTACCCTAAGGTGCCCAAGCCTTTGCAACTCAGAGCAGATGTCTAAGGATGAGACTGAGCTCCATCAGTGGTGCCCACGTCGGTGCGGAGGTGTCCGAGGCTCCGAACGCGCACAGGTGACCCCAGTGCACCCCGGAGATTCTTGCTGTCTAAGCTGTTCCGGCCCGGCGCTCCACTGACGAGGAGAAGCGCGTTCGGCTCGGCTGTTTTTGCTAAGGGCAAAGGCAGGAAATGTGTTTGTTTCAATTTGCAGAGCAGTTAAAAAGAAACAAAGCTTCCTGACCCCCAGGCACCATAAACTCCATACTGTTTACGCTTAAATAACACTGCTGTGATCATCTAACGTGTCAGGCGGTCTTTCATTGCCTACTTTCTGGCATGTATCCGTGATCTAATGCATTTTGCCAGATCCAGTCAACTCCTTATTGTATTTAACCATGACTATATTTAACCATTCATTAATACCGTAAAATCCCATCCACATGTGAATAATTTGCTTCCTAAGCAGGCTGTAAAGGTAAGCTTCACCCAGCCAGTTTGCAGTTGGACACTTTTATTTAAGTCCAGATGGAAGGTATATCAGCACAGCATTATTAAATGGCTCCAGGTGAGCACAGGGTTAGCAGAATTGAGATCATTTGCATATTTTTCAGCTTCATAATCGTAATTGGAGGTTGTATAAGAGGAGTATACTGTAGCGTCAGCTATGTTCATCTTTTATTTAAGTTGCTTGAATTTAAATATTATGTATGCCGCTTTCATTTTATGGTGATGTTATTCACAGTTTATGCAGGGATGTTGTTAATTATTTATTATTATTATTATTGATTTTTTTTTATTAAAGTATCATGGGCTCACGCTAAAGCCCTTTCTTCTGCTAGTCCCAGGGTGTAGCCAGGCTTAAACAGACATGGGAAGGATAAGGTGCTAAGACTGGCTTCATTCGATGAGATCAGCGGCGCTGTGCAGGTGGATTACCTCCTGATGACTTTCTCTGCATGCTGTGTGCGGCGTGGCCTCCGCCAGAGGCTGAGCCGACAGCTCCCACACTCCAGCCGCACCGCTGATCCGGACGCTTGGCCGGGGGATGGCATTTACCTCCGCAGGCTTACACTGTAATTCCCCCTGCCTTCATTACCCCGGCCCCTTGCAGCCTCGGCAGAAACGACGGGCGGTGAGAATATCCCGGTGTTTATGGCCGTGCGCCGTTTGCTCATTCCGCCACGCAGGAATCTCCTGTCATGGGCGGATTTGCTCAAAACAGTTGCCTGATGTCACAAGGCAGCTTGATTTCGTAGTACAACTTGTGCTGTCACGAAGAGACCCTTTTGAAAGTGATTCTTGTATAGACCTTTTTTTCAAAGCCACATCTGTTTTTTCCTCAAATCATATGCTGGATTATCAGTAATGCAAGGAGTGAGGGAGATGTGGATTTATTGATCTGTTTCTTCTTTAAGGCAGACAATGGAGGACAGGACATTAGTCCATTATTGGATGGATGGATGGATGGATG
>JAODKL010000047.1:7183311-7196330 GCA_026780765.1 Petrocephalus schoutedeni
CACTGGATGCTTTGAACATTTCCACCTTTATCGTAACGTTCGGTTCCTAGAGCGAAAAATTGTTTGTGGGCCGATGCTGCGTCTCACCTGGGTTGGGCGTTCAGATCCGGCCGCTCTGTATCTGTGACACTTGCATGGTCTGACTCAGTTGTTCTCTTGGAGGTACTCCGGTATCCCCCTGTAGAAACCTGTAGTTATGTCAGTCGCCGTTTCAGAGTTTACTGTTTGTGTCCTGTGATGCACTGGCCTCCCACCCAGACTGACCCAGTGCTTCCAGAGCCCCTGCTGCCCCCGGAGCCCCCGCGGCCCGCACTTTGAAATTGTGATTCAGGTGGCCCAGGTATATCCCAGTGTTTAAGTCCACCAGTTTAAAGCGGCCTTAATCCATCCTAGCTGTCTCATCAAGCCCTTGATATACCTGATTCTATTATGATGAACTTACCCTCAAGGAGTTTTTGATTGGACTATTAATAAGTGCTTTTTAGAAAGGCCAGTCTGGGAAAGTGCTGGGACAGGGTGGCGAGCAGTATCACCTGAGATGGACTCAGCATATTAATTTGGGAAGTTTTTTTTGGGAGATAGACAGGGAGCATATGGGAAATTGGCATGAAATAGTCATGGATAGGGCCAATGAAACAGAAAGGTAAATTCAAAGATGTAGGGATCGATTTTAGATTAAATTAAATAAAATAAAATCTTTGTGCTTGGCAGGTACAGATATTACTGGCCACCCAGCTGGCTCCCCCTGCCTCCCCGCTTGTTTCAAACCCATTTGTAGACCTCTTCTTCATAATTAGTATGCTGTTTTGCTGTTTTTGGAGCTCAAAAATGTATCCTTTTTCCAAACATTTAAAAAAGGCAATACCACAGGGACAGATCCGAATGAACCTATTATGATGCAAATTTAGCCATTTCAATTATTTTCCACCACAAAGGTAATTGTGCCTTTTCCTGCAGTGGGTATCACCCCCCCCCCCCTCCCTTTGATAATAGATAATGCTCTAGACATTTCCACCGCTCTGAACCACACACACAATGCCTTTCAGTACAGGATAACATGCATTGTCAGAATGATGAAGCTGTAACAGCTGTACAGATGGTTACTGTGATTGCGTAACACCCATTGCCATGGT
Organism: Petrocephalus schoutedeni; assembly: GCA_026780765.1. Classification (NCBI taxonomy): domain Eukaryota; kingdom Metazoa; phylum Chordata; class Actinopteri; order Osteoglossiformes; family Mormyridae; genus Petrocephalus; species Petrocephalus schoutedeni. The sequence continues at coordinate 7,184,445 of JAODKL010000047.1, forward strand.
ACTGCGTGTCAGCACAGGCTGACCAGAGCGACTTGCGGCCCGCTCGCAATCGCCTTAAATCCGAGGATTTGTGGGATATCTCCGTGAACGTGAGCATGCTAATCCCAGTTGGTTATGCATCGCGCCCGCGTGGAAGTTTAGGGACTTCTGATGAATGGAGCTGGAGACCAACCTGGGAATAGACAGAACCAGACAGCTGATGTTTGCAGATGGGGAGGTCAGGGGGATTAATTAAATTGGTGTGGGTTCGATGTGGAAATATGATATTACTCCCTACCTGAGCTCACGGGGGTTGGTGGTGTGAGCGTCTAGACAGACAGATTCGCGCTTATGGTAACTGCATTCATTTAACGCCCCCCCCCCGCCCCCCCTCCATTTTTTATATACAGGGACAGCAAACTTGACGTCTGAGCTAAAAAATTGCTTCCAGTAATATAGCTGGAAATGATACATTACACGCTCCCACAAGTGTGCATGGCAGCTGTTTGCAAAACCACTCCCTCTACCTGACTTCTGGCACACACACACACACGCACACGCAAATGCACACTGACACATTTTGTACATTCAGCATAAAATGCATCGCAGCAGCTAAATACGCGCCGATGTGATTGATCGATGGCCTGGGAGTGACCTTGCGGTACCTGAGATTGGAGCACGGTGTATTTCATGGGCTCCTAATAAGTGGGGGATTCCCACGCATGCGCGTAGCGTTCACGTGCCCGTCGATTTACCGGGCTTCACCTAGGCACTGATTTCCCCAGATATCGCCTGATCTAACATACATCTCCCAGGGGATCGGTGCAGCACGTCCTCTGTGAGATCAAAGCAAAGGGGTCTCGATAATCTTAATGACCGTGGCATTTGGTTGTGCGCCTTTATGTGTCTGTGATGATCTTCAAATGTTAAAGTAGTAAAATGGATCCCGAAGTCCGACAGTTCTGGGATAGTGTTTGGTAATGAGGCTACTCCCACTCGGATCACGAGACCAAAGGCTAACACACTGCTACAGCTGTATGTCCCCTCATAAACGTTAATTGCCTGACAGCATGTTAGTTTAACAAGCAGAAACAGATATGATGTCGGTTTCATTTCTGCGTTTTTCCTGGCATGCTTCTGGAAGGTTTTTTTCTTTTCCTCTAGACTTTAGGTCGGAACTAACAAGATTTGAACTTGAAAACAAGGAAATGCAGAGGAATTACGCAGGTCTGAAACGGAGTAGATGGCGAGGAACTACTAACAGCAAGCACTTTCGGGCCACACGGGCGAGAAAGGTATTCAGTGAGTGACAGAGTGACAAGGCAAGGGTAGGCACATCTGTAGCCAGAGAACACGGCGATCAGCAAGGGGCAAGTGTGGGCCAATGCGATTACAAGCACTAGGGACTGGTAGCTGCGGGGAATAGGAGAGGGTCATAAACAAGCAGCAAGGACTCACACTAGGAGATACTAGGAAATAGGTGATACATGACATAACTACATAACAGGACAAAGGAGGGATAACCAATAACAAAGAACAAAGATAGCCTTGGGAAACAAGAACAGGATGGCCAGCGACACCTGCTGGCCAAATGGGGGAACGACGGACTGAACCAGATAAGGCAGTAACTGATCGTGACAAAATTATTATGGATGGGATGTGGGCAGCAGGCTGGCTGAGTGCATAGTGCTGCTGTCTCCCGTTCATAGATGGGGGTTTGATCCCCACCTCTGTCGTGTGGCTGTGTGTGCGTGTTCTCCCCGTGTTGGTCTGGTCATTCTGTGGTCCTCCTGCCATCCACAACTGGCCCGTAGCGTGTGCTTATGTGTGCACGAGTGTGGCCTGTGCCAATCGTGCTGCGTAAACCCCCTGGTGTCCCGTAACTCGCCTCGTGTCCTAATTATTATATAGGGTGCCTGTGAGACGTGTGCACCGCGCGCACCTGATAGGGGTACCGACTGGCACCACCCAGTGCGCTTTCAGCAGAGCCGCGATGGCCCCGTCGCAGTCAGACCGCCTCCTGACCGGTCCGCCACGCCGCCACAGTCCCCCGCGATATGATTAGCACTTCCCCCATCGCTAATGCATTCTGGGCGATAAAACTGAGAGGAGAAAAATGGCGGACAACTCATCAGGCTGCGGGTACTGATTAAACCGGGGAAGTTTGCCAACAGCTATCAGGGGGAAAGTATGTTGCCAAATGAAAGGAAAAAAAATTGAAATTTTTAGAGGCCTGTCTTTCAGCAATAAATAGACATTGCAGTCCGCTCAAGGGCTACTTTTGGGGAAGCCATTTTGTTTGTCTTGCCAGCACTGACAGGTGCTTCAGTACTCCACTGGGTAACTGTGAGCGAGACCCATCAAAGTGCAGAGACACAGCAATCATTTCACATTGCTCATTTTGGTTATCTGTAATCTTTCCACTCACTTTGCTACCAGTTTATTACCAGTCTTCCCAGCTGCCTCTTCCCGGTTGCTATCTGTGTTTTTATATCTAAAGTTATTCTCTTGCTCTCCTGTGGACTCGTAGATTACGACCAGGTCTAATATTTACTGGGACTCCACTTGATGATATTTAAGATTTATTGCATTCCAGCATTTTAAGTTGAAGTGGTGGGATTGTGACATTTTAGCTGTTGCTGCGGGTTCAGCGGAGGGTTGTCATTGGTCGGGCTTTCACCTCGAGAGCTGGGCGAGGGTCAGCGGCAGGTATTCGGGACCGCTATGACCCAGAGGAAGACGCTGCTTACTTCTTTTGTCGCTTTTTGACTTGCTCTTTTTCCTGTTGACATTTATTGTTGGCCACAAGGAGTCAATCGATGCCTACAACGTCGCTTTCAAAAGTCAGCATTATATAATTCTAGCGGGAGAAACTTTTGTCAATCAGGGGTTTAAGTAGCGCGGTTACCATAGTAACTGAGATTTCCTGAGAGAGACTCGTATTACTTGTAAATGATTTCCTGTCATAGCCTTGCCGGTAATTATTTTAACAGTGAGTCACTTAATAAAGACATACGGTATATGACCGTGTCAGAATGCATTTGCATGCGATACCTTTATTTAGTGCCGATTCACGCAGACGTGGATGCGATAGCGAGTAAGCAGATACGGTTCCGTGCGGATAAGCGACTTGCTGGTTTCCTTCATCCCCTGTGTCTAAACATTGGAGGATTAAGTCGGGATTAGACCTTCCAAGCCTTCAATGAGGCAGTCAGTATGCAGGTTCGGGCTGATCCAGAACGGCTCCCAGTGCTGTGCTCTTTGGAGGCACCTCCCTGCGTGGCTGGAGTGTGCTGCGGTTCTGCAGTCGCAGAGAAGCCCGCAGGTTTTTAAAATGCATGGTGGTAGCCTGAGTGTCCTCGGACCTCCAGGGCGTCGGGTCTGTTTGGAGGCCCGTCTGATGTGCGGATTCCCTGAGTGTCGCCCGTGTGCCGTCGCTTGTCAGCATGATGATGGCTGACAGCAGCCGTGCGCTGGGCGCTGACCCGAACCTCCCTCCATCCCTCGATGAAAACAATGCAGGTCTGTGAGGATAAAAGCTCTTTGCAGTATTTAATTAGAAATAGCAGAAAATATGTTTCCAGCAGAGACTATAAATCATATTAATGAATGCTTAAAAAAATGTAACTAGCTAAATTTTTTTGTTTTTTGCAAAGACAACAGTATTTGCCTAACGACTCATATTTGGCAGTAAGATTAAATCCAGTGTGCAAAATCGTGATGGTTCCTTAACCAGCAGGAGTTTCTGTAGAGCACAGGGGCCATACCTGCTGGTTCAAGCATCCAGGGGATAAGAAAGCCTGCAATGAAGAACTTGGCTTTCAAGTACAGTTGTTAAGTATAATGCTGCATAAAGGAATCTTCAAAACTAGTAAATAGTGCAATAATTCCTCATCATAAACTGGGCTCTAAATATTAGTCACATAAACATTAAGAATAACTTGACCATAGTATAATATAGAGAGGAGGTTTTACCACTGCATTCTAGGTAATTAATCACTTCATATTAGGCTGCTTCCATATGCTTAATTTTAAGTACCTCATCTCCTGCTGGTATACTGTAGTTTTACTCCTCCAACCGTTTCCTCCTTAGGGACATATATCCCATTCGCTTCAGGTTCTAATAACCTAAAGAGCCTTTTGATTAATACGACCGCCACTCCCATATTTCTGAACCGCGGTTTTAGACAGTACTGGGTAACGCTTTGACCCACTGGCCGCGTAATTTGCTCCAGATAAAACTGCAATCTAAATGAGTGAGATGGAAGGGGAACAGAACCCTAGCGTGGTCAGACCACCGCTGGCCCCATCGAAATCTCACCAGCTACGGCCATTTGAGCCTCGGGGTAAAGTTGACTGGGCGGCGTGTCGTGACTTATTCTGTGCTCTCTGCTCACTTTGAACAGTTTAATAATTTATACCGCAGGACATTTCTTGAGTGAGTCTGGACTCAGTGACTGATGCACCGTCTGAATCTCTTACTGTGATTGGCTGGATTCATACCGCCACCGACATCCTGCCCTGGTATGCGGCCAACAGGCCGCCCAAACGAAATTTTAACGAACAGGCTGCTTTATGAAAGAGGGTCACGACGTAATCAGATAGAAGCACTTTCCAGAATGCTTTTAATTATACGAAGAAACACATATTAATCTTACAATTGCACAGCCTGTGGTAATTAGTCAGATATATATGCTATTACTTTCCAGTATACAGCCCAATTAATATGGCACTTGTCCTTCACACAATGCGGCCCAGTATGAGTAAGTGAGGTATAATGATGTTCTATCTTCTAAGAGAGCTGAACAGCCGTGCGCCACATCCTGTACATTTAGTGGGCAAAATGCTGCATTGCTGACCCATACATCTTACCCAGATGCCAGAAGGCCGTCACGCCCAGGCTGTGGTTGGCCATGCAGTCACCATATTCCCAGCTCCCCTAAACCGGTGGCCTTCGAACATTAGCTTTGTCCAGCTGTTACGCCTTAACTTTCAGGAAGCCTTCGGCCTTTAAGCATCTTGGCTTCCTTGCAGAGTTGCCTGGAAGAGGAGGATTTTCCCATGGTCCCTTGTTTACACTTTGCCCAGATTTGAAGTCAAATCGGATGAATGCGCAGAGTGTTCCCCCGGGAGAAACTGTCTGCTCCCTTTGAAGGAGATGGAGACTCGTGACAGTAAATGTGCAGCAAAGTGAACAGAGTCATTAAAATGACTCTAGAGTAAATTCTGCTTCCCTGGGGAGCTATATGAGCCAGCCACATACTCTTTGTTCACACATCTCTGTTGACATATTTGTGTGTGTAATTTGTGTGGGGTCAGGAGGGGGGCTTGGTAACAAAAACAATCGGGAATATTCAGTGAATGTGCATTTAGATATGCATGGGTACATGCATCAATTTTCCATTTCTAGCAGAATACTGTAATTTATACCATGTTAGATTACAGTTTTTCTTATTTATACAGTTTTATATGTACTATAGTGCCTCAGAATAAGTGCTGTTACCTTCTGAGTGCAGACAAAAATCTCCCCAATGTGACCCTTTATATACCAAACCACAAATTTTCATTTTAGTACTATTAATGATTATCATAAAATGAGTTAATGACATTAATAGCTTTCATAAAACATAAAATTCTAAAGTAAAAATAATACTCATATTTGATATATATATATATATATATATATATATATATATATTACACGGTTTACTGGTCCTTTGACTGTTCTTTTCTATTATTCATTGTTTTTGGCAAAATAACGTCAGTTTTCTTTACAGACGAAAATAAGGGTACTGAAATTAAAATGTCAATCACGGAAAATAATCATTTAAAGATGAATGGTAAAAACAGAGTTGGCTGCGTGAATGGTGAGGTGGTCATCAGCACCCATCCATCTTCCAAACATTTATGCAGTATAGGGTCACCTGGAGTCTGTCCCAGGCAGGAGAACACCTTGGACGGTGGTCCACTCCATCTCAGGGCATCATCATGCCTCTGGCCTGCAGTAGCAAACCACAATATCCGGATGAAAACGGCAAAACAGGCAGACAGCATCTAAACATTTGTCATGCATACTTATAAGAAGCTATTTACACACGCATGTCAGTTTTGCATGTGCAATGCATGATGGTTAAATGGCCGAGAGCTTTCTGTGCTGTTTTTGGGTGATCTGTAAGTCTTCCATAACTGTCTATTCATTCTGAGCTCATGGTGATCCTGGAGATTATCCTAGGACGCCCAGCATAGGTGGGGTATCCTAGACAGAATGCTAGACCATCGCAGGACATGTATACAGCTACAGGCACTTTAGAGACACCAGTTCATTTAACTGTATGTTTTTTGCACGGTATAAACTTGTGAGGCTACAGGGCTAGGCCATTATACCTTATGTTAGCTTGTATTATAGAACTATGCCCACGAGACCATTGGTTCAGTAGAAAATGCTGTGAAAGACGCAACTGCATTGCATCAAGAATCTCACAGGGGTTCCATCATTCGGAAGAAAAAGGTCGGAGTGAGGCGAGAGGCTCCGCGGCAGGTCCCTGCACCACAGGCGGCCTCAAGCTGACAGAGAGAGAGTGCAAGGACACGCTCAGAGCTGTGCAGAACAAAGCCGCGTGTTCGGCGCCCAAATGGAGCTAAGAAGAAGAACAAAAATCCATGCTGGGTCAAAGAAATGAAGACAACCCCCCCCCCCCCACAGGTTCCTGGTTGGCTCGGTGTGAACTTTCCTCTTTCAGAGTGACTGGAAGGAGAATAATTACCTCTGTGGTTGTGGGAGTTTTGCTGGAAGTGGAGTTAGATGTTGGATCTGGCTTGTCAGGGAGTCATCGTCGTTCCGTCATTGTGTCTGCTGCCTACCTCTAAGAGGAGGCTGAAATAGCACGGGTGAGAGAGCTGCTCAGATATGCAAACCTGTGCTGGGCGTGAAGTGTCACACCCAAGCACTGCTTACGTTCATAGGTGCTACAGGAAGAAGGCTCCCCTTGGACTGTGCTGTGAATGACCGAATATTTCTATTAACTGGCAGTCTGTCTTTCGTGATGGAAAAGAAGGAAAAGAAGAAGAAGTCGCTCCACAGTTTGAAAGATGGCATTTTGGAGATGACACCATGGGAAGGCAGAAAAGGCCTTACTGTAAGTCTGATGGTTAGGAATGATAGAAGACTGGCGAGACACCTGTAGTTCTCATGATGGAAAAGTGGCTCAGGCCACATATGTGGAGACCTGAAAGTGACAAACCCTGTGCCGACTCGTGGGAACACCGTGTCATGACCATTGGTGTTTCATGAAGAGCCTGTAAGCTATCAACTAGGATCTCACAACAGCATATTTACCAGTGGATGTGGTGGATTTCCCAAGCAAATGTGGCTGTTTTTTTTTTTAGATCCAAAAACATGTCATCAATCCCAGAAATATGGTAGCATGGTGAAGCCATAATGACATAATTGTCACTGAAGCATCTCACAAGCCCACAGATGGGCCTCGCCAAATGTGGACAGGGAGTTCACTTGCACCAGACCAGATAAATACGAGTTAAGAATGACGGACACACTGTACACCAAAACTCTAGTGTGAGTGTTGCCTGATAGCCAACAATTGCCATAGATTCCTTTTAAATCTCTCAGGCCTTACTTTCGCTCAACACATTTCTCGTAACAAGGACAGCGGTGAAACTGGTGCACAGAGTGAGATCGCACTTTTGAAGAGGCAGTCATTAGTCACATCTGACAAAGTGCTCATTCACTTTGGCCCAGCTTGCCTGTGAGGCTCTCATATGATGCTTCGCCGATCCAGGCTGTCCCATAAAACGGCTGATGGAGGAAGGAACCAATCATAATCACCTTTACATCAACAGCTTTAACTGCAGCTAAGACAAACTATGCCCTATTTGATAAAGAACGACGAAGACCCAGTGTCTGGTAACTGATCAGCAAGTTGAAGACTGAGTCGGGGCATACAGTGGCCGTCAGCAGATGTGGGACGAGAGGCATGGCTAACTCTGGATGGCAGCGGAGTCACGTGACTGGCATTGTGCCCAATCAAATCCACCTGCTCCTTGTTGTCTTATTACAACAGATGTTTGATGAACTTGCCGGTAAACCTAACCAGAGCCCATATGTGTCCTAGTTTAGTCTTTTTCCTTTACTCATGCATTTCCCCTGGTTTCGTTGCTGTTGTTTTTGTGCTAACCCCCCTCCCGCCTCTTTCCGGGAGCCTACAAATGGAAAACCCACCTCATTCTTTTTCTTCCTTCTGCATGCCACGGGCTTCTGTTTTTCATGCGGACCGGAGCGGCGGTCAGACAGGAGCTCTCACGGCCTGCTAGTCATCACCCTTGGGAGTGCCCACCAAGCCCCTGGCAGCACATTATGCTGGACTAGTCCTGGTTGAGGCCCACTCCAAATGGCCCACAGCACTGCGCTCCAAGCCATGACATCCGCAAAAACAGTGGACATCTTGCATGCATTGTTTGCCAGGGCTGGATAGCCTGAATATTTGGTTACAGACAACGGACATCAGCTCCCTTCTGAGGAGTTTTGGTTTTTTTTGGAAAACTAAAAGCACCATTTACACTCGTTCAGATCCTCATTACTTTACTTCAAGCCGTCCGGCTGAGCATCTCAGTGTATTTCAGCTGTCATTGCAGCCAAGGATCATCCTTATAACATAAGCATGCATTTGAAGTGCATGCTGCTACTGGCTGGGCAAAAATGATATCCAAATCAAGTGCCATTTAGAGCCAGTGTGGCTGGACAGGCGGTCCCTGCCCAAGACTATAGGAGCTAACATCACAGACAGGACCGTTGACTTACAAGGCAGACAAAGGTTCCAATGTAGTTTGGCACAGATATATAGACTAACTCTTGGCTGCATCTTCTGAATCTATTGTGCAAGGGCATGCTGGAGAAAAATGAATGCATAATGTAATAATGTATTCCATTTCAAGCTCCCGCTGTGCGTAAAACCTGTAATGCAATTCGCGAATGTTCCAGAATTGCAAGTAGTGGTACCTGCATATCCTGAAAGGTAATACTCTGACAGAAAGAGAGCACTCGAATACTCGCTGCTTTGCTATTTAGGTTAAAAGCAAAGAATGCTGTTCTTAAGATGTGTCAGGCAGACCTGTGACCATTCTGCCTCAATTAAACGTATTGGTGCTGTTTGATATTTCAGTGCAAAATCAAGGCTGGTGGGAAGGTGACAAGCTTGTGAAAAGCGTGATGGTTAATCGGCCTTGACTTCCATTATGGGCTGGCTGGCATATTAATACAATAGCTGTGAACCTAACAGCCCACCTGTTCTAATAAAGAAGGGCGAGGAACTCTGTATGGCAAAGGGAGTTGGACCAGGAATGGGCCAGGATTTTAATTGGGGATCTCCTTTTAATGGCAGACAAAAATAAACCATTTTTTTGCAAATTGACACAAGACTGTTGTTCCAACTAGGAAGGAAAAAAAAATGCAAGCACAGGAGACTCCGGGTTCTGGATAGCCCTGTGATCAATTTCAAACAAAAAGCAAAAGATATGTAGGGACACTGATTGAGAAACAGCTGCAGCAAATCAGCATGAACAATTCTGGTCACCTGACTCACCCCCACCCTTCCCGCGATTTTTTGCAATTTGTGATTTGTGCCGGTTCAGTATTGTGCTCAACAGAAGTACAACCCATATTAATATAAAGATGTTCTCCGCTTTGATTCAAAAAACCGGACTACTGTGTTGTTTATGCTGGTGTTTCCTAACCTGGTCCTTAGAGGGAGCTAAAAATGTGACTATCTGGGGGTCCCCGAGGATCGGGTTGGGGAACGCTGGCTCATGCCACCTTCTCTGGATGTTTGCTGTCCACATTCATCGATGTACAGCGTGTTGCTCGGAAATAAAGTGAACCTGCCCTCCATACTGAAGTATGGAATCGATACCCAATTGAGCTGTGATCACCCAAAGTGATCCCCGCGTTCTGCCCCATGACATTAAGGACCTTGGTCAGAATCGCATTGGCGTTTATGAGACTTTTTGTGTGATCAAAGTTCCGACACACTGTAAATTCCTAACGGCTTCTTGGTCATGGATGCACCCAGATTTTTCTGCATGTGCATTCCGCTCTCTTTATGTTCAGTGTGATTGGCATCTACATTAACCCCTATCCCGTGTTTGGGGTCAATCTGACCCCAGAGCATCATTAAACGGTAGGCAAATTTCACATGGGGAAATTATCACGGGAAAAGGGTTAATAATACCGAATAATATAGCTTTTCAGACTGATTTTAATTCCTCCTCATGTTAACCCTCTTTAATAGCTCACCGTCTCACGCTCAAAATATCAATTCTTTAACATGTGGGGGGGTAGGGGGGGGCTATTACAGAACTTTCGTTTTTTGTCCTCTTGGTCCTAAGTACCACTGTCACCCCCACACACACCATCTTCCCTTTTGCCATGTCATCTGTCACCGCAATAAAAAGTGACTGATCCTCTGCCTGGAAGGTTCCCGCTACACGGATCCCCTACTTACATTTCACCTCTCTCTGCCTCGGCCGCTCCGTAAAGAGCTCTGCTTGTAATTGCTTATCTAAGGACAAATAAATGGTCTGTCAGGTGGACGCTGCTCCACAAGCATCCCGCAGAAGCCCAGAATCTCTCCATTATGGCATTCGGTGGGGGGGAAAAAATCTATGGACAGAGCAGGAAAACAAACAAACAAAAAATAAAAAGTCTGCAGGAGGCTCTGGCTGGTACACTGAAGAATCAGAGCAGTCATAAGACAAGCCTCAGTTTTCCATATGACAGAAATATATCACTAAGTGTGACCATTACCATAATACTGCATCCTAACAGGAGACTGATTCATGTGAGGGGTTAGATGAGAAGAAAGCTGAGGTGAACACAGGTGCACACAACACTTCACCCTCTTAGCTCAGAGACCTAATTATAATGCTAATATGCACTGGGGCAGGCCTTTCCCCAATCCCTGCTACTGGGGTTTGTTCCGTGTCCAGCTTTTTCGGTGCGGGTTAATCGCTGATTTGCATTCCCTCGAAAGGAACACTTTCATGTGGCGCCTGTTTTGCCAGGCAGCCGCTGGTGACTCGATTAGCCATTTTATTAACCTATTAACTGGTCTGCGCGGCGCTAATTCATTAGCGGGAGCCCTGTGTCTGGCACGCCAGTCCACGTCAGGCCTGCTGACAGAGCGGTCATTGAGGTGACGAGCTGGAGGGGGGCTGCTATGGGCACGTCGGGGGTGGGAGGGGCCGCACAGCTGTCTGTCCCAGGGCTTTGCATCACCTCACTGTTCCCTCCCCATGTGACCTCTGAAGCGCTTCAGACAGATTATTTTGATAGATAGAGTTCCACGACATTACTAGGCGTTGTCTCTCTGGTTCCAGTGCTCCTATCGAGGGCTATTTTTACATTTATCTGTCTATAAATGTCCTTGTTGGGAAAAAGATGGTCAAAATCAAAGCTGTAACGTTTTATAGAGCCTGAAAGAGTTCGTTTTACGTTTAACACTGAGCTTCTTCATTTGAAAAAAATTATTACAGCTCAGAAAAAGAGTTCAGTGCCTGGGTGTACGACTGCTGAGAGCCTGGGGATTTGTGTCTCAGGTGGGATACTCCTGTTATACCCTTGAGCTCCTGCTCTCCCTCAATCGCTCTTGTAAAGTGCCGCTGTACCAATGAGTTACCGAATGCGTAGGCCATAAAAACTGTAAGTATTGCGGGTCACGAGTTAGAGACAGCTGCCAAGCGAATAAATAAGGTGATGTAATGTTAATAAAATAGCATCGCCGCTGCAGCAGGCATTAACGAGAAAAGCCTCACGTTCACAGGGGACTGCAGCTTTGGTTTCCCCTCAAACCGCATTTAGGTCTACATCTCAGTCTAGAAATGGCAATCGATAGACCC
>JAODKL010000047.1:7212984-7226509 GCA_026780765.1 Petrocephalus schoutedeni
TGGGCACTCATTGGTCACTTTTCCAGCTGTCCCGAAGGAGCTCCCACATATGCTGGGCACTCATTGGTCACTTTTCCAGCTGTCCCGAAGGAGCTCCCACATATGCTGGGCACTCATTGGTCACTTTTCCTTCACTGTCTGGTCAAACTCCACCAAAGCCATTTCTACTGTGTTTAGGTCAGGTGGCCAGGTCATGTGATGCGACACTGTATTGCTCTCCTTTGTGGGCGGCTTGCCATGTCCAAACCATTGACTGGTGCTCTATTTCACAGTCGTTTTGCTGTTAGAAAGAAACTGTCACTGAGTGCACAGCTGGATCAAACATGCAGACAGTACCTGAAATAAGAACACTCAGTTTTTGCAGCATCAAAAACAATGTTTGGAAGCATATAAGAAAAGGATGAAACAACTGATCAAGAATATTTGTATTATAGCAAAAGCCGTATTTTCCCTGTAAAGCACATACTACAGGGATTACTGGACTATCTCTAAAGAAAAAGCTTTTTCATTGTCTGATTTGTTTGCAGGCGTATTGAAAGCTTCTCTCTTTCATGGGCCTCCCCCTGCTTTTTGCTTGATGCTTGTTGCCATGGCGGTTACAGTAGGTAGGAGGATGTCACATGATACTTACCCAATGGCATCGTCAACCCCAGCACTCACCACTGTTCGCGTTAAGCTCGTCTACCTGTGAGAAGTTCCCACAGACGGGGCCCAGCTCGCTATTGAATTCTGAATCCAAGTGCTTGTGTTTAACCGTTTTTTTTTATGTCTCAGAAGCTCAAAGCTGATGTTCAGTCCTCCTATCACAGCTGAATTGCTGGCAGAGTAATTATGAATGATTCCAGCGCAAACATTTGAGTCAGCTGGAGCAGACAGGCAACATAACAGCTGTATGCAAACAGAGATGCAGAAATCTGCTGTAGAGCTGAAAGTTTCTCAGCCGCGGCCATCGTCTGCTCCAGCTGCGAGCCCATGGTCCTGCACATGCTTCTTACCTACTGAGAGCATGCTGGCCTTCTTTAACCCCCCCACCCTGGACCCCCAATCCACCCAGATCCCTACCGCTCTGCTGATTACCTGCTGTTAGTCCTACTGTACCTCTATGTTCTCACAGGGTGGGAACCTGTGCTACTGTACTTGCCATTACTTCCCTCTTATAGGAACCACCTGCACCAGCTCTTACCCTTCCTTCTCCACCCAGGTCTATAGCAAGCAATCTTGGAGTCTCCCTCCTCTTTACGGAAGTTTCTGTAATTGTCACCTCGAAATCCCTCGGACACATTCCTCGCCGGGCCTTAGAAGACGGGGTGTTAATGTCTCCCACAAAGACTGAAGCCAGAGCCTTAGCTAAGTCTCTCAGAGCTACGGCGGTCTTCGCTATGATTAAAACACCTCCTCGTATCAGCCAGGCGATCAGTACTGGGATCTCTGACGCATGTGATCAAGCTGAAGGTGCATAACTTTCACGTGATGAAACTCAAAGAGAAATCCCAGCCCTGCGCAGATATCTATCACAGAGTAATGAACGCCAGCGGAGGCTCCGGATTAATGGGACGGACGCAGCCCACACAAAGCTTTACAGACGAATTCGTCCTAACAATCTTTGACCCGAAACAAAGCTGAAACAGCCCTTCTAATAATGTCTTGGCATGACAGAAAGTACTAGGGTCCTGTTTATTTCATGCTGGTCCTCTGGTACAAAATGCTCTGCTCAGCGCCCAGTCGTTGGCCAGTTTCTTCCTGCGTAGTCTGTCTCAGTCCATCTCAGATCTGTTTTTATTTATAGCTCCCAATTAAATAGCATTGCCAGTATATTACCCATATGAAAAACGGCAAATAAATTTACTAATGAAGAAAAACGGTTAATGTTTCACTTTTAAATATGTTAATTACAGCTTGTTATACATAAGTACAAAGGCACATTTGCCTAATTAGTTTCAAGAGTGACTAAAAGTAGAAATTAATGTGCATAATAATTTTTGTTGCTGCAATTTACAAGCCATGAAAATATTTCTGATTCGCAGATTTCTAACAGCTTACCCCCTACATCTGATCGCATCAGATCTGGAGGGAAAATAGCAAGTTGCTCAAATTGCTGGATATCAGTAAAGCTTCTGTAGTATTATTGTATATGAGTAGCACAGTTGCTTCCAAAGTTGGGCGTCTGAATCCTGTCTCTGTTGTGTGCGTGTTTGGAGTTTGCTGGTTCTCATGTGCGAGATTCCTCCCATGGTCTAAAGATGTGCATTTAAACTAATTAGTGTCTCTAAATGTACCATAGAGTGAACGTATGTGTCTGGTGACCCCACCCAGGGTACAGCCAGTCTTGTGGCCACTGACCGCATGTGTGTGTGTGTATGTATGTATATATATATAAATATATATACACACACACACACACATTTTATGAAGGGTGTGTAAGTTTAATCATTAAAAACTTTGATCCAAAGTTGTAATAATTAACTTATCTGATGTTGCTTTAGAATGTGTCATTGTTGTAGACAATCACAACATGAGTGAACAATCATTTTTGTGAATACTGCATTAAGCATTTATAAATGATTCTGAACATTAAAAACCTATACATAACGCATGCAGGGCCCATAATACTTCTTAAATGTGTTGCAGCCTTTATATTTATAAAAATATCATTACAGATCATATACTTTTCTTTTCACTTACAAGTGAGCCTTTAAATAAAACATGACTGCAAACAGGCGAGCTGTATTATTGATGATGGACCAACTTTCTCCGCGGCTGCGTGCCGTGGTAAGATAAATAGAAAATCCATAAAAAGCATTATTTATTGATGCACTTTTCCTTGAGTTCCTATCCCCATTATAATGGATGAACACAAAATGATGTGTAACAATATCCAGCATGCTAAGTAATGCTAAATGCTTAGCAGATGTCCGGCTCCACGTTGACGTCTTCGAATGAGTTGCAAGACCCCAAGTTAAAGCGCCAGCTATCTCTAAAGATTCAAAATCCAGTACATTATTGCTATACAGCTTAGCTGTTAAGAATTTGACTCAGTCTACTCATGATAAAATACCAGCTAGTCATAGCATAAAACATAACACAGGACACGTAACATATAACCCTTCCCCAGAAGTCAGGTCTATTGCAATCAGTTACTGCAGAAAACACTAAAAATTACTTAAAGGGGACATAGTTGTAAAAGTATACACTACAGTAGGAATTAGTACAGAATAAGAATGACATATTAGGAGCTTTGCATTGAATATGTCAGACCTGGCACTTATGGACACCTGATTCTCAATTGTCAAATGAAATCATTTAGTTACAGAGGTTAATATGGTGTCTGAATGGAAAATTATAATGATGCTGGACTGTGTTGGTGGTCGCGGGGTGGTGCTGGACCCTATTACAGGTAACAGCCCAGTTAGGGGACACCCCGGCCAGAACAGGATGTGAGTCACTCTCGGGCAAGTTGTGTTTTTGTACCTGTGATGATGTCCGCAGATATAAGCCTTTTTCTGATTACGCAGAATAGCACCCGTGAAGGTTTGGGACTGCTCTGATTCTGGTGTCAAATCTGACAGAAGACAGGGCGATGGGATACCTCCTTCACAGCACCCCTACCTGGCAACAGCTTTTATATTTGCGCTAATGTGTCTAATTACTCCGAAGTTATGATACAGGAGATCCCCAGGTTATGAATGAGATCTGTTCTTTAAGTCAGAGTTGTTGGTAAGTAAGGAAAATAACGATACAGTACATAATAATTATTATTATGCAGTAATCATAAGAATGACGGTACTGTACTGTACCTTCAGCCGGCGAGCCGCTGAGGCCACGCGATGCTTTCACGAGCGTCCCAAAGTAGGCCTTGCGTTCATTATTACCAACCATTGTATTTAACCTATTTCTCATGTAATAGGCTTTGTGGCAGTCCAGTTGTAAGAAGCAGTCATCCGTAAGTCCGTAAGTGCCTGTACTGCACGCCGTCCATAGCTGCGGCATTTCACACCTCAGTCTGTCAATGTCTTTTGGGTTGCAGGCATACAGGTAAAAACTGGAAAGAAAGTTTGGAAGGAAAAATCTTGTTGTCCAGTTTTAGCATTTTAGCACTTAGCACTAATTTGCACATTACTGGTCAGTAGCACTGGCAACAAACGTCAAACTTAACACCATCCTCAGGGTTGCATCACTTTGTGGGTTTGTTGGTTCCTGCTGTATTTAATACAAGCTGGGGAAAGGGGCTGTACTGAATTACTCAACATTAATACTATAATATTTTTTCCCCCCAAGTGCAGTAATGGCTACTTGGTATTATTGCATTAAAGTCTGGACGACGAGGCCCATATCTCAACCAGGAGAGAATAAGTGTAATAATGTACCGTCTTTTCATCAAAGAGAAATATTAAAACTAAGACCCCATAGATATATATCGCCGTAGCACACTTTTGCCTTTTATTTAAAGTAATTCCATTAGCAAAAAGAAGCCGCGAATTCTAGCAGTTCGGAAAAAAATGGCACTGCAGTCTCCGGAACACCTAAAAACTGGTTTAAAAAAAGAGCTGCATCCGGCTGGACCTGTGTAGCGGTTTTTGGGGGCAACGGCCGCGGTTTGGCCACCGTGCGAGCAGTCGGCGGTATGGAAGGCCCAAGTGAGCCAGAGGGTGTGCGATAAGCACGGACAAGCATGGGAGCACTGAGAGGGGCCTTTCCTCTCTGCTAAGGTGTCTCTTTTCCCCTTTAAACATTTACACTTTTGCCAGTAAAGCAAACAGTATCAGCAGCCTACAAGGCTTTGAATAAATTACCTTTTTTTTTCTTTTTTACTATGTCAATACAGTTTTGCAGGCAAACACTTGAAATATATTTAACACTACTGGTGGGAGAAGTCAAGCGTGGAAACACAGGGTGGGTGGGATTTATTTAATAAGCTGCCAATCATTGACTGCTTTGCACATCCTATTGGGTTTAACCACTCTGTGATTGACAGGCCAGATTTAGTATACGCTATAAATAGACCCATGAGCAATCTCCATGGTCATGTTGCATGCTGCATGTGTACTTTTGGATTATTTTTAAAAACTGCCTCGTTTTTGTCCCCGGGCTATATAGACTTTTCTGCAAACTTCTCTCCGGGATGTTGTCGGCTGATACACATCTCAGTCTGGCCTCGCAGTGACTCATACAGGGCCCGCCTCGTTTGGAGGATTGGAGGAGGCCTTATCCAGGGGGTGATGGGGGGCGGTGTAAAGGGAAAACACACTGACTGAATGGGCAGAGCGAAAAGGGTTAGCCAAAGCACAGAGCCACAGACGTCAGAGGGACACCACCGCGGAAGTTCCGAATTCAGTCCTACAGACTGAATTGACACTGAAATCTCTAGAGAGATGTGATCTCCAGTCAGCATGTAAAGGTTTCTGTAGACTTGTCTGGAGAAATGAAAACTTAAGATGGTTTAGAAAGCAGGTACTGATTAACCCAGAAATCCTCCTTACCAAAGCTGGAAAATATCTGGAATGGAGTTCAGGTGTCTGACTACATTTGCTATCAATTTTGAAATGGTTAATGTCAGCAAAACCTAATTTGACCCATTTACCATACTGTAGGTTTTTGGATGTGTTTTCAAATAAAATATAAGGCTTTTAGAAAATGTTTATGCATCATTTTCTACTTTTGCAAAATGGGGCACCTAGTATGCATACATTTCAGTGGTGTGTTTCTCCAGCACCAGAAATTCAGAAATCACACTTTCTGAATATTAATCAAGGTTCAGATCCTAATACACACAAGCATTCTGTCAGAGTTAAGGCATGAATTAAATTAAAAAATTCACCCCATTTTAGCTCCTAGCTAAGCTGTTCTGTTAACTTTTTCAGTTCTAATTTCTTGTTTTTATCTAATTACTTATGAGTGACCTAGTAATTTTCACCTACTAATAATATCATTCATGGTAAACTGGCAGGCATTACTTTGTTAGTATTTCACACAGTATCAAAGCAGTTTTAATGCTGTACATTATTTTCTTGGTGGGTTCCTTAATTGGGTTCCTTGATTAACAAAAAAGATTGACGATTAAAGAATAAAAATTTGACAATGATTTCAAAAGTATTCTGCAGGAGTTGACTGACTACAGAACAGAGGTTAAAAGAAATACAGTTTTCTTATTTATTTGGTAATGCTATTTGTGTGTTTCTTTGGACTTTTTAATAATAATAATAATTTATTATTATTAATTTATAATTATTATAATCATAAATAATTTTTTAGCTCTTAGCAGGCTCAAGTTAGTGCTGCTGAACTAGAAGGTGTGTACATAGCATCATTCACAACAGAGGTGCTATATAGGTGGTTTTAATTAGATGGTCCATGTTGGCAACTAACATCCATCATGGTAACGCATGTTTCGGTTATAAGCTATTAACCCCCTCCCGTGTTGATTCATTTGAGATTAATTCAAGTCAGGTGAATTACCTTTTTCTTTGAATAATAGGGACAAATTAGCTTGGAAAACCTTAAAAGTGACACAGTTCTCAAGGTTTCTGCATATTATGCTGAAATGACACTGCAAAATAAGAAAGTATCTGCAAATGATTCGAGTCCATTCGTCACCCCCCCAGACGTAGTAACTATTCTTCTTCTGTAGTTTATTTGGACTCTGTGTGATTAAACATCTGCTTGGCTTGATGAGAGCTGGTTCCCTTTGTCATTGATATATTTTAGAGGTAAATGGAATGCTATTGACCAAAGACTGTAATTTAAAATGCTATGAATATTCATCAGGAACTATAGCCAGTGCTTAAATATATGATGCTTCATTGGCGACACTTACTGATTGGTGAGCGTGATGTATGTAAGGTGTCATCATCCACACCTTGCATTTCAATACTGGGAAGAACACACCTTAAACCTTCTTTAACCCTTTTCCCGTGATAATTTCCCCATGTGAAAGTTGCCTACCGTTTAATGATGCTCTGGGGTCAGATTGACCCCAAACACGGGATAGGGGTTAAATAATGACATTCCAGCTCTGGACTCACAAATAACCTGCTTGCTTTAGTATAAATTTTACTGCTGGTCCCGTTTCTCATTCAACAAAATGCAAGTTTTTCTTTCATTCCCCCCCCCCTCCCCCCCCCCACAAAAGTACACCATTGTTCGGGCCGCCACGTCGTTCACAAACCTCTTACTGCACTCTATTCATTTGCCAGCCGTCTAATTGCCATTTCCCATTTAGCAGAGGGAAGTGAAAATCCACAACAAGGCTACATTATGCAATGTGAATGTAGTTTGTAAAATTCCATATTTGTAACGTTCCATTTGCCACATTTAAACCTTCCCATTCAGTGTTTTATATCCGTGTAGCGGAGAGTCGCAGGCCAAAAGCGCACGGGCTTTAGGAAGAACTTTTAGGGAAAAGTACATTTGTAATGATGTGATTTGAATCTCTTTTTTTAAAAAAATAAAACGTGTAATTGGGGTGGCTAAAAGCGATTCAAGCCTCACAGCTGTTTGATCATAATTATTAGTAAGAAATTTATTTTTTAACACCTCCGATATACTAACATTTTCATATTCATATATTTTAATAATCTTTAGAGATATAAAAATTGCCCCAGAAAACTGATACTAAGTAGCAATTGAATGAAATTGCCTGTACAGGAGTTATGAAGCATTCTAACTGAAGGCTAGCACAGCTAACTTTGCTTGCCAGATGTAATGTCATGGGAAACTCCGGGCATGTGGACCTGCAGGCCCCCCGTCTCCTGCGATGCCGTGTCCTACATTCAGTTGTAACACACCCCATCCTCCCACTACTGACTTCAGCCGTTTCAGTGCAGTACAGACATGTATGTCGAACAACTAATTTTAAATAATGATGCAAGAGGAGTGTAGAGAATACCAGCGAATACCAATTAGAGAGTCATTTCTAATAATTAACATAGGTGAATGGACACTTAAAAGAAGCTACTTGGGGTGATTATTAAAGCATTTTTTATTTTACTTTTACTTAAAAAAGTCATAAAGTGGTAACATTAAACCGTATGATTGCAACAAAACAACATCTTAGCCTAAATATATAGTACTTGTGGGTTACATTTTTATTCATTTCTTAATGTTCATCTTCATAAAGCAGCAGGAAAAACTAAAAAAAATAAAATAATAGATTTAAATGATTATAAGCAAGTTTTTGTATATATGTATGCATGTGTGGGATCAGAAAAGGTTGGTAATGGACTTTTGATTAAATTATTGTGCCTGGTAAATTTCTCTTGAACATCTTGGTCATGTCAAATTAAGAATACCTGAAACGACTGAGCATTATGAATCCTGTGAGCGAATGAGGTCTTTGTAAATATGGGCGGGGCTTCTGTCTGCTGCTTCTGGACCACGGCCCGGGGCTTCAGTTACCTTCGCTAGTGACCCGCATCTCCGCCGCTCACGCGGTGACTCAGATCCGGCGCACTAGCGTCTAGGTTAGCGCGCGCGTGAAGTTTCGCGGGCGAGTCCGCCGTCTGGCTGGATGACCAGATGGGCAGAGTAAACTTCAACTGTGCTGGCAATCCCCGAGACCAAATCTTTGGCTGAGCGCGCCGGGGAGATTGTGCCAGTTTTGATGATGATTATCATTGCTAGGTTGTAGACTTAGCGGATATAGTACCTCTTACTAGTAGCATTTAACTAAAGCCTCATCAAACTTTAGAAGCTAGGTGTTAGGCCAAGTTTTCCCGTCCTCTTACTGGATAGGAGATTAGATTTAGGATTAGAGCTTTGGATGATGGAGACAAAGACTGTTGCCCTGCCTAGTATCATTTTAAGTGCGATTGTCATAGTGATGATCTCACTGTGCGCATAATGTTGCTCTGTAATTACATATAAAAAAGAAACACAGAATGCTTATGGAGGAAGTAGAAAATGATTCCGTCTTTAGAGGTTTAATTCCAAAAGGAAGATGCTTCTGGTAACATTTAGTTGACTACATAGTGATCATTTGCAAATGAATGTAAGACACTGAGACCTGTGTTGCATTTGTTTTGTTTATTATGTGTGTTTGTTCCATTAGTTTGCACTCCTCTGCTCAATTGAATGCATGCATTCGCTTCGATGCACAGTAGCTGTGGGGGAGGGAGGGCGGGGCCCCAGGCTCAGCGAAGCGAGCGGGGAAGATGTTAGGCGAGCAGCGTGGCAGCACCGCGTCCCCGCGACGGATCGGCCAGGCCCGAATCGGCCGCACTTGACTGGACGATGGCAAACGGTTAGGCCATTTGTGGCTGCCAAGGAAACATTATCTGTAGGAACAACAGTTTGTGTATACCAACCCCCAGCCCCCCCCCCCCCCCCCCCCCAGTACTGACTGAAATAACGTGAAGACGACATTCCAACTTCTTTGGACGGCTAGCTACTAAATATCACGTTAACATGGCCCGGGTGCATATCTCCCAAACACACGTGTGAGTGACAACAATGGCCGGGCACAGTCCCAGCGCCAGCAGGCGGGCCCGAGGGGCGTGCTAGCGGGAATAACACCGCGGAAATATGCTGAGGATTTTCAGCTGCCGAATTCTGGCCAATACTCCCTTTCTCCATGTCCCACGACCAAGCATTAAATTTAATGCAAAATGGTGTCCATTAAAATGCTTTTAAATCCCCAAATCGTGTCTCACTTTGGTGCCTTAATAATGTATTACAGTCCTTTGAACCTAGATGTGCACTATATCAAGGCATACTTGGTCTGATTGATGTAATTATTCTAGATGCAATCAATAAATATAGCCGGCATGGTGGTGCAGTGGTTAGCACTGTTGCCTCATCCCGCCCCCGTTGCATGTGTGGAGTTCTTTCCATGTCGTTGTGGGGTTTCCTCCGGGTACTCCGGTTTCCCCCCAAGGTCCAAAACCATGCTGAGGCTAATTGGAGTTACTAGATTGCCTATAGGTGTGTATGTGTGAGTGAATGGCGTGTGAGTGTGCCCAGCGATGGGCTGGCCCCCCGTTCCCCGCCTCGTGCTTGTATATTCCGGGATAGTCTCCGGACCCCCTGGGACCCAGAAAGGATAAGCGGGTTGGAAAATGGATGGACGGATGGATAAATACCTAAAGGGTCTTGAACTCGAAGTTTTGCAGAAAAACATGTGATTCCTGGAGCTCTACATGTTTTCAGCAATCTTCTAACTGCTTTATCCTGGTTAGGGTCATGAGTGGCTCTGGAGCCTATCCCAAGCAACACAGGGTAAAAGTCAGCTTGGAAGGGCTGCCAGTCCATTGCAGGGCACAAAAGCACACAGTCATGCACAATGGGCAATTTTGACATGCCTATTAGCCTAACTGCATGAAGAAGCCTATATAAGATGAGTAGGGCATGCAACCTCCACACACACAGGGCAGAGATGAGATTTGAACCCCCTTCCCTGGAGCTGTGAAGCCGCAGTGCTGCTCACTGCGCCCTCTACATATTTTCCCTTAATTTTATTGCTGGGGTTTAGCCTATGGTTTGAGGTTCACCAAGCCATGCCCTTCAGTCTCCGGCACATAGTATTTTATGCTCCCCGCCACTGAAGTATGAAATGCACTTCCCTCGCCGAATATTATCTGTGCCTCTATCCAGTGTCCCTCCTGCCACAATTAAACTGGCTCATATTTGCTGTTGACAGCATTTGACCTGCCCGAACCCATAGCGCTGATTTATCGAAAGGGAAATTAATTGGATGAGTGCTCCTGAAAGCTGACGGCAGATGTGATGCTTTGCGGCGAGCCCACACGCTGGCCGCCGCCCATCCTGAGCAGGAGGATGCCTCTCGCCAGCATCGCTCGTCTCTGCCACGGCCTCCTCCATCGCTCAGTCCCGAGGGCGACCAGCCGCTCCCTCTGTGTTCTGCCATCAACATCAATTAGCTTAGTTACCAGATTTATACTCAAAACATTTTCCCACTCTCTGCATCCACCTTCCAGATCTATCGTATACTGATTGTCGTAAACGGTTTACTGTTTCGTAAAAATCTTTGCTAGCTCATTTGGGGGCAGTGTGTGATTGCGCTCCTTAGGACTCCGTGGCTGAGATCCAAAGGTCGCCGGTTCAAATCCCTTGACTGGCAGACCGATGCTGCCATTCCAATCATGTGACCAGCAGTCTGATGGTGTTTTGGGGCCCTTAGCCCCACATGCTCCAGGGTCTCTGCACCCTGTGTTGTGAGCCCCCCCGTCCCCCCCACCAAAGTTTTCTCTCAGCTGTCTATGTGTCCCTTGGAGACTGGTGGCAAGGCAGTATTACCACTGGGATAAATATTGTATCACTGCTTTATTTGACCATGATAACAGCAACTCGGTGAGTAGAGACCCACCGTCATTCCGTCTGCAGTTATTCGGTCTGTGTTTGGGATTCTTCAGACTGTGATTGGACCCTCTGCGCCAGGAAGTGCCTACGAGCTGCCAGTGCTGTGAATCACATTCCCGAAAGTACTGTGTCTTTCAGTACTGCCCATCTACTGTATTACATTTTCCGTGTAGCTTTTTGGGCAAGCAAGGCACAGCCTGGCCACATGAAGGCAGAGATTAGAGGAGGGATGGTGGCGATTGGCAGAAAGAGGGCGTGTGCTGAGTAGCCCCGCCGGCTAGCGGGCACTGAGCGCGCCCTGCAAACACTGCACACCCAAGCTGGTCATTTTCTGCATATGAAAGTCCGAGCTGTTGTTTACTTTGGCTGCGAACAGGTAACTATTTTTGTCAGAGTGCTACGCATAGATGCTAATTAAAAGAACAAGTCTCAAACGACTGTGTGCCGATGGTCACGTGACAATTACTAATGAGAAACGGGTCGCTCGACAGCTAAAGCCGCGATAAAACCAAGCGCGGCTCGTTGCGAAAACCAGTTGCTCTCGGCTGCTGATGATGAATAAAAGATTAAAAGAGGAAATACTAAAGCCGTTTTTGACCTTTGTGGTTGCAGGTTTCTGCTTTCTGGGAGTTTTTCACCTGTTCTGCAGTGAACGTGTCTCTCACAGTGCAACGTAATCAAAGATTCATTCTTTATTTCAGATATATACAGTAGCTAGAGCAATTACATATCCTGCGTGGTCATATGACTGCAAGAATATTACTGCATAATGCACCAGAGGCTCACTGCACAGAAAGTCAGAACTGGAGGGAAACTGGTCAGGCTCACCCCCCCCAAAATGGTTCAGTTCCACACCACATACCTGCGAAAGACATAATGTTACACCTAAAACTTCGGCTAATTGTCTGAAGGTGATTCTGAGCAGTCAGATAATAAGTAAAGAAGGCACATTTTTGGCTCATTAAGGTTGAAGATCCTCAGTAGAGATTCAACTTTATTGGAAAATTACCCTATTAAAATGTTTTAATATACCCCCAAAAAGGGAAATGAAAGCTCAGGCATATTGTACAAAGCTCTAGTCTTTTTCATTAATCAAAAGCATATTCAAGCAAATTCTGCGGTAATCATACAGGTATATAACGATAATCTAAATTATGACTGAAAGGATGAAACATTTATTTTATATGGTTGCTTGTTGTTAGGAAGTAGTTTCCTATAGTAGTAATAGAAAGATTATGAAGATTTTATTTCTAGAAATTCAATAATAATGAGTTTCCACTTTGTCAACACCTCGGTTTCATCGAGAGCTTTGGGATAATGGGATTTTCCGGCCGCGGCCGCATGGAAGCCCTGTCTCCATGTAATTTGTGCCCGATCCGTTTGATTGGGTGAAGGTGACTTTCTGGGAGCAGCCTTCTCAGCCCAGAGTGCCATGGAGCTGGAGCGATGCGTCGGCCTCTCTGAGATCTCGCGCTGTTTCATTTCAGACCGGCCTCATTGAATCCGCAGCTGTTTAATATCTTCAGATACAAAACCTAGCGTGATCCCGAAGGCTTCCGAGCTACGGGCTGTTTATTTACAACATGCCGTCGCAGCCACGCCGCCTTATTAGCTGTATAGCTACGCCGCACCATATTTGGTAGGGTAACCTATTTAAAGTGTGAAGTGGTGTCACCTGCAGCTTGCAGTGTTTATTAATGAATACACTCAGCGGCCAGTATATTATCTACACCTGGCTCTTAATATAAGCGGCCTGTGCCTCCAGACAGCCAACCATGTGTCTGTAACTGAATACACATGACGGGCGGACAGGGGAGGCAGAGGCTCATCTTAGCGGCTAAGCATTAGGTGTGAATTATTGTAAGCGCCGTACAATTGGTGATGCCCGGCGTCTCCGTCCACCAGGGCGTTTCACATATGATGGTGTCTAGAGGTTACAGAGGTCAAAGGGGAAATAGCGTGCAGTGAGTGGCAGTTCTGTGGCAGAACCCAACATAAGAAAACTTAGAGGTGGATGACCAGACTCGTTAAAGCTAACAGGAAGGGGGGGCAGAAAGGCAACTCCAAACTGCCAACCCTTGGCGGGGCGCGGGGGGATGTTCCTACCTGATATGGCGGTAGCAACCTGATACGGTACCTATCCATCCATCCATCCATTTTCCAACCCGCTTATCCTGGTCAGGGTCGCGGGGGGTCCGGAGCCTATCCCGGAAGC
>JAODKL010000047.1:7226554-7240173 GCA_026780765.1 Petrocephalus schoutedeni
GGAACTGGGCCGGATTCGAACCCCGGTCCCAGAGGTGTGAGGCGACAGTGCTACCCACTGCACCACCGTGCCGCCCTATACGGTACCTAATAAAGTAAAAATAGAAAATAACAAAAACTGGCAGGTTAGGTTTTATGGCTGCATTTATTGATGCTCGCTGTAGCGTTTTCATTTTGTAATTCCACCAAAATCTACAATGAAAGAAAGGCTGCCTGTAGCTCAGAGACTAGCCCTTCCCTGCTTCTCAGTAATGACCTGTGCAAGGGGTATTCATACAGAATGCCACTGATGGCAGCAAGGCTCATAAGTATCCAGCGAAGCCTACATTCAGGCCAGGATTAAATGTACCTATTCTCGTACCACCGCTTCATCTCTAATAATGGACCAAGGGGAAAAAATGCTATTCATACGTATCTAAGGGAAGCCAAAAAGACTGGCGTGCATTTTGTTCAATTAATTTAGCAAGTAATAACTTAAAATCATCACGCACAACACAGTGTTATTCATTTTTATATGATTCATGATGGCACAATGCATTTAATTTTTATTGAATTGATGTAATTTCATTTTCATGCAAAATGGTGTGTGGTAGCCTTAAGCCTAGCTTCCATCCTTAATTTTGCCCGTGACTTAAAGTATCACAAAATGGTTTGTGTCAGACATTCTGTCCAGCTCTCATTCTTTTAAATGCCGCTTTAAATGGAAAATTACATCTGACATAATTTCGTCATTTATAATGACATGGTTTTTTTTTCCATGCTAAAATCCTGGCTCTTAACATTGAATTTATGTCAGTTTCTGTAGATGAATTCACTTCCACGTTTTGAATAAGAATTTAAAATACAGCCTTTCAGTGTACCAGAGACTTAGAGCACACAATAGGCTATCACCAGAAACAATGGGGAACACCCCTCTGAATAAAACATTTAAAAAATAAATAATCTACGGTGCTACTTGAAGTGACAGATGTTTGTTAGCAGTTTTATTCACTCTCAGTGCTGGTTTTGTATTAGTTTCAGACAATGGACTCTCGGAATCAACAACAGAAGTCGATTGTGCAGAAAACAGGAGAGGAGCATTCTTCATGGGACACGCTAAACCGTACGCTGGCACCGACACAGGAGACATCGCTGCATCTGGCTCAGTTACCGTGCCAACCGAGCTTTGCCAGCAAAGTTACGCTGCAAAAGTGCTGCCGCCGGATGGTTTCCTCTGCCGCGCGGCGTGGCGGGTCGGCACTTGTGAAACCGCCGTTGTCGGGGAGCGAAAAACATTTGCAGATTTTAAATTTTTTTACTGATGAGGGAGAGTGAATACTGGGAATGCAATTATAAGGATCACATTTATGGAGCCTTGGGTAGTGTCAGACCGATCTGCAGATCATAACGCACCCATCTTTGTCTAAGGGCACCCAGATGGACTTGAATAAATTACATATCGAGATCCACCTGCTTCACACCATCATTCCATGATGTGTGGGTGTTTTTGGTTATATTTATTAATTGTTAGGTGTTTATTATCGGCCGGTCTTAGCTTGACTAATCCATCAATAACATGCAATTACAAGACGCCCGTGAGAGGGTCTCCTCAGTGATCAAAGTTACACATGGCACAGTAGCTGGCCAGGCTGTTACCACAGAAACGGGGGTACTGTGCGCCGTGGCCTCATTGTCATGGAGAGGTGCAGAAACCAGCCATGTTTCTGGGGGACTACGTGTAGATATAGGCCACAGAGCTCCGGGATGAGGGAGTGACTGGCCTCACGAAGGCTTATGGTCTGGCAGGTTAATGGTTAACCCTTCTCTGAGGGTCTTGACAATGAATACATATTGGCTGTATATATTTGGGGGGGGGGGGGGTGTAAGCAATGAGCCCCTTTCTGGATCAGACCTGTAATGGGTGACCTGAATTCCTGGAAACACCTGACCACATGCCTGTCTGCACCATGTGCTGCACTGATCCAGCCACACGTGCATGAAATTGGCCCCTGAGGTAGGGAATCGTGCCACTGCCCCCCCCACCGAGGGGCAGACACCGCTTTATTTATTTTTCCTATTGAAAGATCTAATCACCCCTTTTTGTAATGTGCTACAATCCGTCTGGGGAATGTTGCGGCATAAATCGGGAAGGACGGCCTCCGCCGCTACCCCGCTCCCCAATCGCCAGGTCAAGGCGCGGCAAAACAAACTCTACATTTAAGCAAGGAAAATGATTTTTTTTTTGTACTGAAGGAAACCAATTTTTCATGGCCGAGCTGGGCCAGAATAACAAACAAAAAGATTAATGCCCCCACCGGGCCTCTTAGGTCAACATGCAGAAGCGTATCTTTTTAAAACGTTTTCTATTTGGTATTAATTCCCGCAGACCTTTTGCCCTGGTTGGCTCCGCCTTCTTTCCTGCGACATTAACGTAGTTTTGGCGAGTTCAGCGGCAGCTTCATCGCCCGCAGGAACAGCCTTTGGCATCCGAGTTCCTGCTTAAAGGGAAACTCCTTCCCACCACGATGGGCTTCAGAACACTGTCATTTATCTTCGCTTAATTGTGAAATTTAGGCGAAGGAACACCCCGCTCCCTAATGAGACCAATTTGCATATTGTTCAAAGTAAGACAGTTAATATAAGCTGATGGGAATGCTAATGGGAAGTTGTATCGGGCAAAATATTTTTGGGTATTAATAGCTGTAACATAGAAATTCAAAAATTATTATTATTATTGTTATTATTATTATTATTATTATATTTTAAATGTGCATAGTACAGTGCCAATCAGTGGTATGCTGTATTTTTATATACGTTTACATTCTGAGTTGTTTTACAGAGATTATATCGTTTAACTTAAAGACGTCGACCTCCAGAGATGTGTCACTCCGGTCCGTTAAACTGTTAAACCAAAGACAAAACATCTGTTTATATAGATATAAGGGTTAGGGTGAGTTTTGTCCAATCTGCTCTTGCTCTCCCACTTTCTTTCTGCTGGTACGGAATCAGCAGTAGACATGCCTGTCACTGTAATGGCCAGTGCTGTGTCCTTGATTACTATAGATGACTACACCTCAGATTACAGGCAAGGGCTCTGCGGGAGCCATAACTTCACGAGGAGACACCCTATCATCACAGCTGTGATTCCTGCACTTTGTGCGCGTCACTGATGTGTTGCAGTAAATATCATATAGTTTGACTTTCTACTTTTCCTTGAGAACCTTGAAGCAAATTAGCGCCATAAACCAAGTGCTTAGTTCAGAAATGATACAAAAAAATTAACAAAACTGCCAAATAAAATAGGTCATGGCCACGCTACATGTGTGTATATGTTGAATAACTTTTAAAATAACTGTCCTCGGTATTCTCTTCAGTGACCTTATACAATCTGTGCCATAAAAATGCACGGATACACCTTGATGTTCTGAATTATTCAAAGGTAACTTTCATTTCAGCCACGTGTTACATCCTTCTTGAGTGCGACATTTTAATTAAGTTACTGAAATCAAGTGAAAGCGATGTTGTGTGTTTGGGTTGGTGTGAAATAGGGTATGTTTCTGCCATAATGAGGGAAGCAAATTACTGGCTGCTGTGAAGGAAAATTCATTTTCACTTTTAGTGGGGGGGGGGGGGGGAGTCACAAATGGTCTGGTATCTTTGAAGAAATCCCATAAATTGATGTCCAATGTGAAAAAAAGTGGACTGAAACAAAGAACTTATTGGCAGAAAATTGTGGAGAAAAATGTGCAGCCTTAATCACAGTGGCTGGTTAATGTGATAACAAATTAAATGTAGAATATTATAAGAGAGAATGAGTAGTAGCCGGCGAGGGGGCTGCTGGGTGGGCGGGTGCCTCTCATAGGGACCCGCCCCCTCCTCGCTATGGGCCCCCCCAGCGCTACGGTAATATATAACGTGACACTGCCTTACGGGCATTGCCCGACTCCCTATGCATTCCTTTCATGTGGATTTTAGATGCCATTGTTAATATTTTATAGAAATGATATATTTTTCCCAGCATTTTTAATATAGTGTGCTTGAATAATTGCAGGTATAAAGTTATTTTAAATGAGTACTGCTTGTCATAATGTTTTTAGTGGTCGCTGGCTGTTTTTGCCACACAACTATAGCAGCAGTAGTGAAAGTGTAATATATAAATATTATAAATGCATATATAAATGTAAATATTTTATTTTATTGCAGGAGTCGGCAGGAAAGGATAATGAAACGGGTTCTATTCTTATTATTTTTTGAGGGGTTACATTTCGGACGGGGGGGGGGGGGTAAATAAAAGTGACTAAATGCAGGAACAGGGCATTAGGCTAAAACTTAATGTTATTGTCCGCTAGGATATCCTGCATGGTCCTGCAGGGTTTATGCACATTAATTTCTCCCAAGACCCTGGTAATTCCTTCATTTTGCTGTACATTATATATGTTGTGCTGAATGCTATTGGGAATGTGAATGCTAGACCCCGAGCAAAGGGGCTCTGCAATGCCTAAGTCTAAATCATAAGCAAGGAGGCCAACAGGTGCTTGATGTATGATTTCAACCCATCCATTGCCAATCCATTGTCCCGTGAGAACGTGTATTAGGAAAATTTTAGCCACGGAAATAGGGTAATTAGCGGGTAAGTGAGATTTATGTGTAGCTCAGCTTCTAAAGGCTAGTTAAAATTTATAGCCACCTCACTAGTCTACCTATAAAAATGGGGGTAATAGAAAAATTCACTCGTTTTTTTCTATAACCCTTATTTATCGATGCCATTTCCAGCTAGCCCTCCCCGTTGCGTCATGTATCCAATTTACAACATCGCTTGGGATGGTATGTTATTATAGCTAAATAGTACATGAGTGTGGCAGCTTTTGCCTTTTATCGTATAATGATGAAAAGCCACGCTGTCCATTGGGAAGGTCTAGACACATTGTCCGTCTGTTGCGGCTGGAGGGAGCTTGGATCATACTCATCTAGCCTATTTGAAACGCAGCACACCTGCAGTGCTTTAAAGATTGGGCTAAATTGCTAATTGAAGAAGTATATTGTCGGTATAATATGGCACTAACGCCAAGAGTGGCATAGTGGTTAAGAACGTGCATGTACACAGATTCTGACATCCCGTCCCGGGTGTCGCCTGCCCTGTGCACTGTGGCTGCTAACTGCGCCTAGCCAGTCTTGCAATGCAGAAGACGGTGAATAGTTATGTACACAAACATCAGCTAAACTGCAAAAAGTCAGCAAAGGTTTTTTATCAATGAGCTATGGCTCTCCTGTGATTTTGGTACCTGAGTGGAGTCTGTGTGTTCCTGAGCAATTAATAACATGCATAAATTTGCTCATATGCGGCCCACGATAAAGGCTTTCTCCTTGCATGCCAGTGGAGGTTAATAAATGCTATAGCAACTCGTACATAAAAACACATCGGGATTCTGTAGCCGCCCATTTTGCAGCCATTGCAATTAAAGCAAAATTTCCATTAAGTCATTGTGTTTAATGCATATTTGGGTTCATCGCTACAAGCGTCCTTATAGAACAGGCAAATGCATTAATCTTTTTTTCCTTTTGTAAAACGAAAGTGATTGCCCATTAGTCGAAACCAAATTCGTTTAATTAGGTTGTTGAATATGGCTTTTTCTTAATAAGCATTTGGATTCAGAGATGTGTACTTAAAGTTGTGGTAAAGGCCTGTATGGAAGTGGGTCGTGGCATCTCAGCACCGTATTAACTGCTGCTTAGCTTTACCTGTCTATCTGTCTGTCATCATGATGTAAACATGTGCTCCTTTAATGCATTTAATTTAATTTACAGAATAGGATTATCATGTACATTCAACGGGATTTGAAAAAGGAAAAAAAAAACTGGCATTTTTCTTGCTAGGATATATTTTTTCAGTTCTTAGCCGTCTGAGAACAGGTCACGCGACTGCGAGAAGGGAAACTGTTGTGACATATCAATGCCATAATAAAAAGTATTTTGTACATCTTAGTACATTATAATTACATTTTTCACTCAAGGTATCTGATAAGGCAACATGTCTTGTAGCGAGACCTTTCCTACAGGTGTGTGCTTTCCGAAGCCTGAAGCTGCAGGCCCGTTTGATGGAGAACGTGTGTTAGCTGTACAAACAGGAGAATGTGACTTGCCCAGCTGTGTATCCATTACCCATGCAGGGCTGACTGAATACCTTCATTGGTTCAATAATTCTCTCAATTTTGCAAAACGTCACCATTGGTTTTGTGACATGAGCTGTTGCCCATTACAAAGAAGTTCAATACCGACGCAGCTAAATCCAATAACAACAGCCATGCACTGTGACATAAGACCTCATTAAAACTGTCTCCAGTTATCCAGTTAGGATGGGGAGCAGAACCATGTGACCCAGGGAGAGGAAGCAATAGGGTGTTCGCGGGGAGGGGGGAGGTTTCACATACTGTAACCATATTGAGGACCAAAACAGAAATGTGTTACAGGGCTGTGATGTCACTGGGGCAACACACAGGTCATGCAGTGCCAACAGCTGGCTGTGGGATTGGGTATCGGTGTCTGGGTGTGTTTCCCTGACATATTTATTCATCCAGAATAAAAACAGTGTAGAAAACTTCCCAGGACACCCCCCCCCCCACCTCACTGTGTAATTTTGTACATGATGCATGTAAACAGAAGTGACATTTTTGAGGCTGTAGCACAGAACTCCATCCTTTGGTGTTTAAGTTTAACCACGACGACAGAAGACACCTTTATGCTAAAAACCTTCGATCACCTACTGATGAACTGGGCATTGTGTGAATCGGTCCACCAGTGCGTGATGAATGAGCTTATGGTGCAGGACTATTAGGCAGCAATTAGTCACATAGTTAAAGGACTGTGTGAGCCACGGCAAGGTTACGGGTTCGAGTGTGCCCGGCACTTAACAGGAGTCGCTTGAGCATAAGCATGCAAGCCACAAAACCGCGTGGTGATCAGGGTAAAAAAACTGGGAGATGTGTCTCTTGAAAACAGATGGTCTGTAGATTATTGATATCTGTAGTACGGGGGTATTGGTTGAAGGATGTCATGGGTGATGTGCTGCCCAGAAGGTACGGTACTTAAACACCTGCCAGAAAATGAGCCGCATTGACGACGGTGCTACGAGGGGCGCCATAAGTGCGTACGAGTTACGCGGCGCACGGCCTCGCCATCTTACACGGCCCGGGGGCGATTAGCCGAGATGAATGGCAACAACATGAAAGGCGGGGACGTGGCGTGGCCTTGGCACGAGACGAAAGCGTGGGCGAGCACACCTCCCTGCCACGGCGGCCTGCGAATGGCGAGTCTGGACGTGGTGCCAAACAGATTTGGAGGTTCCCTTCAGAGCGTGACTCTCAGTGGCCATGGCTCATCCGTCCCTGCACCTGGCTCTTCCCCGCGCTGCGTAGGAGACTACATGTGTGTGTGTGTGTGTGTGCGCGCGTGTGTGTGTGTGTGCGCGCGCGTGTGTGTGTGTGCGCGCGTGTGTCTGTGTGCATGTGTGTGCGCGCGTGTGTCTGTGTGTGCATGTGTGTGTCTGTGTGTGCGCGCGTGTGTCTGTGTGTGCGCGCGTGTGTCTGTGTGTGCGTGCATGTGTCTGTGTGTGCGTGTGCGCGCGTGTGTCTGTGTGTGCGTGCATGTGTCTGTGTGTGCGCGTGTGTGTTTTCCCGAGCCTGTGTGCGCATTTCACTTAGAACTGTCCTTAGCAGCATAGAGTAGTAGAGTCTGAGAATAAACCTTCCTTGGGAAAATTTCCACGAGGTACAATTCTTATTACCTTTACGTAAGCAGTGGGAGGGGCT
Source organism: Petrocephalus schoutedeni (assembly GCA_026780765.1). Lineage (NCBI taxonomy): Eukaryota > Metazoa > Chordata > Actinopteri > Osteoglossiformes > Mormyridae > Petrocephalus > Petrocephalus schoutedeni. The sequence goes on from JAODKL010000047.1 coordinate 7,234,338, forward strand.
GAGGTCGGGGGGGGGGGTTCCTTGCCAATGAGAAGGCCCTTTGATCTGATGGTCCCAGGTGCCCCCTGCCCATCAGCGGCATACATTTGTGTCTCATTAGAAGTCACTTCAACTCCATGGTTCCATTGTTGCAGCCAGCACCCGATGGACCAACGTTGCGATCAAAGGGACAGCACCCCCCACGCCCCCCCCAGCCCAGGTCGCCCCCAGCCCACGTCCCACGCCGCCCCCAGCCCACGTCCCACCGCGGGAGACACTCACTCACCTCTGCGGACAGCACACCGTTACTTACAGCCTATTGCAACCGCACATGGATTCTCTCCATTGTGCAGGTGACAATGTATTTTTTGTAAAATTTCAGCTATAAATATCTTCAGGTCAACCCTTAATTCCCCAAATCCTGGGCAGTGTCATGTGTGTAATCTCCTCAACTGAGCCATTAACAACGGGTCTGAGTACCAACTCCACCTCCCCACCCCAATGGGCAGAGTGCAAACAGGGTAGGTCAAGGCAGGGAGAGAAGGCTCACTGGCACCCTCTGTGGGATGGACTTTTGTATTGCCCTGGGAGTTTGTATTGCAATGAATATGCACAGTTGCCCAGTTACCAACAAGGAGCTTCACAAGAGGCAGGGGTGAGAGACAGTCAGCAAAACGTGATCATGAGGTTAGGGAAATTTTCCGGAACATTCACCAACTGGCTCAGAGCTAATGGGATTACTGGCTTGGAGGTACCCACCTGGGTCGCTGCCCTCCTCGGGCGTCTCCTCGTGACGCAGGAAGAACTTCACCTCCTGTTTGCGGGGCCCCCACTTCTGCAGGTGCTCATACATCATGCAGTCAAGTGGGATGGCTCTTTCTGGGAGGGGGGAAGATGGGCGGAGTCAGCACTGGCTTCCCACTAAGGCCTAAAGCACCCCCCCTCCGTTTTATTAACAGTACGTCATTAGTGGCTGAGGTGGTGGAGCTCAGCCAGGGAGACGAAACAGAACCACAAGATGCGGGAAGGCAGAAGTAGAGAGGAGGCACGAGGCCAACTGGATGCACCATAGACTGGCACAAAACAGCCAAAGAAAATGCTTATACACAGGGAAGAACACTCATGGTTGCAGTACAGCTCACTACCCACAATGCAACAGCTTGTCATGGGGTGAAGAATAAGGCTTATGATCTCTGACACTATCTGCAGCTCAACCCCTCCTAATGAAGAAAAACAAACAGCCATACTGTTGAGGTGAGGACATGCCCCCCACCCCCCAGGGAAGAACCACACACCTCGCACCCCGGACAGAAGGACTAATACCTTCCGGAAACCATAAAGCCACCATCTATCACAGCATCACCTGCTATGGTTTGAAATCTCAGTCTCTTAGGGGGAAGGACAAATCAAGGGTCAGAGGTCAAAGTCGGACCGCTCTCAGTCAGTGACGGAGCGCATGGTAACACGAGACTAACAACAAAGCTGTGTTTTAGCATAGAGGGGCATCGAGCCAAGGACAGGATGTCCTCAGTTAAATTAGCACCCCCCCCCCCCCCCCCCCCCCCCCCCCCCCCCCCCCCCCCCCCCCCCCCCCCGACTCACCCCTGTCCACCCCGCCTCACAGCCACACACCAGGGTGGATGTTCATGGAAGGGGGTCTTTCACCGGCCTGAAACAACAAGCCCCCACCCACTGACAATCTCCCCGCAGGCAAAACAAAGGCCCCGTTGTCACAATGAGGGGTGGAATGGGGGCGGGCTATTTGCTCAGGAAGGGGAGGGGCTTATTGAGCCCACAGAAGATCAGCAGCCTGAGCGCTTACAACGTCCCGATGGGGAGAGATTTACAGCCAGAGGGAGCGGCAGAGAGACAGAGAGAGAGGCCACCAAGATGGATGGACTGCAGCTTCCCACGCTGAGACACCGGAGGCTTCACCCCTCTGATGATCTGAGGGGCAGCCAGCGGAGGCCCACACCAACCCTGAGCTTCAAACGGCTCTTTGCTCCGTCTCTGGACCACAGCTAATATAGCAGCTTCAAAAGGACACCGGAGGAAATGCGGTTTTGGGCGATCGCTTAAACACCCTGTGTCCAGCAGGGGGTGCTGTCCTTATGTAAACGCCGCAAGCTCAAACAGCCGCGCGGCATCATGACAGAAGTTGCGCAGTGATCGGCTGAGGTGGGGGTTCTTACCGCTGCCCCGCCACACTTCCGCCAAGTGGCAGCCGGTCTCGCCGGGCTCTTTACAGAACTCCACCACATCCCGGCACGTCGTCTCGGGGGTGATGGGCACCTCGGTCAGGACCTGCTCGTTGTTGCTCAGGTACACGGTCAGGATCATCTGTGAAGGGGAGAGAGAGAGAGAGAGCGACCAAGTCACACACGGAGAGGAACACCCCACCCGCGAAACAGCGCGTCACCACGGCAACCGCAGTACGCAGGAGAAGCAGCTGACGACAGGAGGGGGAGGCCGGCAGGAGGCCGGGTCCAACCCAAGCCCCCCCCCCCCCAAATCCTATGACGGTGAGCGAGGGCATGTTGCTACAGGTGGCCTTTCCGTGCCTGCTCTCCTCGATCGCCTGTAACGCAAACCCAACAGCGACGACAGCTGACCATACTGACGGGACGTCCCGAGTGGGCGCGAGAGAGATCCGGGACGTCCCGAGTGGGCGCGAGAGAGATCCGGAACGACATGGACCCGAAACGACGACGCAGAGAGCTTACATCAGTCCTGGAAGCACGCCAGGAATTTCATTAAGGAACCGACTTTAAATGATCGGATGACATGGTGTTTTTCTGAGCTCGCGCGACGGCAGCCAGCGAAATACCACAGAGGCGTTCCCCCCGGAGCCGTGTCTGCTTACCCTCATTACAGCCGCATGTCCTGACAGGATGGGAGGGGCCCCTGCATGTACCAGCTCATGGCTGGGAAACCCCAGGCCCACCGGCCTACCACGGAGATAGGGGCCGACGGTGTTCCAGTCTCTGTGAGGCATTATCGCCGTAGAACGCCACGCGCCTGATGCACTGCACTCTACATCACGCCCAGCAGACATGGGAACAGACTCGGAGCACAACCAGAAAGACTGGACTCCACAGCCAGATGCGTTCTTAATGAGAACAAGGCAAAGCTACACATCAAAACAGGAAACTCACTACAGCCACTCATTCAAAGACTGAGGGCTACGTCACACACCGCATGACCAAAGGCACGCAAACCTGAGGACTTGACTAATTATAATCCACGCCCATCGCTGATACACAGCCACGTAATCTCCGGTAAACATTTGCGACACACAATAGTGACAGGTGGCCATACGAGAGAAGTTAGTGACTTTCAAAGTGGTTCACCATCATAGTAAGTTCACCAAATTTCTGCCCGGCTAAAATCTGCCCTGATCAGTGAAAAGTCAGTGTGGTCAAAACATCTGACAGCAAGTTCAGTGCTGCGGTGATCAGAGACCAGCTCACAGAAAGGGAACTGATAACCCAACAAATGGCCCAACCTGAATGGCAATGAACCCCACCAGCAATGTGCAAACACATTGGGTAATGGGAAGCTCTCCCAGAAACGTAGAGGCTGTCAGAGCAACAAAGAGTGGACCGACAGCAATGCAATCCCGCTGGTTTCAGACTGAGAGGTTGGCCAAGCCGGTATGGACCGTGGAGAGTACTAGGAAGACAAAGGTCATTTGTCAACTTCTAGTCCAGACATCCTGCCCTCCTGCTCACAATCACTCAGCCTCCTAAGAGAGGAGAGAGCTCTGCGTATGACCGAATGTGCACACGGCCAGCCAATCATAAACACTGAGGCAGCAGACTGGGACAGGGCAGAGTCATGGACTCTGGCTAGAGGGTGTTCTGTTGCGATGACGCAGTCCAGATGAACACAATGGCGAGGATTCACAGGAGCAGTCTATAGCAGCTCGTAGGGAAAGAGACCCCCATAACATGGCTGTCAGGGGTGTAACGGAAGACCGGGGTCAGTAACAGCGATTCGCACATCTGTCAGCACTCGACTGCCAGCTGTGAAGGCACCTTCCCTCCGAGTGTGTGACATGCCCTCAGCACACAAACGTTCCTCTGTCCCACGTCAACTTGCTGAGCAAGTCCTGGCTGTCGGAGAAGCCTTTGGGGGAAACAAGCACTGAATTTGTTTTGAACCGGGTGTCATCAAGCTGGTCGGGTGAAGATGTCCTACACATGACCCACTGGATGGGACCCAAGCTCTGCTCCACCCATCATCCAGGTCTCACTCAGTCTGCCCGAGCCCAGAAGGACCAGCCACAGCAGAAAGCGATCACAATGACGGACAAAAGTGGACCCCAAGTCCACTGGGGAACCAGGTATTGGGATAGCCCAAAAAAGAGAAGCCAGGCTGACTAAAGAATTCAGAGGAACCGTGGCCACTCCCACAAATGGGGTGGGCGAGACATCTGCATGTGGGCATTACTGACTGGTGCTGAGGTAATCTGATTAGAGGACAGGTACTGGAAGCAGGGGGGGGGCAGAACACAGGGCAAATGGGGTGGGGAGGGGAGGGGGTTCCTCTTCTAGAGGGAGGGATAATCTCCAAAAGGCCCCACTGCTTGTCAAGACTGCACACATATAGCCTACATTACCCAGGAAATCCAGAGAGGCACACATCTGCCACACACACACGCGCACACACACGCGCACTCATGCCAGCTCAGCAGCCTATAAACATGCAGCACAATCCAAACTGACCAATAATGAGGAAGGAGCATGGATACTAGGACAGGCAACCAATCAATGAGTAGATTGTTTACAGACATCCCTCATGGCAGCTTACTGCTTTCCATGGAAACTGAAGCGAAACCCCAACTAGCCAAGTCCTAAGCTGGCAGCCCATCCAGGGCGTACCCCTACCTAGTGTCCCATCCTGCCTGGACAGGCTCCCAGCCCCCTGCCACCCAGCCCAGAAGAAGCACTTACGAGATAGATGGCATTCCCCATTCATCTGCACTTGTTAGTGGGTCTCGGAGATCAGACATCTCACATGGGCTTTACCAAAACGCCGCACAGAGCGGGTCACATCAAGCCCTGGGGAACTCGGGGGGGTGTCGGCGTATGGACCGGGGGGGCGGGGATCTACAGCCGCAAAGCAAAGCATGCCAACCGGGGCGAACACTCGCCTAGAGCTGGCTGGCTCGCCGAGAGGACACGAGTCTGACCGTAAACCTGAGCCAGCCGCCCCAGGGCCACAAAGTCCCAGCTCCTGACAGGAGAGGCGTGGGTCAGTCCATCCGCACACAGCCGCCCCGATCCGGACATCACACAGAGCACCACAGACACTTACCAGGGTCTTGGAGATTCTCCACCCCGATCCGGACATCACACAGAGCACCACAGACACTTACCAGGAGACCCGGAGTGCCTGACCTCCGCCGGGCAGCAGAGCCTTAATCCAAGAGCGGATGAGAAAAAGCCTGAAAGCAGAGACAGACCCTCGGAGCCCAGCGTCACCTTGCCGCCCTTGCGTGGGGCCCTCCTCCTACGCGGCCGGGCCCTGCTCTTGGAGAGGCTGACCAGGCTGTGGAGCACCAGAGTGAAGAACCTCCTCATGGAGCCGCGAGGAGGAGCGGAGTGGGTAGCTGGCAGCCCCGCGCTGATGACTGAGGACTGAGTCTCTGAGCATGAGCGCGAGGGGAGGGACTGTTACACTCAGCCCCTCTGGAACCAGGGAGACAGATAAGGCACGCCGTGAGGGAAGGCAGGCCCCAGCGTGACAGTGCCTGATAGGCGCACCCCCCCCCCTGCTTCAAGCCGTCTCAAGTGTCCACATCCTCACTGATCTACGACTGCGGCGTGCCCCCCCCCCCCCCCCCCCCCCCCCC
>JAODKL010000047.1:7255405-7267141 GCA_026780765.1 Petrocephalus schoutedeni
GGTCTGGGAGTATAAGAGCACGGTCACTGTGAATGCCAGTGAATGCTTTGCGTGCTCCTACAAGGCCGCTCCATTCATTGGTCTGGGAGTATAAGAGCACGGTCACTGTGAATGCCAGTGAATGCTTTGCGTGCTCCTACAAGGCCGCTCCATTCATTGGTCTGGGAGTATAAGAGCACGGTCACTGTGAATGCCAGTGAATGCTTTGCGTGCTCCTACAAGGCCGCTCCATTCATTGGTCTGGGAGTATAAGAGTACGGTGACTGTGAATGCCAGTGAATGCTTTGCGTGCTCCTACAAGGCTGCCCCACTCAGTGATCTTGGAGCTAGTTTAATAGTTGCCACCTTTTATCTAAAATACGCTCCAAAGATGGTAACCTTAGCACGATGGTTTGTGAGCTTTAACAATCCACAGAGCTCTGTCTTCTGCTCCTAAATGTCTTGGTAGGGCCTCTTTAGCAAGCAGTCCTCAGGAGGATGAGATCGAAAGGTATTAGCTAGATATAGTTGACATTGCCTCCAGTACAGTATGTAACCAAACCTCCAGATTGGTGTTTGAGTCTCTACTACAGTGGGGTCCCAAGTGCGGGAAGACCTCAGGTAAACTGGTAACCCACCAGCTGAGTACGAAGAGTCACAGTCACAGTGCTCACGTGGTTGGTTGGAACAAAATCACTAGGCCACAGTCCATAATGTTTACATGCTTTAATATGTATAGCAGGAAAAGGTATGCGGCTCATTCCCTATAACCAGCCTCATGGAATGGAAGGACCCGGCCTCCATGTTCTCGTGTGGGTCTGCCCCTTCCTGCCTGTCCCCAGGGTCTCAGTGCTGGTGCCTTGCCTCCCCCTGTCTTCCAGACAGTACTGTTGTTATTGCCATGCCTGGTTGTTATGCAGCTCATAGTGCTGGCCATCGCATTTGTGCCTGTCCTTCTTCTCCTTTCCTGGCCTGTCTACCACCTCGCCCTTTCTCTGCAATGCCTGCACAATTCCCCTTTTCGTCTTCGCCCAAGGCAGCGATACCTGTATTCCCGCTCATCTGTCCCGTTCTTTTGTCCTGTAGCGTCTTACCGCAAGTCAGGGACGGCCGTTCGATAAGCTGAGCCGGACTGGGATCTCGTTAATTTCCCTTACATCATTTGGCCTACTTTCAGAACTCCAAGTGAGCAGCTGGATAGGGTTCTCTGTGGCGCCCGCCGAAGTATCAGGTCCTAGAGCGTAGCCCTCGGACGGCATTTGGAATTATACCCAAGAATTTTCTGTGATCCATTCGGAACATGTTGTAATCCTGTCTAGAGGAGAATCCCTAGTCTGACTGTGTAATGCACAGTGCTACAAAAAAATATTAGAACTTCCCACAAGTCCTCGACATCAGTATCATGCATTCAGCTGTGACATACTTTGAATAGTAGGAGGGTAAGACAACATAACAAGGAGATAGAAGAGAACCCTGTCATTGAGGGCTTACATGCCCTGCCTGTGTTTGTTGGCCAATCAAAACCTGCCAATTGAACATCTTTGGATTGTAATATTATACGTTCTACATCATAATCGAGGAAGCTGGCAATTACTCTGATGTGCACTTCTGGGAGACCTATTGTACCAGAATGTTAGTACAGCGGGAAGTGCCTTTTCTGTGACCTTGGACTTTTATAGGTCCCAGCATGTCCCCTCCGAATCTCGCAACTACTTTGACATGCCTAAAAATCCAAAAACAATTCGGCCTGTAAAGGGCTGTTAAGCCAGGAAGCTCATCCATTCTGAAAGGACTCGGATACAGGGATAGTGGCCCGTTTATCCGGTGCTGCAAGGCCTTCGGGGAGCCCGTGGACAAGGGGGTACAAAGTGGAGGTGGCAGGCAACCAAGAACGGGCGGGTGTGTTTGGGAGACAGATAAGGGGCTGGGACAGAACTGTCTGGCAGGAACCTGGGAGTGATGGAGGATTTTGGTCAAGCGGTACCCTAGTAACCAAGGCCCCCCAGGTACTCATGAAAAGATAAATGCTTAGTCATCGGTATTGGGGAAACGCTGACTGGGGTTTCGCGCTGGAGATTCGCGGCTGCGCAGCCCAGGATGGGGTAAGCGTGACAGAGGGACCGTGGAGAACCGGTGTAAGCGGCCCCTTTATATTCACCGTCACCGTGACGACCGGGACGTGGCAGCATGACCGCATTGTCTCGCACGTTCTGCTCTGCTAAATTAATGTCGCTTTCAGCCTCGTCCTCGGGGACCGCAGAATGCCACAGTAGCTGTAGGAAATAATTAGAATTGTTATGTCATAAAAACGCAGGACGTTTATATACAGCACCGGAATAGGAAGCCATGCAAACGATGCTAGTTGCTTGCTAACTTAATGACAGCATTGCTTTTTAATTAATAGGATATTATTGTCTTTTGTATACGAATACCCCGGGTTCGAGCAGGAGACATCGGTGTACCATGAATTATACCTGCATTCTGCTCTGACTTATCTCCCCTGTGCTGCTATAGTCTAAGGCATCCAGTGTGTTTACACGTGCGAGCGTGCTCATGTTTGTGCACGTGTGTGTAAGTGCAAGATAACAGCTATTTCCTGCAGGAAGGAAGGGGGTCAGTGAAGCAGCTCGGGACTTGGGGGGGCTAAGGGGAGGAGCTGTCGGCCATCCCCCCCCCCCCCCCCCCCCTTCCTGGTCCTGTTGATGGCAGCCGCCCTTTCGGAGGGGGGGGGCTGTGGAACGGATTGCTCTCCGCTCGTCCGATTTATTAGGAACAGCAGGCGGCCTCCAACCATGGCTGGAAAACTCATCAAAAACTCAGTTTGCTGTCATTTGGTGCAAAGTGTGTGTCGGGATGCCAGAGCTACCGAATCACGAGGGGCATCATGCTGTCGCAAGAGACATGATATGTATGTAATTCACTGTATAATCAGGGTACACAGCCGCATTTTCGCAATGATGCGACGACGCATGCTGGACGCATTTTGGTGTTATTATACACCTGTCCTTAAATGGTAAATGGTTATTATAATTACTATTATGTTACTGGTGTTTTTATTGTTATTGTTGTTGTTTTGTCGCTAATAAATATTATTACTGTTATTTGTAGTATATTATTATTATAGTGGTAGTAGTTATAACAGTAGTATTTCTTGGTTTATGACTCTGTTCAGACTCGGTTCATGCTGATAAGGTGTCAGAAAGGAGCCGATTGCTTCCATGCAGATTCTCAATGAGCTCAGCGCATGAGTGGCGGCCGCGCGCTAAATTAAAATGCCTGCCGGGCGCTGCTTCCGGAGCCCTGCTAGGCCCGCCGGGACTCCGCGCGCGGATGAGTCACGGGGTCGGCACAGGTGCCGCGTACCGCCGCGTGCGCTGGGACGGAGCCTGACTGCCGCGGCGGGGTTCTGCACGCGCGGGGCAGCCTCCGGCCCGCTTCCGCTTCTGTGCTGCGCGTGACGCTTCTGCCCACAAGCTAGCTTAGCGGCCGAGCGGTTAGCGGTTATTGACTAGCCGCTGACCTCGTCTTGTTAGCAAAGCAGTGGGAGGATAGTCAGGTGGCGCGCGCCGCGGTGGCTCCATTCAGCCACCAGAAACTCATCGCATTACCGCCTCCTGCTGTTGACTCAGCTCCGCGTTTACCAACATCATATGAGTCATCATCTCGGCCCCACGGATCCCGGATCGCATTTTCGCCGGCTGCCAAGTGGAAGAAATAGCTGCCGTCTCCTGCCCCATTTATAAGCGCACTAATCCCGAGGCCTCCGCGCTGAACCGAGGCCGTCCTGCAGCATGATTCTGAGAGTATGTGTGTTTTTCTGTTTGGTCGTCATGGTTGCCTGGCCTAGGTGGCTCTTTGGAGGTCCCTCAAGTGCCAAAAGCCAGTAAGAAAAGCTGTTTGTGACACATGATTGGAGCTTATTTGTAGATTCTTTGGGGCATAAGAGGTGCGTGTGTGTGTGTGTGTGTATATATATATATATATATATATATATATATGTTTTGGCTAATATAATTAGTGGACAAGGGGGTACAAGTGTTTATATTTCCCTGGCAAATGATATATATATAAACAGTCGGAAAATAAGTGTTGGCATCAGGCATGAATGCATACATTCTACACACAACTCAGACAGGAGAGACATTCCCATATCAGAACTAGATCTAGCACCAGCCCACTTGTGGAACATGCCGACTGTTGGTGACGGTTGGCCCAGGAACCCTCTGGATCTGGTATTTAAGTGTGACCTTCTGGGTCTGCTGGCTCCTGTGTCTGCATTGTATTCAGATACTCCAAACATTCTAGAAATTCTTTATTGTTTGTGGGTATTATAATGATGGCACAGAGGACCAGGACGCCTGCCATGTTCTTGCCCTTGCATGGGTTTTGTGTGGGCTAACGTGCCTCTGCATCCTGCAAAGGCTCGCCACTCGGATCAATCTATCCCCAGCATGCAGCTGCAGCAGTTAGCGCATCTGAGAGTGTTCCGCAATGGGCCGGCGTTCCGAGGTGGACCGGCGTTCCGCGATTGGCCGCCGTTCCGCGAGGGGCCGGCGTTCCGCAATGGGCCGGCGTTCCGAGGTGGGCCGGCGTTCCGCGAATTGGCCGCCGTTCCGCGAGGGGCTGGCGTTCCGCAATGGGCCGGCGTTCTGAGATGGGCCGGCGTTCCGAGATGGGCCGGCGATCCGAGATGGGCCGGCGTTCCGCGAGGGGCCTGCGTTCTGAGATGGGCCTGCGTTCCGCGATTGGCCGCCGTTCCGCGAGGGGCCGGTGTTCTGAGATGGGCCGGCGTTCCGCGAGGGGCTGGCGTTCTGAGATGGGCTGGTGTTCCGCGAGGGGCCGGTGTTCCGAGATGGGCCGGCATTCCGAGATGGGCTGGAGTTCCACAATGGGTTGGCGTTCCCTTCGGGGCGTTCCCTCTGCTGCGCTCATTCTCTGGATCTCCACGGCCCAAACTGGATAAGGATGAATTATTGAGAATGAACAGATGGAGCCATGCTGTGCCTGAGAACATAGAGAGAGCAAAGTTTTATACCAGGTGCAGAAAAAGTACACTGTGCATTTCAAAAAGTGGCTGAATTTTAGATCTCTTTTTTCATGTCGAGTAAAACATTTTATTTGGTTTCTGAAATATGCACAATAGTATTTTGTTGTTTGTTTTCTGTTGTGCATATTTGTAAGAGTTCCCGTGGGAATCATGCAATGTCAAGCGGATAGTGACAGGTCGGGGTTGCGTCCATTACTGAGCGGTCTGGGAGAACTGGGGAGAATTTCAGTATTTTTCATCAGAGGCGGGATGTTTACATGTCACTTAGTAGCCAAGAACCGTATCTCAGACTCGTCCTCTTTGCGGTTTGCCAACCCCGTCAGTACCGGCGCATTTTTTTCTGGCTTATATCCAGTTCATTGCCTCGTTATTGTGCTTTTCTCTCTTTCTGTGTTTTTATAGTGGCTCCAGCCACTCGCCCGTTTGTGATTAACTTGCAGTTTTGCTAGTGGTGTCGCAGTGTCCGGCAGCAGCTGGAGTCGGCAGGTATCAGATAGTAGACAATAAAAAGGGAAAAGGCGCTCTGGAGGGCCTGGGGCACCACGAGCCGGGCCAGAAATCCAGCCGCACAACATCACAGTTGCATAAGCCAGTCTGGCAAGTGTCAGTTGTGTCCAGTAATTGCCCCTCATAACCCGCGCCTGCTTGCGTGAGGCCGTCCCATAGGTCCAGTTAACACAAGCTAGGATAAGATCCTGCATGAAAATAAAGAGAGTAAACAGCCATTTTTAACCATCCAGGTTTCCAGTGGCTATGGGAAATTTCAGTGGATTTGGTACGTGAGTATTTAAAACTAATTCATGCTTTAACATTCCTGTTTTGCCAATGTAATATTCATATTACATAAGAGCATCTGTATTCTGGAAGAATTTGGCATATAATCCCAATGTGGTCATTTTCATAGGCCCAGTCATTTGGTGTGTGGCATTTCTTTTTCTTGATACAGGAATCACAATAACGCTACCGATTCGCAACATTAAGTAATACTCTGTGGTGCTCAGAATACCGCGGTGTTTCCTTAGAAAGCTGGCATGGTAAATGTGAGGCTCTATCTGTCATACAGCGCAGTAGGTACAGTATTGTTGTGAGTGGCCCCACCCCGGCTGGACAAATCTCTCTGCTCTGGGCTCAGTCGCTGTACTTGTAGAATCTGTGCTCCGCTGCTCTGCTCGGGTGAGGAGGTTTGGCCAGGACGTGTGTCCGACAATCCATCACATTTCGCCTCTGTATGGTTCCCTTCTCGATTGGTGGTCGCAGGCTGCTCCTTGCAATAAATCGCTCTACCGAGTGCAACGGCGTCATTAGTCTGGGAAAAATGTGCAAACATGCAGACGGTTGGGGGGGGGGTGTGGCCAGATGTGGCCTTTAAACTTATCGCTCACTTTAGTGAGCGAGAGCGATAGAGGTGGCTCTCTACCCCCATACGCCACGGGTGACTGAGAGGGACTAAAACAACATCATAAGTCGTCCCGAGGCACTTTTGTCATCCTCTCACATCTGCGCCAAGCGAGATGGAGAGTGAGGCGGCACAGAATCTCGAGCGCCTTAGATGAAGATGTTTGGCAGCACTCTGTAATTATTGATCGTCATGGAAGGTCATTGTCCCCTACAATTCACTGTGCAATAATGATCTGAAAGATGGCCATGGGAGATCAGCCTGTCATTTATCAGACTAAGGAGCCGAATGTCCTCTCTGCATTTTAACTGTTTTGCAATGCAGAACATTAAATTGTGTATTCATAGAGCACATTATTTTATCGTTCGGGCAGCTCCAAGGCTCATATTTGCATCCTGTTTGAAGGGATTCTGGCGTCTGCTGAAAGGGAAATTTTACAAAGTTCAGTAATATATTAGGCTTTTACTGTTTAATAAGTTTGCATGAAAGGAAACATGTTGAGAGCCGAAAATATTTAGCTGTTATTTAAGAGGGGGCTGCCCGGCCCTGCTCCTGGAGACGTACCACCCTGCAGATCGTGGGTGCAGCCGAGGTTTAGCACGCCTGATACAGATAACCAGGCCCTCTGTAGCGTCTCGGTTTTAGAGCAAACTTAGCTTCAGAATACCATAGCACAGTGCAGTACGTCTCCAGGAGCAGGGTTGGGCAGCCTTGATTTAAGGCATTCTTTTTAAGCTGATCTTTTAACTGATGAGCTTGAAAGAATAATAATATTTCATTAAAAACAGAGACTGTTGAAGCTTCCTTATTAACCCTTTTCCTGTGATAATTTCCCCATGTGAAATTTGCCTACCGTTTAATGATGCTCTGGGGTCAGATTGACCCCAAACACGGGATAGGGGTTAAGAGACAGACTAGGATCCTATGCAAAGTGTGCTTTACCTGCTGCCACTGGGACAGGCTGAACTAACCCTTCCAGCTCAGTTTTCCCATTACAGGAGGCTCTGGATGGATGGGTAGGCCGAGCTTATATAGTCACTGTTGTGGCTATGTATTTAAAATAATATATAAATAAAAAGTAAAATTTCTGATGGTTATTAACTTAGTCCTGATGGTTTTTACCCGAGGGACTGAAATTCAGTTATAATTACCTTGGGCTAAAATGTCAATATAGTTTCAGTCTGAAGAAGATGAAGTTTTCATTTAGATGTTTTGTTTTTTTCTGTGGTAAAAGGATTAAGAGCTAAAGGTGCCTTTGGAAATCTCACGGTGTATGAAAAGATATTAACATAGCCATAATGAATGTAACACAATGATGTATAATAGATATCAAGCAGCTTCCTGTGGCAGGGACTTAGGCTAGTGCTCTGATCTGTACTTGTTTAAAATTCAATAATGCCCGCAGTCATTCACTGCATTGTACTGTAGTAACAGGCTATGTCACTGTGACCAATGCTGTGCTGAAATTTTCACTCATTTCATTTTTCAAGCGTAAAATTCGGTGCGAAAAATAACAGATCAGCTCGGCTGTAAGGTGTGTAAGAGCCCGGCTTGTTTTGTTTTATATGGCGGGACTTTAAGTGGCAAGTCACGGGACTCGCCGCCAGATTCCGTGTCTGAGCCTCAGACCTCGTTAAATGATCCCGTCTCTTCAGGATCCGAAAAAGTCAACGTAAGAAGCGGTTAAATGGCTAGCGTGATATATATACCTCGCCGGAGCTATAGCGGTATCGATCGCATTATCGGCCGCCGCCTTACAGCATCCTCAGACATGGGCACCTCTCTGTCCCTGCCCCCTGATGGAATGCAGAATGCTTATTCCCCCCTTTCCTAGAGCAGCGGCCGCCTCCGTGCCCCTCGAGGTGCTCCGGCCCGCTGATTTTTCAGCCATGCCCAAGACGAGCCTCAAAATCAGATCAAAGGACATTAAAACGTGCTGCCGTCATCCACGTTGCTCTGCCCACCCCCGCACGGCACGTCCTGCCGATCGATGCGAGTTTGCTTTATGGATGCTGTGTACGGGGGTTATCGAGAATAGGCAGACCGCGCAAACGAAAGTCAGACCACGGGAAAGGCGATCTGGATCGCCGTTTGGCCACAATTCAAAGTTTACACGCGCCGTATTTGTGAAGCGGACAGCTGTGTGGCAATCTAATTTCCATACATTGACGGGTCTGAGTAAATGAATCTGCGATGCCACACCAGCGCCGTGTCCTTTGATGCTAACGATGTTATCGCTTAGGAGCTGCGGCTGACTCCTGCGGCAGCCAAATGCCACCATTCCCGGTGAAGAGAGTCTCCCGGGATCCTACAGCAGACTCTGAGGCTCAGTGATTTCAGAGGGATCCCAGCCACCTCCGCTGTCTGGGATAGGTGTGCCAGGCCCCACCCCTCACCCTTCCCTGATCTGACCCTTAGCTCTGCCCTTGACCCATCCCTGATCCTACCCACAGTCCCACCCATGACATCCGTGATCCCACCCATAGCTCCACCCCTTCATCATCCCTGATCCCACCCACTGTCCTGCCCCTGATCCATCACTGATCCCACCCACTGTCCTGCCCCCTCACCATCCCTGATCCAACCTACAGCTCCGCCCCCTCACCATCCCTGATCCCACCCACAGCTCCGCCCCCTCACCATCCCCGATCCCACCCACAGCTCCGCCCATGGCCGCACCCCTGGTCGGGGCTGCAACGCTGATGAGACTGGAGGCTGCAGCACTGCACGTGACACATACAAGATGGCTGCATTAATACACCGCATGCAAATAGCACAGCACTGCAGTGTTACCATGTGCCTCTATCCAGATGGATGTCTCACACCACAGCCTGGATGCCTTCGGTATGGGAGAAGTCTGCATCTTTTATTTATACAGGAAGTCACTCGCACATAACTCTTAAATCCTCAATCTGAAGTGTTTTAAGAGGATCATGCAGTAAGGTACTTATATGAGATACCAACACCCACAGTGATGCAACCAGTAGAGAAGTTTTACGTCACATTTAATGAGCTCCAAAGGACCTGAGGATGGGTAATGGAGCAGGGGGGTGCGTGTTCGAGCTGTGTGTGCTTTCTGCATGCAACGCAGCCCCTACCTCCTAGAAGCACACACACAAATGTCTCGATGATCCCAGAAGCGTTACCTGCAGTGTCAAGAACTGCTACTTCCACACACACGCGCGCGCACACACACACTACCTCAGTGGAGAAACGGCCGTCTTCGTGACAGGTGCACCCAGAGGCCCCTGTGGTGGCAGGACAGGTGTCACTCTCTGCCATCGCTCGCAGATGTCATCAGAAATAAACACAACATCGCCACACTCCCAAGTGATGCCCACAGAATAAGTTTCCTGGGCCGATTCCCAGATAGTTTCCCGGGCCGATACCTGGGTAGTTTCTCGGGCCGATTCAATTTTACTTCATCTAATACTCCTTGCTGCTGAATTCTGAGAAAAGGAGGTAGAGGTTGGTATTTGTCTGTCAGATGTGTCCAAATCAATGCCAAATTGAAAGTACAGGCTTGGATTATTTAGCATGATATTTGTGGGGTGTTTAAATATTATGGAACCAAACACCACTAATTCACATTTCACGCAAGAAAATAAGTTTGCACTACTAAGCACTAAATGCCCCTGCCCCTTTTGTTTTACCATTTGTTTTCCCTGCCTTCTAGCTACTCATAGATGACACATGAAAAACCATGACTGACCAGCACAGAAATAACTATCAAAGTTATTTTCTTTAGTGACGCTCACGATGTCGCCTGGTACCAGAGCAGCTGTGGAATGGCTAGACACAGACCTCGTTTGCATTAACCCTTTTCCCGTGATAATTTCCCCATGTGAAATTTGCCTACCGTTTAATGATGCTCTGGGGTCAGATTGACCCCAAACAGGGGATAGGGGTTAATGTCTCTCCAGAACATGCTACCTCTCTGGGCCAGATCATTCTGCCTGCAGCCGCGCGGGTTTGCAGCTTCTCGCCACGGCCGCTCCAGTCCTCGCTGGCACTGCGACAAGCCGGCACTGGGTGTCTCCTGGGGCGCTGATGAAACAGACCCTCGCGATGGAGCCGTGGACACTTTGGGCTCACAGGGTCCCTGCTGGTTGGGTTGTGTTACTTTCAGGATATGCTCAGTCAGGAGAAACAGGGGCGGGATGCTGGCAGATGTTCTTGGAAGTGGGCGGGGGGGTGGAGCGTTTGCATCCTGGCTGCTCGCAGCGCAGGCAACGTCTGCTTAGGTAGCAGGTCCTCTGGGCCACAGCACCTGGTGACATCAGCCCAGGGTCCGTGCTCCTGTATTCCAGTCAGTCCGTGTCACGGCCTCCCAGCCTGGCTCTGCAGCAAAACACTGAAATAACCCCCCGCACCCCACCCCTGTGACCGCGAGCTGGTTCTGTGGCCTCCGCCACTCCTGCCACACGGAGACAATAACTCGTCTTCCACATGGAAATGAAATAAGGTGCAATGTCTCCCAAACTGGGGGATTTCTCTCTAATCGGAATGCCGTCCTCTGCCTTCATTCTAATGCACTAACGTTAGTGAGCAGTCAGATGAAATAGATTACGTTATTTATTAGCTTAGCGGGGCGTCTAAAGCAGCACACAGAGCACTGTGGTCGCGCTGTTGCATAATCCACAGCTCGTTTTCACTACTCAAGGGTACGAAAGCCTGCTCCCCGGCCTCCCTTGTCAGCTATTGTCCTAGAACTTAAAATAAACAATAATAAATAAGAACTAAATAAATAAGCGGCACTAGCCCTGTGCCAGGGGCGTCCAAAGAATTGTCGCGCTTTGCTGAGTCAGCTGTTTCACTTGGACAATAGAGAAGGGGGAAAAGAAACCAAACGAACCAAATTCTTGAATTCTGCTCGATCAGCCGTTAAACAAAAATGCTAAAATGGGCATTATTTTAGCTTCCGTTTAACGGCCTTGTACGTAAACTCCAATGTACAATGAAACAGAAATAATAATTCCATCTCCTGTGTTTTACAGCCTTTTTAAAGGTCAAATTTGCATTAAGGAGAAAAAAACGCCATTGTAGCGGCACCTAGTCTGTGATGAAAATAGCTACAAATTTCTAGATTACGATTGTCAGAATATTTGATAAAGTTCTTTTCTTCTTCTCTCCACATTCTTCTTTTGATTCCACCTTCTATAAGGTTTGCCAGCCTTGCTCTGTTTATTAAAAAAGGCCCTTTTCAGCTAAAACCAAGCAGAGGCCCGACTGTCACAGTTCTGTCGGGAACGACGACCCATGATGCAGGCGGTATTTGAAACAGGACGTTTATTCCAATAAATAGGACTGGAAC
>JAODKL010000047.1:7280210-7311128 GCA_026780765.1 Petrocephalus schoutedeni
TAGGGAGCAGGGGCTGCTGGGAAGGCCAGAGTAACATGCACAGGGGTCAGCACCGACACTGGTGAAGTCTGCCGGTGCCCTTTCATACGAATATAAGCTCCAATCTAACACCCACACACAGTAGAAGCCAGCGACGTGAAGCTTATGAATGTAAGTGTAAAGACATTTGTGACTTGCAGTTTATTTTATATATTTTATCCATATTATATCTGGCATAAGAACATCTTATTGAAGAAATGTAATGCAATGGAATGCATTGAGTCAACTATAAAATGTAGCCCGTTGATTATAAAATCTAAGTATCCACCCATTTTCCATAAGAGAATAAGCAATGCTGTGGTGTGGCAGTGCTATATCCTTTCCCAGGATCCAAAAGGATGTTTCCGGTGAGGGGTGAGGTCAGAGAACTAGCCCGCCCATTGCCATGCAATCAGCTGAGAAAAGCATGACGTGAGCTTGAGCGGGACTGAGGCCCCGGACTTGGCTCTGGCCTGGATGGCGCTCACTGGGCGCTTGTTAGAGAACAAACCATTCATTCATATGTTGCTTTACTTGCCTCCTCTTCATTCCAGAAGAGTGAAAAACCTAATTTCCAGCTAATTTACGTTACATTTACATTTGCTATATTTAGCAGGCGCCTTTGTCCAAAGAGACGTTGAAGTGAGGCAAATAGCAAACGTATAGCTGTGAATGATCCGACTAGGCGTAAGTGCAGCTAGGCTGTTTCACATGGTCACATGACCAGGTTACATGTGTGCGTAGTAAAGGAGAGGGAACTATTTCCAACAATGCAAGACTCTAATAAGTCAGTTCAGTGTCCATGCTGGACAATTCCTGTATCCTGTGGACCTGTTTGCCACCCATAAGTTTTTTCACACGGTATATGGACTATAAGGGGTGTCACGTCATTACAGGGAATAAAGAGAATAAATTATAAAAAAACAGCAAAAACCCATCCTAAATAATAATAAAAAACATTTGGTTGTTCATGTTTAATATGGTAACATTAATACCTCCATATATATATATGTATATACCAGTTAGGCTATCTTGGAACATGGCGCCAGACTGATATGTCAGGTATCATCATTTCATTATGAAAACCGATTATCCGGTACATTCGTTTGTCATTCAATTATCATTCAATTACTCCCACCTACAGCTAATCCAGCAGTACAGGAGAAGCCACTGGAACCTGAAGACTGAATAAATGTAATAATTATACCAGAGGGGGAACTGTACTGAATTCTCAACTTTTTCGATTGTTATGTGGGAAGAAAGTTGAAGTGTTGATTATAGAGTATTTTTACAGTAAATGTAGCAATGTTTTAATTAGAATTTATAGGTAAGGTAAATTGGCAGAGTGCTCTTAAGGAATGAATTAATTCATCATGCTGTTTATGGATACTAACATTATACAAATGACAATCATAAGAAACCAAGCAGCAACCGTATGAAACATCTTTTTCTTTTTAATTTCATTGAAATTTTTGCTTTAAATCAGTATTTCCTAGGCTGGTCCTCGGGGACCCTCATGTTTCTGCTCCCTCCCAGCTCCCAGGAAGCAAAAACATGGACTGTCTGTGGGTGCCTGTGGGCCGGGTTGGGAAGCACTACTTTAAATGATCTGTTCCCCTCGCTAGTCGTCGGCCTGCCTTTTCCTGTATGGTTACCACTGAAGATGTGCGGCTGGCCGGTCTCCGTGGCCCTGCATGGAGCCAGGAGGAAAGGTACCCTTTTCCCCCACACCGCACGACAGGGCTGAGCGCGTTTGTTTTCAAGTAAACCGAATGCATAACAAAAGGCCCGGTAGGTCCTTCTTCCCTGCCTGTGGCATCTATACATAATGCAGGAGCGCATAGTTTGACTTCTGTATAAGAAAAGGCTCCGGAGAGGCCGATAAACGCTTCCCGTTCTTGTCAGCGCTAAACGGCGGAATGGTACATTTCTTATTATGACTCAGGCTCCCACTTTCTTTCCTGTCACGGGAAGCTGGGCCAGCTTAACATACGCGCTGGCAGTAGGTTCTGTGGGCCAGTGGCGTGGGTTCTGCCCAGCGCACTGGAGCCCAGCGACTCTCGATAGGAGCGGGCCAGCAAGAAGGTCTGGGGGCCTCTCTCGCAGAGAGCCTGGCTGCGGGAAACCCAATTTTGCACACACAGGCAAGGAAATGTCCATAAGATGGAACAGCTGACCGAGAATACTGAAGGAACTCCAAATCAAACCATCTGTCGTGAAGCGAGCGACGTGAACTTTCAGAACGGGAGATACATGCCTTCATCAGACGTTAATGATATATCTGCCCTTTCACTTGATAAATGCCGTTTGAGTTTTGTATCTGACAGTTGATTAAAACTATAATTTTATGTTTTAAATTTTATTCTTATTGAAATAATAATAATAATTAAAAAAAAACCCTGCTCAGAATTAGCATTAGCAAGCCGACATGCTGTTCATTTCTTAATATTACTCATTGGCAATAGTGTTATTACTGAGTGCATATATCAGCACGTGCATTGCTGCACGTCTTGTTAGATATTGCTCAGTGTCCCTTAACACACGTGTAAGGCGGCAAGATATTGAGACGGCGGCTGACGTTTATTGCCATCTCCTGCGCCAGAACAAAATGGCACAGACGACCGAGTGCCTGCACCTCACGTCAACGAGCCGGTGACTTTTAACCCTTTTCCCGTGATAATTTCCCCATGTGAAATTTGCCTACCGTTTAATGATGCTCTGGGGTCAGATTGGCCGGGATGCCGGTATCACGCAGATCACGGTGAAGGTTACGCAACTGGAAAGTAAATGGCACCGCCCTCGCCCCCTTCCCACCGATAACAGACGCCTGTGCGAGGATTTGCCCGGTTTAGGAAGGAACATCTTCTGGCACCAAAGACAGTTGCAATGATCTGCCCTCAGCATGAGGTAGATAAGACAATATGGGTGAGAGCTGAAGAGACAAACATGAAGTATGTTGCTGAGATTATCTGTCTGATAAGGAATAGTTGTGTTAAAAATGAAATATTGACTTTTCAGACAAAGACAGCATGGCTGGGTACACAATAACGAGCACTTTCACTCAGCATTGTAAATGTAGTGTAAAGGAGTAGCTGACCCTTAAACAAAGAGTGACAAATGAAAATAAATCCTCGTGTTTCAGTAAAGCAGAACGGCTCTATTTCTTTACAGTACTTTGACTGTAATATATTGAATATAATTCCAAAAGATTTTGAGTCATTTACGAACCATTTTTACACTGAAACTAAGTCTACCTGTAGTATAAGCAGTAAACATTGATTTGTTGATTCCGCTAGGGCCCATTTGTTGAAAGACTGGTAGAGTGTAATTACGGCTGACTTATTTTGAGACACTGATAACCTTGATGTGTTTAAACCGTAGTATTATATTTAGAAACACTTGCATCCATTATGCTGTTAACCAGGGGATTTGAAATTTACTAAAACTGTCAAGTAGTTCAAATAATTGCCCAAACTTTTTTTTTTGGCTTTGCCAGCCATTAAGAAATTCCAGCACAAGAGTATTTTTATTTTGGATGCTATTTGTATTCTGGGAGAGGAAATGAACATATTTTATCTCGTAATAAAAAGCCAATTTGTGGTAAGTTGGATAAATCAGCTAGAGGGTTGTGTTACGCACCACACTGAGAGCAGAGAGTCAGTTTGCGTGTGTTTGTGCACAGATGGCCGTCCTGTGTTTAGTAGTACGGAAGGACAGTGTGTTTCTTGGTCTAGATGAAGGCCTGGATGCCGCATTTGGCATCCTCTGGGCAATAGAAGGACCAGCAGGCCACCAGGGCGGGCAGCTTTGCCTCTGGATCTGTGGATCTACACGGGCCTGGCCGAGTTCCTTAAGAAATATTACACCATCGGTGGTGCACTTCAGACCGGGGAACATATGCAGACACAATGTCAGTGCTGTTAGAAATCACCAGAGGGCCGATTACACCACGGCTGTTCATTGCTGTCATCTTATCGAGGCTGCCCACCCACCCCCCGCCATTGTAAGAGTAGATCATTATGATTTGCGGCCCCTTATCTTGCGCGGTGCCAGGAGATGCTCTTTTTTGCTCATTGTGTCCATATCTAGGGCTTTTCTTGGAACATTCGCGACACGACAGATATGCTTTCGGGGAAAGTATTTTTTCTGGAATTTCACCGATGTCCCCCGAATCTTCCAAACATCGCAATCGATCCTCGGCATGTTTCGTCCTCACTTTTCCTAGCAGGGGCACTGCTGAGGCTGTTTTTACATACCCATATCCCAAATAAATATACACTGATTTGTTTAAATAGCGTGTTCTCATTCATTTTCTGAAAAATCTGACCCCCTTAGTAAAAGCCACCCCCCACTCTTCATTAATCTGTAGTGACACGCCTAGCATATCCGGCTGCCTCATTGGTGGCTCTAGTCCAGCTGGATAGGATGTGAAGAAGCTGTCACACGTCACGTGATCTTGCAGCCCCGCCCACTCATGCAGCTTCACTGGTACGCCCCGATTTTTTGCAGGCGCCTTTTCATCCACACAGTTCCTTGTACAGACTGCCGCATCTCACATCTCACGCTGGCCCTTTTAGCTCGTTGGCCGCATCTCGCCTGAAGGAGAGGGGTGCTTCTGAAAGAGCGAGACAGGGCCCACCCGTTTGTCCCGGGCATCTCTGATGCCAGGCAGCCTGGCTTTTCCCCTACATCTAGCCGGTCCGGTACCGTGGTTATCAGAATGAATCAGCCTAGAGATGATGTGAAACAATCTTGGAGACACAGCCGCCAAGAAAAAAAAAAAAGGAGCCCTTTCTATTCTGGGTCTCCCATGGACTAGAAAATACACCTCCTTCTGGTTTTGTGGAGTCCAGCTAATCACCAAGCTGTGTGGCCATGCACATCGATCAGGCCAAGTGGCTTTTTGGCTGTCTGCAGACGCAGGCCTCCCCTCCCTCTAGGGTCCACTATTTTCCTCTCTGTTGTTTCAAGTATGAACACTCCACGACTCGTTTAAAGAGCTGTGCATCTCCCAGGACCCGCTTCCATTTTGTTTTCCATGCAGGCTGAGGAGCTTTGATGCCGCGGACTGTTCTGTTTTGCCGCTCTGTGTCTCCCATATTCTGTCTCTTGGTGGCCTGCTGGAAGTGACTCAGAATTACCGCTGTAAGGGAATCGGCCGCTGGGATCAAGTAGCACAGTGTTGTCTGCTGTGCCTCAAACCTGCCCTGCGTCAAGCTAAAAGCTGAAAATGGGCTAAACTGGCCTTCGACGGGAGGGTTAGAGAAGAAAGTCTGACTTGTAATGAAGCCAATACTAGTCACGTTAGGGTTAAGATCACGGAAACAAAACATACCTCAAGCACTGCAGGTTCCTGTCTCGGGAGGGATATTGCAGCATATTTTTTGACAAAATGCATTGGCAGAGTAGTTTGCTAGGCCCTCATATTTTGGAAAAATAGCATTTTGCAGTCAGTTTAATGAAAAACGTATTAAAGGAAGGTAATTCATTTTTGGCAATGCAAGACTCCATATTTCACCAGCTGGTTAATTTGTACACCTATCTAATGGATTGATTATTTGGTTTCATTACATTCATTAAAACATTAGAACTTTATAGGTTTTTATTGATATTACTAAGTTGCACTTATGCAATAGTATGAGCTGGTGTGTGTTTATGTGTTTGGGTTTTATCCCCACAATGTGATAAAAACCAGTTATTTTTACATTGTGGGGACTGCCTTTTTATTCCCCACATAAAAATCTGTGACTGCAATCAAAAAACTAAAAATACCCCAAGTATGTTGTGTTTTGGTTGAATACTTGTGGCTACGGTTAGGGCTGGGTAGTGGTTTAGGTTGTCATTGTTGAGATGCCTCTAGGGATGAATGGAGAGTACCCATATAGATATGAATACAAATGTGCCTATGTGTGTTTTTTTCCAGCGAGATGAATCTTTAGGGCTGTGTTATGGTACCTCCAAGGCAGAGGCAAGCTAGAATAAATGATTATTAAATTATGACCCATGCTGTAATTGAGTGCCCCCGGCGACACCACTACAGATGAACACCCACGGTCCAGCATCAGCCGGTACTCTGGGGGGGCTGTGCCATGCTGGGGGATGACACAGGAGTGGCAGAGGTCAACCGCCAGCCCAGCCAGCTGTCCATCTGGCTCTCTAGACATCCACAGCTGGCTCAGATTTAGCGGCTCATCTGCACTAAAAGCTGTACGAATCCTCAGGGCAGGACCGGCATGGGGTAGCCAGAGAACTCGTACAGTCGGTAAAATCCTCATCCATCGAAAAGTATGAGCGAGACTTAGGTGTCACGTTATGCGTAATGACGGTCTGGGTAAATAGTTTGAACAAAGGTCTCTGAATATATGTCATTTTTATTTGTATACATAAAAACAGAAGGAAGCCACTTTATCTTGAGAGATTGTCTTGTTTCACCTCCAGCGTCTTCATTGCATTACGTGAAGGTAGAAGATGCCCGATCTAAGAACCACACACTCCATATTCTGAAGTAGCTCTTGGGTTCTGTGCATAACAAGATCACAATTAGCACTGGTGCCATCAGAATTTCAAGTAAGGGTGGGCAAACATTCTGTTTCATCCATCTTCATCCTCATCTCCAGCAGTATGCAACAGGACTTCCTTCCAGGAGTTCCTTGGCTCTAACCGTGGAGAACCACTCTAGGTGACATACTGTTTGAGGAGATGGGATTAAAATTAGAATGGAAATCACTTCATGTGTGGATAATTTGTCCAGAATTTTATAACAGCACATTTTCAAGGTACAAAAGAGACGTCAAAATTTAAGTCTGTCCTTAAAGTGTGAAGGTGCCTCTGAGAGGTCAAAATGTTTTGTGGCCCTCCTAACCCTGTCCCATTGAAAACGCCGGGCTGTTGGCGGGGAGTGCGGGTGCAGGGCCCGGTTTGGAGGGCAGCACGGCAGACACAGAGGGTGTACAAGTCCCGCACGTGGAGTCTAAGACTCTCCCGCCTCCATGTCAGCGTACCTGGGGATGAAACCTGGGATGTTCTCCGATGAATTCTGTGCCTTAGGGATGTGATGACAACACAGGCACATGTGCTTTCTGTAGAGCTTCTTCCATTTCTTTGTTGATTTACAGTATGTCTTTATCCAGTATCACACATCATCACCAGACAGAAACTTGCAAAGTGTTGAGGAAAACATTACTTCTGATGTTTTCTAACTTTTTTGGGTATATCCAGAGTTCCACTGTAGTACCATTGATTATTA
Source organism: Petrocephalus schoutedeni (assembly GCA_026780765.1). Classification (NCBI taxonomy): domain Eukaryota; kingdom Metazoa; phylum Chordata; class Actinopteri; order Osteoglossiformes; family Mormyridae; genus Petrocephalus; species Petrocephalus schoutedeni. Next base: position 7,287,475 of record JAODKL010000047.1, read on the forward strand.
TTATTACTCCTGTCATTATCATTATGTGGCTTCTGTTTGGAGGAGGCACCGTTTTTAATGTCTCAGAGCGTAAATTGCAAATTTGACTCTCACTTAAAGCAAAACACATCTTCCCGGTGGCTTGTTACCCAGGCTGGGTAAGCTGAGCCTACGCTGTTATTCTCAGAGCGCAGACTCTAGGGCGCTGTGTCTGGCATGACCTGTCAGCGATATGCTCACCAGTAGCCCCGGCCCCGAGGACGACACTAACGGCTCAGGCCGCAGTGCCCCCGCGTCATACCGCGGACTTCCTGAACTCTCCGATAATCCCAAGGCTGACTCGCAAACAGAAGCCATGTAAGCAGTTCCTGTAATAACACGCCTCCTATTGTCCATTACAGCTCGCCCGTTACATGGCTTGCATTTTGTTTCGATGCTGAAATATGTTTATTATTGTTATTATTGTTACTGATATAATTTGCACTTATTCATATGCTTGAAGATGATTTCTTTTTTCTGCAGAGCATTTATTTAAAACCTGTTTCACCTGATTTCATGTTTTTTTGTTTTCCCTTAACTAGTGAAAAGATCCGTAGATTTTAAATCTAGAGGAGTAAAATTATTCCCAGGCAAAGACAACAGCAACAAGTTTTCTATCTGTGAGTCTACCCTTTGTTACTTTTTATGGTAAATCTGTGAATTTCTGTGCCGTGTGTGTTGTCTGTGAGCTTCATTCCGCCATGCTTCTTTTGATCTCCGCTTCTTCTCAGCATATTAACCTCTCTCTGCCGCCTGCATGACTGCCCCTGCCACTGCCAGACCAATCACTGAATAGCATCCTACAATGCCCCACACAACTTGACACGACTTGATGCAGGCTAAGAAAATGTTTTTTTTTTTTTATTTTCATTTAAAATTTAAGTACGACTCATATTACACCATAATAAGTCTTTGGCTTGGGGCTTTTTTTGGAAGTTAATTTGTTTGTTTGTTCTCAAGGTTAATTTCAGACGATCAGGCATTTTTTTTCCCTTTGAACCTCACATCAGGACATGTTTTTTGGATCAAAAAATTACCCTGTACTATTAATTCAGCAAGACTGAAATGTGTAGGTCCTTCTACATGCCCTCTTTGTTTAACAATGAGGTCAGGGGGCATCCGCTGAGACAGCGGGTTGCCGCACATCGCCACATGACAGACCACCTCCAGGATGAGAACCTGGGTGCAGTCGTGCAGTGGGCGATACCTCAGCACCACACTGTTCAGACTGAGCTGTTCAGCAATGCGATCAAATAAATTTTCATTTATGCAGCTACAGGCTTGAAAGAAAGATGTCAGAACAGTGTGACTTTGGGTTCCCGACCCCTAAAGGAGTTAACAGTGAAGCAGGACCCGGATCCGCACTGGATAGTCTGTAACCATGAATTATAACTGTCACACTGTTTCCGGTAAAACCCACAGTAGCAGCCTGTTAATCCCGTTGATGGCTCCTATCTTTCATTGCTTGGGTCTATGTACAGCAAACAATTATCCACTCCAGGTTAATTGAGTATGAAATACTGCTGCCAATTGCACAGTAAGGTCATTACCTCCTAATTGTAATGGCTCCATAAGTGATACCGACTTAAACCAGTGAAAAGGAAGTAGATGTGCCACCTAGCATGGTTCTTTTTGGAGATAGCAATTTTTTATTTTTTTTTTTTGTAACACACTTAAAATCTATTTCTGTATATTGAAGATGGTAGAATTCTCAATATGGATGATATCTACATACAAACATGGTGGCTTCTTCTGTGGTGCACACAGTGTCATATTGTATTATTGCTATAATTATTGTCGTTATTATTCTGCTTGCGTAGGAGCTACGTGATGGTTTGCATGGCGTGCTTTGCATGGATGTCCAGATGTGGCCTGCTCTTTCCGCTCTCTTTCGTCTCCTTTTCCATGCTCTTGCATGTTTACTCGCATGTTGGTAATCTGCCGGCCTGCTGCTGCATCCCTGACCGGCAGTATGACCCTCGTCATGCTAAAAGCATGGGCAACTGGGCCGCTTCAGCACCAGGACTTCATACGGCTCACTGGCTGTCTTACGGTATTTATATTGCAGGTCATAGAAAACCATGTTATTAATTATTATATATAATAAATTATTATTATTATATATATACTGGTAAAATGTTAATCTATTGATGAAGTAATTAGCGTTAATTGACATTTTTCAAAGCTCAGTGCTAGCAAGTGTGGCAAACATAACGTAGCTCCCAGAGAAGCTCCACATCAAATGGTTATATAAACTGGGCATCATTTTTATGGTTGTTGTGTAGCTATAATTTTAGGCAAATGTGTCCTTTTAATTCTTAGATGAAATGATGAATGGCCTTTAAAAAAGGATCCATTCCTTTGTATTTTTAATTATAAATTTCCAATATATTATTTTATAAACACAGTTTTTAGATACATGAATTTGAATGAGTTGAATGGTTCTGTAATTCAAGAAATTCCTTCTGTTCACTAAAATACTGTTCCCAGTCTCCTCTGTGCTATTAAACATGCTGACCATGTTTAATAATTTCCTTCTGAAGACTACTCTAAGGAAGGGAAAAGGTCATGTAAAAAAATTTAAGGGAAGTACCTTAACTGAAGAAAAATCTTCCAAAATAAGACTAAAGTACCCCCAATTCAGTAACCAGAGGTAGATAGTTCAGGTCCAGAAAGCAGAAATCCAGACCAAGTTTTTTTTCAACCCACTAGGTGTGTGTAAAGAGTCATAGTCATAAAGTACTCATTTGGTTGGTTGAAACAAAATCTGGGTCTGGATTTTTACTTTCTGGATCTGAACTACCCATCTCTGCTAGCAACAATTGGTTCCTTGAAAGCAAATCTTTGTATTATATTTTGCAAATGCAGATTAAGTAGCCATCCTCAGAATACACAGTTGGATTCTAAATTGTAAAAAAAGTGTCAAGAAACTTGTTTTTATATATAATGCAGAAGAAACCTGACATTGCCCTCAGGCCGTTGAAACGTTCCTGTAGCAGTCGTGAAGGGATTGTCCTGACCTTCTCATTGCTGACCTATAAGCGCGGCCTTTCTGAGTAACAGAAGTCGAATCTGAAGGCCAGCGACCCAGCTTTGCTGAGGCCACTGTGAAGCTTCCAGGCTGAATCTGCAGCTTATAGCCAAATGCCGCTCGAATCGCATCAGAAAATGCAGAAGCCATCTGGGCGTCTGTGGTCCTGTGACTTTCAGCTGCCGACTTCTGGCAGAGCCACGAAGGTCCTGGTGTTCACTCAGGCCGCCGGCGTGCGTTGGTCAACTCTTTGAGCTTCTAGATTTATTGGACCGCTAAAGCCCAGTTGCAGGCCGTGCTATCTCTCATTTTAGCACCTTTGTTTTATAGGCTGACCATTCATTATTATTGATATATTAAAATATATTTATGTTCTTTATTCGCTACAGAAGTCCGTTTATGGTACTGTAACAGTGCTAACGGGCCGCGTGTTTGCTTGTGCGTTTTTTGGTTAAAGCAGAATCGACCCACGTAGGAAACCATTTATGAAGACACTGGTGCTCTGGCTGAGGTTTTATCTTGTATTTATTGGCTTGCGGTTAACGGCTTTTACTCATCTGAAGCTGCGACTTGTTAACCTTCTGGTAATAATCCCGGCCCTCATTGGCGCTCGCCGTTTGTCCTACAGTAAAACGCTCGCCCATTTTATCTCGTAACGCAGCGAGTACAAACAGTAAAAGTAAATACAGCTAAAATTAATGTCCCGTGGAAGTGAGAGCGCTGCAGATTGGGGCAGGCCTGGAGACCGGAGGGGATGCCAGGCGCCAGAGTGCTTTAGAAAGGCTCCACACTCTCTGCCTTTCATTTCTCGAATCACGGACCCTTTTTATCTTTTTTCCCCTCCAAAAAAGGGTGGGCGGACTGAAAAAGGTCTCTTCAATAGCGTTTAAGACCCAATTATCTTTCCCTTTTGCACTTCCGAGCAATCGGACAGTGGTGTAGTATGTTAAAAAGAAAAAAAGACTGTAAAGCAGATTTTATTTCTTCATTTTTCTAGTAGAATGCTTCCCGCCACGTCCCATCCGCTCTCAGTATTTACATTTCTTATTTCATACATCCATCTTCTCCCCACTTCTCCCGGTGGGGGGGGGGGAGGGGGTGCCAGTCTGTCACAAAGCACATACTCAGGTAGATGTACACAGGGAATAGGCACAATGTGGGGGGAACGTGCAGCTTACAGACCCCCAGATCCCCAGGCCTGGAGCTATGAGCCAACATGCCACCACACGTTTATATTTATTAATGTATTGATGCTTCTGACAATTGAGCTCTCTGCATTATATGCCCAAACAAACCACATTGCAAAAGACAGCTGATACTCCCTATACTGTCGATCAGTGTTTCCCGACTATCTGGACCCCCTTTTCAGTCCACGTTTTTGCTCTCTCCCAGACAGACCACAGTTTTGTCCGCAGAAACACAGGCTGGCAAGCTCAGCTTAAAAATGAAATCCCCAGCATAACATGTGTCCTGATCACATTTCGGGTGCTCATTCCTCAATAGCAGTGGACATATCATACTGTTAGAATCTATGAATTGCATAGACAAACTATTGTAGCATTCTTGAAGCCTGTCGGCTCAATCCTGTTGTGATGTGACACCGTGACACCAGTACCTCCCAGCCGGCGCTTATGCACAGGCTGTTTTCTCAGCATGGCTGCCTACCCATATCAGGTCCACACAGGTGTGCAGGATTTCATTTAATCCATGTGCACTGGACCTGTGTTCCACGGGCCGGCTTAGCACCCAAGAACAAACAGATTATTGTTTTAATCGTTCATCACCGAGACACATACTCGTTATTGGAATGTCTCTGACTCCTGCGTAGCTGTGAACACAATGACCGAAGATGTCAGCTTAATGGTCTTACAAGCGTCCTTTTGACCTGCCGGTGCTCGAGGACAGGGTGGATTTTCTGTGAAGCCCGGCGTCCTTGTGTTTGTTGTGAGAACAACAACTTAGAAGAAAGCCTTTTAAAAACCAAGCACAGGTTCTCAGTACACTATGGGAGTGACCTCTGCTGACATAAGACCCCTGAAATGTTTACCTGTAATGGAGGACATCTTAATTAAAAAGACGGAAAACATGAACTACCACTGATTGGCCACTAGCAGATAAACAGCACTTTTTTTTTTCTAATGAGCTTCGGATTAAAATAACTGAAAAATCAGTGTCAAATAATCACGCTTATGCTGCTTATTCAGTGACAGCCATTTAGAGCTGAAACAATCAAAAACTTTGTCATTATCCTTGGCAATTCCGAGTTGCTTGTGCAGCTGAGTGCCAGACTTATCTCTCATTTGTCAGGGGAAATCTGTACAAGATTAAAAACAAAGTCTCTCACAATCCACTTTTTGTCTGATGTAGTCTGCAACGCATTTAACAAGTTTTTTTTTTTTTGCTTTTTTTTTTTCTTTTCATTTTAAATTTAATTCAGATTCACTTCTATGCTTCCAGGCTGGAATAGCGTGTTTCTATTCGAATTTTTACAGAAGGTGCCGAAATGTGCTACAACAAAGAATACGACTAATTAATAACAGAAGAGGCCCCGAATGAGCAGGATGTGCCGAATCTTTCTTTCTCTTCCAGATGCATAGGAGTTGCTTTCAGTGATACCCGTGCATGTCATTAACTCATCTGACCAATGGCATCTGTCCAATGGGAGTCAGGTGACCTAGTCGTGAGCCAGCTTCTCTCAACAATACGAGCACTGTGCCTAAACCATATTGTAACATTATAAGAACAGTTCTGGTTGCGGATTTTGATATCTGCACTGAGTGAAAGGCACAAATTGAAGAAATATAATAATTGTTGCCAATTGTTATGCTGTGAAATGAAATGATGGCATTCTACGTTGACAGCAGTGATCTGCAAAGGTCTGCAGAGAAAATGACAGAGAAAATTCAACATTGATCGGGCTTGTCAAAAAACAGAAATAAATCTGTGTTTTTATTATTAATGAAAACAAACCCTTAGACTTGAGACAGATGCTTAGAGTGGTCAGGGAAATCTATATGGTATATTTAGGTGGAGGTATTGTACAAAAGGTTGCTTGCTTGACATTTCAGCTTCACAGATATTATTTTTCAAGCAAATTACAGTTGACTATACTTCTGTACCATAATAAATTTTCTTATATATATGCTTTGAGATATTCTATGAGTTACAGAGACACAGGAGGCTTTAAGAAGCAGTGTACAATCCAGCTATAGAGACGTACTATCATCGTTGTTATAAAGTATGCTTAGAACAAAAGGGGAATAAGGATGGATGTGTCTGAGTGGCAGATTAATTAACAGATTAATCATAAATGAGATTGTATATATCAAGGCAATATTTCTGGACAATGTTAAAATGAGTTCCCTTAGAAACGGTTTTTAATTTGTTTCATTGCAAGCTATAGGTCGATAGCTTGTTTTTGATGAAGCAAGTTGCGCAGCTATTTTTGCTAATTAAACTGCAAAAGCAGACTGGTTAATGGTCTGTATTGATTCAATGTACTGGTATTGTCACTGAATTTTTTATTTTAAGTGTATTATAAGTGACGTTAGTCAATATGGCCAATTAACACCTTCATTCTGTATTTTTTTTCAGTTGCACTATGGAATATATTGTGTAGTTGAAGTATTTTTATAGTAATTCACCTTTTTCTTGCGTAAATACGGTGCTAAAGCAGTCACATGGTGCAATGTTATTTCTTTTACATATAATTTTTAATTGTGGTATTTATCGGTAGATGTTGCCTTAGAGGATGCAGGTCTGGGTAGAATGGGAAGCAGGTTGGCAACTTCGAAGACGGCCTGTGTGGTCGTGCCTGTGAATCTCGGCTTGACTTCAGCAATCCAGAAGAATAACAAGCTTATTTTAACAAATAAGGATGAAGGCTTTGGCGAAAGGGGGTGAAATAAGATCAGTAACGTCTTCAGCAGAAATATCAGCATGATGGCAGGCCCCCTTTTTTTTTCATTTGGGGATGCCGAAAATACTGAAATCACCCCCGATCTGCTTGGCATTTAATAAATATGGGAGCAGAAATTAATTTCTGGTAAGTGCTGAAGCTGCTCCCTTTGGCTGGGCGCGACCAGGCTGTGTATAGCTGTGCTAATGACTATAGGAATACAGCAAGGGTGGTCTGGCCGACCTACGGCGGGGGCTACACTGAGATTCCACGCAGGGTTTCTACGTGACAGCGTATTAAAAAATAAGGCAAAGGGAGACTCAGATAGGCCTTAGTGGTGCAAGTATCTTCTGGATGTGGGTGGATGAGAAAGACAGTGATTAATGTGTTTCATAACTAACACCAGAGGAAGCCCCCGTCCCCGATTTAAACAGCTAAAGATTTTAGACGTATGTATTTGTGATCCTTTGTATTGCAGGTAAATAGCTATGATGGTAGGTTCTGATGCATACAACTTTTGATACAAGTTCCCTTTTGCTTTTTTTGATATATATGGCATATGTAATATATAACTTCTCATCTTCCTGCCAAACGTCACCTGTGAGTGGGGGGTACCTTTGCATCTATGTCCTTTTGGCTTCATCTTTGAAATGTATGTATCTGTACCTCAACTGTCTCCACCAATAAGGGTTTAGAGGCCATCAATGCCAGCTCTCCAGGATCAAACAAGCTGCCCTGCATTCATTAAGGAGACTTGTACGCATGACTTCTGTGGAGCTATCTCCCCGGCATGCCTACGGTTGCCTCTTTCTTGACGCCCTTAGGGCTGGTACAGTATAACACGTCCATCAAGATTTTTCACCTGTGAAATATAACATTATATTTAAAATGAGCCCATTTGCAAAAGCACTTGTCAGACTGGAGTAGTGTTTTTCTGCTGATTTTTTTGAGACATCTGTGTGTCCATCCATCCATCCATCTGTGTGTCCATCCATCCATCCATCTGTGTGTCCATCCATCCCTCCATCCATCTGTGTGTCCATCCATCCATCCGTACATCTATCTATCTATCTATCTTTCTATCATCTATCTATCTATCTATCTATCTATCCATCTATCTATCATCTATCTATCTATCTATGTATCATCTATCTATCATCTATCTATCTATCTATGTATCATCTATCTATCCATCTATCTATCTATCTATGTATCATCTATCTATCCATCTATCTATCTATCTATCATCTATCTATCTATCTATCTCTCCATCTATCTATCCATCTATCCATCTATCTATATATCTAGCTATCTACCTAATCGGCCAGCCGTTATGTTCCAGCAGTTTCTAAGCCAGCCCCCCAGGGAAACACCAGCACTCCTGCCTCCTCAGACATTGTTTGTGTCAGGCCAGCTGCTGAAAGCCTTAATCAGCTTGTCCGCTCTTCAGCCTCTGCTTCAGTGACATTTAACTACAAACTGATAGCCTTTGAAAGTCATTACAGTCTTTTTTTTGTATTATTCTTTATTCTAGACAGTTTTATTTTCTTTTTCAGTGCACCTAGAAAGTCTATCAGAATATTGATTTGTTTTTCCTCTTTATGGAAAACTATCAGAGTGGAGAAAAATCAGTGCATTCTCAATATCGGTACCTGATGCCCTGAAAATGTTCTTGGAAATGACAGTTTAATGGTGAGACGTACAGCCAGATGTCATTTCTGTCCTCAAGTGGTTATGTTTATTGAATACAGTTAAAATTCTAAAGAGTATATCCTCCAAATTCCCCCTGTAGTGTAGGTGACTCTATTGGAGACATGGTAATGTCCTTGCTATTGTTAAACCTAGACATATGGCAATGTTTTCTACATCCCGTATTTATGTTTCTCACATTCTAGCATGATAATGCGCGCTGCCACAGCATATACTGGCCTGTCATTTTGTAAGTTGTTATATAAGCCCATTCTCGGTGGGAAGTGCATGTGGGTGCAAGAGCCTAATTAGCAAATATCGCTAGTCTGTCACGCACATACGGGATCTCTAAGTGTTCGTTCCTTTTTTTCAAAGTTGTCAAGCAGTCCCAGAAAGAATGTGCTTGTTTGTGTGTGAGTGTGTATTAGTTTGTTTGGTTCATTATCAGTATTAGTCTTTTCTGTGACTAGTGGTGTGTGTCTGTTTGATCTTAGAAATGACTTCCTGCCACATCCCCTGTACGCCACCAAGTGGACAAACAGAAGTGGACATATTAAACACCACAGGCATGAGATGTGTATGTGTGCCCTGGGAACGGTAGACAGCAGATGCAACGCCCATTTGTGCATCATGCTTTGGGGAGTGGCTAGTCTTCACGGCATGGCGCTCGATGCACAGGACAGTCATGGATGTGGTAATTGTGTAATTGTGGTGAAATTGCAATCATTATCCTGTGTTATTCCACACAGAGAATGTGTAGGCAGAGTCCAATAACAGGTACTGGGAGCTTTTCATGTGCAGCAGAATGACAGTCGGATGTCAGTCACTTTGAAAACACTTCGCTTTTTGCCTTCGCTCAAGGGAAGGAACATCACTCTTCTGATTTCACATGTTTGCTGTATCTGTCTCTCTGCAATGTGCATCTACAAAGAAATTACCTTGTTGCAACCTTCATAAAGTGAAGTTTCTTTTGCATAATTTGTCTCCCCGTTGCGAAATTTCATTTGATCTGTATTTTAATGGCTTGATAAATATAGGATATGAAGTGCAAAAGAAATGCATTCATTAAAAATATCTATCTATCTATCTGTCTATCTATCTGTCTATCTATCTATCTGTCTGTCTATCTATCTATCTATCTGTCTGTCTATCTGTCTATCTGTCTATCTATCTATCTATCTATCTATCTATCTGTCTGTCTATCTATCTATCTGTCTATCTATCTATCTATCAGTCTGTCTATCTGTCTATCTATCTATCTGTCTATCTATCTATCTGTCTGTCTGTCTGTCTATCTATCTATCTATCTGTCTATCTATCTATCTATCTATCTATCTGTCTATCTATCTATCTATCTTTCTGTCTGTCTATCTATCTATCTATCTATCCGTCTGTCTATCTATCTATCTATCTATCTATCTGTCTGTCTATCTGTCTATCTATCTATCTATCTATCTGTCTATCTATCTATCTATCTATCTGTCTGTCTATCTATCTATCTGTCTGTCTGTCTATCTATCTATCTATCTATCTGTCTGTCTGTCTGTCTATCTGTCTATCTATCTATCTATCTATCTATCTGTCTATCTATCTATCTTAAGAACACTAGTAAAATGATGGCTGGTCTGTTGCTTTGATTTAGAGTTTCTTTCTGCCTTCCATCCAGATTGATGTAGCTGAATGTATTTTTCACAGTTGTTTTGTTGGTAATGGTTAGGGTTGGACAATGCCTGAACTCCACAGTCTTTCAGACAAATATATTTTTTTTCTGATTATATGTGATAGCTCTGCCAACTGATTTAAAATTTCAATTTTTGGACATTTTTCTTCAAACATGTTAGTATTATAACAGAATGAAACAATCCAAAATGTATTACCAAAATATTCATTTCAATCCTTAAAGTTAATAATAAACAAATAAAATAAATAATATTTTTTGGGTCAGTTAGGGGGAATTCAATGTGACAGATGAGACTAGCTTTAATGCAACTTAAGGTCAATTGTAAACATGAGGATGTTAAAAAAAACATTATATTTAATGTGAGGTATATGAGCAAATATGAGCAGAATATATACAGATGTATTAAGTTTGGTTAGTACTGGATTTCTAAGCATTGGAAATAGATGCACTATAAAAAATGACCATCAACCTCTGCAAAAGGCTAGAGGATTACAGTGCTTTAAGAAGCTAAGGAGCTTTACTCCCTTAATGTGGGGAAGAGGGTAAACTAGCTTTTAATTTAATCACTGGTAGCCTGGCAATTAGAGCGACAGATTTGCAGCCTGGTGATTGGTAGGTCAAGTCCCAGAAAGGGCTGCTGTAATGTAATTTGTCCGTATAGCTTTAGAAGCAGACCAAGCTGTTTGGACAGTAAAACTGTGCAGAAACTGTGTGGACGGTGTTGACTGAGCAAGAAGGTCATATGGAAACACCCCCTGGTATGTATTGTAACAGTGGAGGATGTTTGACTTTGAGTCTGGAGGAATATCACTGTGTTTCAAACATTTCTGACTTCTCTTACTTACTTGTGAACTAACTAGTACCTTTTTGTAACCATTTGAGTTTGAGCGTTATCTTAAGTATTTGTAATCCCACGAAGGCTAATGCTGAAATTGCCCTCACTGCATCATGCTTTGGCGCTCCGCCCTTTGCACGGACATGCAGTCTGCTCACGTCGTGTATATCTCTGCACCTCTGCATCAGCCTTCACTGCACGGATATCAGGCGAGCACACAGAATCAGCATTTGTGATGCTCTGGGTGTGCTGCACATGCTCGGACGGTCCCCACAATCATTAAAAAGTAATGGGAACCATCTGTGAGAAAGCATGCCCGGCCTCTTTTTTTGGTTTGTTTTTTTTTTTTTTTTTTTTTTCCCAAGCATATTAGGGAATAACAATATTTTCCCAGATACATGAAATATGCTGTGAAATTTTCATGCGGTCAGGCGCCGTGACACTCAGTTTGTTTTAAGGGAAGGTGGGGCCCAGAAGTCATGGATGAAAGGACACGCGTGTGACACGGGTGAGCCGTGTTTAGTGGGATACACTGAGCCCTATTTTAAGCTGATAAGCCTCTAAGCGTCTAACCTTAACCCACCGTGTTTGATGTCCTGGAGCGCGTTCTGGCACGTCGCTTTGGAAATTGGAGATTTTCCCTCTGAAATCCGGTTTCATTCACTCCATGTTTTGGAGACAGCCCCACTGGGGTGGGGGATATTACCTTGCTGCCAATCTTCAGATTTTACTCCTATCCAGAAGAATCATTGTGCACTGACTATATAAGTTAGGCCTGGGCGGGAGCTTCCCTTTAATTAGCGCGATGTAAAAACGGCCTGGAGTCCCAGGCTCGGAATACTAATAGGCGGAATTTCAAAGGCTTTTGGTCAGAAGGAAAATAAAAAGTGACTAACCATGGTCTGCCTCGGATGGAAAGTGCTCTAGATAAATCATCTTCATGTCAAATCCGCACGCTCCCTACCCACTACACCTTTTTTCTCAGGAGATAATCTGACAGAAACTTTAAGGTCAGAACACTCGCAAATTGCCGTTAGCGTGCAGGCTAAACTATCGTTAAATACACTGTCCGTTATTATGCAGTTTTTTGTTTTTTTCTGTAGCCCTTATATAATGCCGTCAGGAGAGATCCTTCAGGAGCAGAGAAGCACAGTTACTGCAAAATCAGGCTACTATTCCACATTACCCCTGTTGTCCCATAAGAATAAATGAAAGTGTCCGTTTTCTGTTGTGCGTTATTGTTAAAGGCAGTGGCACAAACTAGGCATGCATTGCTTGTGAACTTTCTTTGTTCCTTTACATCTGCAGGCCTGCTGATGAAACTGTTATGTTTGCTTCCTAGTGAACGAAGGCGGAATTAAGCAAGCGTCCAATTCATGCCCGGACCCTGGGGAACCAGAGAACGGGAAGCGGGTTGGCTCCGACTTTAGGTAATCTCTCTTCTGTGTGGTCTGTGTGGGACTGGAGAACACGGTCCACTGGAAACTGCCGAGATGTGTACCAATGCGCCCTACTTCTCCATAAGGGTGCCAGCGTTTGTCTGACGTACCTGCTTTAAAGGCCCCACTCATGGACACAGAGATGCCTGTGTTTTGTTTTGGAGAAATTATAGGACTTTACTTTAGGGGACAGAAGTAATGTAGTAATGCATTAATTAACCAAAAACTAGGTATTAAATATGTACTGATTCCATGTTCATCCACAAATGGTGGTTCATGTATTTCACGCAGTAACTATATTAGTTCATGAGTAGTAAGTAGTAAGTAGTAACTGAGTAAGTTATTTGTGCCCCCTCAAGTAAAGCGTTACCATTGGTGCTAATGAAATTGATCTTTGCAGAGAGAACACATTTTAATGATGCTTATAAATGCTTAACACATACATTAGTCATGCATTACCTGCTTGTCTAGCAGTTTATACATGTACTTAAATAATTCAGATAACTATTTTGTAACATCAGTCATTCTTGGCAGCATCAGTGAAAAGCATCAAATATTTAAGTAACCTTATAATTACTAAATACAATACAGAATAATATATGGGTAACACTCATTAAAGTCAATTTTAGGTTGCTATACTGAATTATACATTGAGACGTTTCAGTAGCTGCTCATTTTTGTAGCAATGCTATGCTGTTTATGTAAAAGGAGCGTGCAGAACAGCTGATGGAGTAGGTGGTAGATTAAAAATTGGAAAGGCTGCTTCTCCAAAGCCGGTCGGACAGCTCTGCTGTCTTCCAGCCCCATTTGTAATTTTTGGCTTCTGCTTGGATATAAATTCCTCTCCTAGGGTCCCTCATGTAAATGAAATTCTATTTGAAGGGATACTCATGAACCCACAGGATTACGGGGCTTCCGGACCGAAATTACTTTACCCTATACTGGAATTTGCATAATTTTGGGCAAATGTTGTGTCCTCCCTTGTGCCACATGTTATGTCCGAGTTCGCAAACGAAATCCCAGCTAATTATGTCCTCGTGTCAGATTAGAGATAGACTTTGCATTCTCTGTGTACCCAAGGTCCTTTATCTGCTTCTCTCATGGTACAGCTGGTAGTTATGGTGGTGCTCTGTCACCAGTACTAGCTTAATTTTGTCTTTTGCACTTGTACATGCTAGGAAATATTGCACATCTGATATACTTCATATAGACTCACATAGTACATCAGCAACGGCCTCCCATGGGTACTCCGATCGCCACATGCATTTACAGAATGTCTGGGAGTGCCACAGCAACCCTCAGCTAATGTTTCTCAGTCCAGAGGAAAAGTTTTTAAATGGCTCATTAACGGTTTGTCAAACAGTCCTTTCTAGGTGTCTCGCATCCATTCACGGAGAGTCCTTTCAGTGACCTGGATCGTCAGAAACTCAGTGAAATTTAGGGCCCTTTCCTGAGAGAGATTTAAATAGCAGATCAGCTACCAACAATATTATTATCATCATTATTATTGTACAAGGCTTTTTCAAAGACTTCATTGGCTTCTGATCTATAAAGACAGTACAATGTCACACATGACCTGCCGGGTCTTTCGTTTTAAATTTTTACATGCTTCTATTCCATTGCAATCAGCTTTTGATCCATGAAGGTCTGATGACGATGTTTCCTTGTAGAAAGCTGATGACACCACTGGAAATTATTATTAAGCAGCAATAATAAAATGTTAATAAACACTACCACTTACTTGCTGAATTTATCTGAATACAAATTTGAGAGTTACTGCACTCAGGGAAACAGTATGTCGGATGTTATTTCTAATATGTTTGACATGATAGTGGCATTTACAGTAAGTGGCCATGGCTTTAAATGACGTCACGTGGCCAAAATCATTGTGAAACACACTGCGTGAGACTGAATGTCAGTGATCCCCAGGGGAAAGCAGACGTAAGCCTTCCTGACACTAACGACGCTTTCTCTGCCGCGGCCAGCATCGGAGCCACGGCTCAGTTCACCTGCGACGAGGACCATGTGCTCCAAGGCTCCAAGACCATCACCTGCCAGAGGGTGGCCGAGGTGTTCGCTGCCTGGAGCGATCACAGGCCAGTCTGCAAAGGTGAGCCCCCACCCCCCCGCATGCCCGCTCACCCATCTGCTCACTGTCGCAGCCCGGGGTGGGGGGGGGGAGGGGGAGCCACAAACTGGCCTATAAATCGGCATGATAACCACTCCTTGTCTCTGATTGGAAGATGCCATTTAAGGTGGGTTTGGTACTGCAGTGAATTTTGCCACGTGGTGGATCCTAAGCTCAGGGAGGTGCCCGTGTGGATTTTTTTGGATGCTGGTTGGGGGGGGGAGGTTGAAAGGAAATCACCTATGTTTCCTGCACGGATCATCCTGCTGACTCCAGCTGTATAATTCCACATATTCGGCTTCTGCTCTTAGACGAACAATGGAAATTAAAATGTTTCAATATTTCAGGCAGACAGTTTAATTATATGTAATTAGGAACTAAAATGAGTTAGAGCGACAAGAACAACTTCAAGGTATAATTATTGCCCTGGTATTTCATACCAGGAGACCAGGAAGCATTTTTCCCCTTTGAGACTTTCTGTCTCATTAATTAAGCATACACCTCTGATTGCTTTGCTGAAATGCACAGACATTGTTATCTTGTCAATTAAAATCCACGTATTCAATTCCGATATCAATTAAATGGGGTCCCTTCACATGTTAGGACCTGGACCCCTCACACTGGATCAGTACTTCCAAGCAGTTAACGGCAGTTCCATGCTGATTGTAGCTCATTCACGTACCGCGCGAGCGGTTCTTGCGTGAAATGTGTAGCGCCTTTCACGTGGGGTTGCGTCTGCTCCCAGGGATCACTGAGAGGCATGCTGCTTTAACATGGATGCCAGAATTTCCTTGGAGAATGACTGGCACACTTGTGGTTTTTTTGTGCGTGTGTGTGTGTGTGTGTGTCTGTGTGTGTGTGTGTGTGTAGGAGGGATTCATCGAGTAATAAGTTGTAATGAGTTGTAACTAAGAAGGTTGGTGTTTTTTATAGGGAACTTTTACTTGTGTTTCTTTTTTGGTAAACAATTTTAAGTGAGTTTGACAGGAAATTTCAGTTATATGTCTACTGGTGGTTAGGGTGTCTTGACACGTGGCTATTTTTTTACCTTGATTATACTCGTTCAAAAATAACAATTATGTATGTATGTTGCAAGTCTATATACAGCACGGTGAAGTAGTCTTAGGCAGTCAAAGTAAATGTTTAAAGTTATTTATCTTGGCAGTAAGTATATACTTAGTCATAAAAAACACAATTTAAAATTAGAACATATGCAATTTAACTGAAACATAATAAGAAAAAAACTAACAAGAATTTCTTCTTCACCAAGAAGTTACTGATATCTTGTTGGATGGCTTGATGAACCGCTTCAGTACCCAAACCTGTAGGGGCACCTCAGCCATTCCAAATATTTGTTAAATTTCACCGCCAATGCTCTTAATTAATGTAATTAAATAACTTGTTGAGATGTTGATTGGCCAAACGAGGTTTGCTGGTGTTCAAGCCAAAAAATGCATGAGTGTATTGGATGGGAATACTGGGGTAACATTAGGAGAGGTTTTGAAATGGCTAAGCTGATGCACCTTGACAGATATAATGTCAGTTTTACATGCTTTCTTTGACTGCGCGAGACTTTTTGCACAGTGCTGTATGTGACCACATACAAACAGTACCAAAGTGCTTTTCACAGAATAACTTTATTGCATTTAAGGCCCTGTGTCATGGCCTCTGCCTGAGGTCGTACACTAGTCAGTGCCAAAACGCTTTGGTCATTCTGCATAGGTACAGAATCGCCGTTTTGCGAGTTGAAAAGGTTCATGACCGACATTAAGGAGACTGCCTGCCACTAGCCCTCTCTCCCTTTTTGTCCACAGATGACTTATCCACTAGCAGACCGTGATATTAGACAGCAGATGATATTTTAAAAGTTATTGTGGGTAAATACAGTGCCATATGGCCACATGACAAACAAACAGATGGCGCCAATATGGCAGCCATTCATATGGATTCATCTCCCCGTCGCCATGTGTATGTGCATTGTGACGCGGCTGGCCGGGTGTTTGCCGCATAAATATGTGTGTTTGCGTTGAAGGTACAGAGCGCCTGTCTGACGTTCGGTTTTACGCAAGCCATAATATCGCACACTTTGAATGGCGGAGGAGGGCAGTTCCATTCTGGAAGTTTTGCGACTATAATTGCTTGTGAAAATAATTTGTTCCTTCTTCATTTGCGCTGGAGTCCTTTGAGCCAGATTGCGTCCCAACCTGAATTTAACGAGCTAATTTACTTAAAGCGGCAACATTTCGATGTCAAAATTGAGAAAGTGGGTCCAAAGTGACAGATGTGCAGGGTGATTCAGCATCTGTCCGGGGCATTTTTCTTAATATCTCGGAGTACAACCTTATATCTGGCTTGGCATTTCTTTCCAAAAGCTTGCTTAGTATGAATGTGTGATTAAGAGACGGGAAAATATCCTGGTATGCGTCCTCCGCTCCTTACTAATGTGCTAATGGGGCATAAATCACCCACTGAAGTCTTTCATTTGCTGTGTGTTACAAACAAAAGGAAAAAAGAAATTGGAAAAAAAAGCATCGTTGATGAAGATAAGCTGCCCAGAAGCTTCCAGGCGGCTTTCCGACGTTTTCCTACGGGCTGCTGCGATCCCCCTGGTGGGAGAATCGAAACGGCTCTGCGGCCATCGTTCCCAGTGCGGCCTGCACCGCGTCGCGGAAGGCCGTGCCGTAAAGCTGCACCGATACGTTCCGCAGGATGCGAGTTTTATTTGAATTTTTATATAACTCTCGGAATTGCAATTTCGGATTAAGGATGTGTGGCTTTGTTAAGGGTAGCTTGCCGGCTTCCCCCGTCTCCCGGGTGCCGGTCCGCTTTTTGGATAGATTGTGTACACCCTCCCGGTTGCAGAGCATAATGCAGGGTGTTACAGCTCCGGTAAAAGGACCCGGAGGTGGACCGGAGATTTATAAAAGCGATACGTCCCCCTGTTTATGTCTGTGAAATCAGGCTCTCTCACAAGTTCACAAAAGGTGCCGTGAATTTATGTGTGATCATTAACGATATCCAGGTGGGCGTTCGCCGTGTGAAAAATGAGCACCCGGCACAGCCTCGATAACCGCACGGTACCGCTGTACGGAGCAGGAATGGGATGGGTTATTTGGGGGATAGGGCAGCACGGGAGGCGTGGGGATGCCTGTAATGAATCTTCCCTTTCCTGGCTCACGAAGCCCAGCCACCTCTATTGGCGCCCGCTATATGATTCCACGGTCCAGCCCAAATCCACGTCCCAGCCACTCTCAACCAGCTCCTATTCACTGAGCATGTCCCGCCCCTCCGGACCAGGTACGCGCTCACGGATGCAAAGAGGCCCGGCCCCCACCCAGCTCCAGCTACGTATGGAAGCGAGCAGTCTGGTCCCGCTGGCCGCTCTCCGGCTTCCGTCGCGCCCACCATCGCAGAGCCGCCCTGACCTCCTCATCCCATTAAACCAGACGCCCCATTGTGTTGGAGCGTCTGTTTGTTCCTGCAGCAAAAGCTGCACAAACTAATTAACTGTGATGCCACATGAAATCATGCAGAAAATTGCCTAAATCTATACTTTCAGGACAGCCCAAGGGTATGGTATGTTTATTATAATTCTGTTTTAACTACTAAATTGTGCCTTTTTTTTCTTGGTTTTTTCAAAATGACTGTTGCTTGCAGGTTAGTGAAACCAGAGCTCAGGTCGTAGCGCGCAGCTGAGGTCAAATTTAGTCTTTGTTTTAGCCGCGTTCCGAACAAAAGCAGTAAATTCCACTGTCATTGTGTATTAATAATAAATGTTATTAACCAGGAGGAAGTGAAGGAACAAAGAAACCAGAGGAATTTCTAATGAGTGTTTACAGTCATTGATGTTTTTTTTTTCATTTTATGTGCTGGATCGACTATGGAGATATAGATCGGTATAGATGTCAGCACGCTGGGCACCACGCTGTATATTTGAGGGCCGACTGCTCTTTCTGTAAGCGAATTGCCCATTTCTACGCTTCAGGGCATGGATTTTTGTCAGAGCCTTTTCCCCACTTTCTTTTGCTGTCGGGTGGGCTTTACGTTGTGGCTTTTCGGGCTGACCGCACAGCGACTTTTACCTTCCGTCTCGGCAGAAAGCCGCCGGTTCCCCGATCGCTGGGCCCTGCCGCATGCCGGCGACGTTCCGGTGGGGATGAGCGTATCGACGGCTTCCGAATCCATCTGAGATAATTAGTTATTTATTTTCAAAGCGTTCCAGATGCTGGTGATTGATAACATCTGTGCCCGGCGGAGATAAGGCCCCCTTGTCTTTCAACCGTCACTCCGCGATGACAAATCGAGCCAGGCTCAGTCGCTAGACTTCGGTTTATCAGTTTTGACATTAAAAGATAAATCTGTATGCATCTTTATGTAGTTTTGCATAACAAATAATTCTCGTGTAAGCCTAGCAAATGAGATGTTCTGGTGGAGACTGTGCATTTGGTGCCGCGACTGATGATTCTTGGATCAGTGAAGAAGTGAGTAGCCTACACGCATTGGTGATAAGGACAGCCTTGCGTTTGCGGTGATGCCGTTTGAATGGGCTGACTGCGATGGCTGTATAATCAGATGACATTATACCTCCCTTTCTCCTTTTTCAGTGAAGACCTGTGGATCAAATCTGCAAGGTCCCGCCGGAACCTTCACGTCCCCCAACTTCCCGATCCAGTACGAGAGCAACTCCCAGTGCGTGTGGATCGTCACCGCCGGCAATCCCAATAAGGTAAGTCTTCTCGCACGGCCTCTCTTGGATTTCGGCCTTATACCCCTGCCGTTAATTAAGCACTTAGCTTCCTAATGCTAAGATCTAAGTCCCAGCTGGTATCGTCTAGCGCCTCCGAGCCCAAGTACTTAACCTGAGCAAAATGTCCAGACCTGAGTCTGTTTTGAAGTGAAAATGCTGCCAGCTTGCTCGAGTGCCATAGCTGCAGCCAGTGCCAAGGCGCGAGATGGATCCGCGGCCGCATGTTACCTACTGGGCTAGAAATAATCAGCCCCTTACACACACTTGTTTGCCCCTTATAAAATTTGCAATGCAGAATTGACCAGGCGAGGCGTGAAAAGACTCTGCCTTCAATTTACCCACCATGAGTCTAACTGGCTTCACCTAAGTGGTCCATAAACCCTCATTCATGCGCAGCAGAATCCATAACCACCCCCCCCCCCCTCCAGCGCCAAGAACAGGCGCAGAGGCAGGCCGCTGCCTGCAAGCTCGTCCCCGCAAGTCACCGCCGTCGTTTGACCGCTCGTTTAATTATTAGCGTCCCTCTGGACGCGGCACAGCTGTTCCATCACAGAATGGCGGCACACAGATTATGATGCTGGGGAGGCGGCCCGCCGCGTGCTGTCGCCGCGGCGTGATGGATCTGAGCCGCCGCGCCCGCGATGCCGCCACAGCCAGCGGTCGGACCTGGCGCCATCGCCGGGCGTCTCCGTGACTTCTGCCAACGGCCAGCTCCTTCGTTTTCTTTCTTCTTCCCTTTTTTTACGAAATTTCATCGGTCGCGTTCATCCCAAGGATCTCATCTGCATGCCGGATCTCTCCAGAGCGGTGTGCCGATTCCTGTAGGAGGTCTCCCCTGGGAGCAATTAGCCAGCTCGGCAGGGAGGATGGGGGCGCGTGCCGGTTTCGCCGAGCCGCGCGCTCCAGTCCGCGCGGCGTCGCGCCGGTCCTGCATGTCAAAGGCGCGCTCGGGGGGAGGATGCAGAACGTCGTCAGGAGTCGGGCCCGACGTGCACTCGGAGATGAGCGGTTTTGGCGCGGAAATTCCCGCTACCGGGATCAATTCCGCTCATTTCTGTCCTCCCTCTGTGGCAAGTTTCACAGTAATGAAGGAAGAAATGAATTACTGGCTGTGTGACTTTGTCCATGCACAGTGAAGCAGGTAACCAATCTGAGGCTGGCACTCACTTGTCCTGAAGCTACCGCTTGAATATTAAGAGGTATGGATTAAACAATAAAGGGTTATCTAGCCATTTTGGGCAAATATCAGACCCCCCCCCCATTTAAAATGCACCATTGTTACAGCTGCGTTGGCCATTATGTTGAATCTGGCGTACCAGCGTTGAGATCAGAGCTCCCAGACCATTGTCTCAGTGTCATATCTGATGGAGTTCCATCTCTCTCTCCTCATATCTGCTACTCCACTAAATGAGGTTAGTCTTCAGCACGTGATTCCATTCAGAGAAAGAGACCATCCTGATAAGAGACTAAGCCAGCCTCATGCTTAGTCGGGACCAGTTTGAATCAGTGTGTCTGTGGCCGGTTTGAATTTGGATTTTAAAAGAATGAAATTTTGTTGTTTTCATGTAAAGATTTTTATCAGATCTGCATACAAATTACATCCGTCAGTTTTTAACAGCCGGCTGTCCAATGTGGGTCACTCTAATCCGGAAGCTACCCCAGGAAACGAGGGTACCACTGGGAGAGAGTGCTGTTCTCTCCAGGGGCAACACATATAGTCATGGAAATTTACAGCCCATTAACGAAATTTATGTCTGTGGGCTGTGTTAAGGAAGTACTCTCCAAAGGAGGCCCGTGCCAGTTCCACACACCTAGGGCTTCACACGGCTCGTACCTCCCTCCAGAATTATGCAAAAAGCACCAGGATCCGCAAATTACTGAACCTATTGAGATCTAAACATTAAAAGCACCATAATGAGTGGGAAGTGGGTGTTGGGGAGAGCGGAAGGACACGCCTGACCCAGCGTACAGGAATGCGCTCAGTGTATCGGGAGGAATTAAGCAGAATAAGTCCACTCTGCAGGACATAATTTGCAAAGCCAAGACCTCATTACAGAGGCAGCTTTAATAGAGGGAAAATGACACTGCTGTAATAAATTAAGGAAATAAACCATTTTCTCCTTCCAGGCATTGTGTTTTATTGACATTTCCGCAGCTGTGGTCTCGGGTCCTAGACTAATGCTGTGCTGTCAAAGAGTCTCATGTTCTGGGTGCATCCTCTAAGTTCCCTAACAGTCTGACTATAGGCAAGGTGCCTGGCGACCTTCACGCAAGTCCAAAGCCATGTGGCGTGTAA
Source organism: Petrocephalus schoutedeni (assembly GCA_026780765.1). NCBI lineage: Eukaryota > Metazoa > Chordata > Actinopteri > Osteoglossiformes > Mormyridae > Petrocephalus > Petrocephalus schoutedeni. Next base: position 7,309,237 of record JAODKL010000047.1, read on the forward strand.
CATCATTCCACAGTTCTAAGATGCAGGGAGGTCCTTGGGGTAAGGAAAGGTGTTTAAAGCTCAATGTAAAGCTGGGTGGAGACCGGGTTTGCCAGCTGCCACACATCTGGCGTGACGCATGAAGTCTTACAGCAACTAATATTAATGATCATAATAATAATAATAATTATTATTATTATAAAAAATCTTGCAGCAAATTTAATAATATAATAATAATTAAAAATCTTACAGCAAATTTATATAGGGTAGTTTGCAAACTCTATTTGCAAGGTAGTAAAACTGTTATATACGTGAATATATGTGAATGTCTGGAATTGCAAATCTTACGCCAGCCAGCTGACCAAAGTTGGCAACCCTGGTGGAGATGCACCACTGCTCTGGGCGATGATGATAGCGCAGAAGCCTTGAGGTCCACAGTGGTGCTTCAGTTCCTTCTTTCACCTGGCATCTGGCCGTTTCATGAGGTCTGGGACTCAAGCTCCATGGAGGGAATTTGTTTTTGTTTTGCTTTTTTTTCCGCTCGCCTTCATACTGGCATGTTTTGCTCGATTAAACGAAACGCTTTCGGCAGCCTGCAGAAAGTGAGATGTTTTGACAGACAACACCTGGGTATTGCGGCTCTCAGCACGAAGGCAGGAGAGATGCTCTGGTTTGGGGTGGGGGGGTGGGGGGGCTTGCAAATGGAAATAATGGGCAGTTTAATCCAGAGAAAACCCACTGCGGAAGCCATGTCACAGCTTGTAGTTTCCTTTGACCCCCCCCGACCCCGTTGCCAGGTAGCCGCGACAGAAACATGTGGACGCGTATTATTAAAACATGCAGGAGTGATGGTCTGCTGGCACGCTCTTATTTACCTCCCGCTGCCTGCAGGTGGCGCTGAGGGCTACCCGTGATAGCTGGCCTCCTGTTATCAGTCACATTTCGGGATTAGTGTCAGGTGACTCAGGTGGGGGGCACTGTTGTTTCGCACATTTGGGGTTGTGTTACAGATCCTGCCCCTGTTGCCTGTGTGTGTGTGTGTGTGTTTAAGGGTCTTGGCAGGGAGAAAAACGAAAATAAAGATGCGAACGTTTTCAAGTCATTGTCCTGAATGGTTTTTAAGATACGGCAAAACTTGGTTTTTCAAGCTTTATTCTGGTACATAGTTTATTGGGGTTTTTTATTTCTTTATTTTTTAAGGCTTCTATGAGAAAATTGAGAGTGAAATTGACCAGTATCGTTAGCCGCACTGTTGAAACCTCAATAGATCATTTCAGTGTGTTTTTTGTTAGGAATAACGACGAGGCAAAAAGAATAAGAAATATCCTTTATTTTTGTAAAAAAAAAAAAAAAAGAATTTAAATGTGACATTTCTGGACAGAGAAAGTTTGAATATGAAGTGTTTTGAATTACCCTTACCTGTTGATATATAGCGGTGTGTCCCAACCCCATCTTTGGGGACCCGCAATCAGTCCATGTTTTTGCTCCCACCCAGCTCCCTGCCAGACAGTCCACAAGAGGGAGCAGAAATGTGATCTGTCTGTGGGTCCCTGAGGACAGTGTTGGGAAGCACTGGTATATAGTATTTAGGACTCTAATACACCTGTGGCGCATATCAAGTGTGAACCAGAATCCCATCTGGGGTGGCCTCCTGCCTCACGCTGCCTGGAATGGGCTTCTCTCCCTGGGTAAAACCTCGCCAGGGGTTGCTAGGTAGATGGCTTAGAGTGGCCTGATATCGCTTAAGTTTTGCCTTTGCCCGCATGCAACAAGTGAAACACTGGCAAAGTCAAATGAACATTTGAATTTTGTTCTTGTAAATAAAGGACCACCTTGAGGTTTTGAAAACTCAGAGTTTGCCGCAAATTTCCTTCAAGTGGAAACGCTGCTAAATTAAATTGCAGTTGTTCCTT
>JAODKL010000047.1:7311228-7327005 GCA_026780765.1 Petrocephalus schoutedeni
TTCTAACACTACTCACTTTTATCATTATTTTGAATGTTTGACATAATCTATACTTATATATATGTTTATATTTCTCTTTTAATGGTTTTATTAATAGAATCTGAAATAATAAATTCACTCTGTAATGGGCATGTAATGCTTTCTTGATGACAAATATCGGTTTTGGAAAGTTAACGCTATATTGGATGATGATGAGCCCAAAGCATTATGGGAATTTTCCACATACACAATGAAATATAATTTTGAGTTGCATGTAGTAAATATCATTATGGAGGGAACCTTGCTGTGAATTTAATAGCATGCAAATACAAAATGTTGCCTTAAATAACATTTCTTTAAAAGGTGTCAAGGTCTTATGTAGTTGAAAGGGTATTTTTGGAACTTGAAGTGCAATTTTAGAAGTTAGGAAGACTCATAGCCTCCCTGAAATGAGGAATGAGGGGCTACAGTGATCATTACTGCCTCCTGCAATTTCTTTTGAAGTACCAATTAGGTAACTTGCCTGAAGATTTCGTGAGAGAGAATTGCAGGGTGCCAGACTTAATTTAATTTTAAGACAGTATTTCAATTAAAGCTTAATTGATTTTAAATGTTCGAGGGTTCATTTGTGAGAACATTGTGATTACAATTTTTTTTTTTTTGTTCCCGATTACAACTCGGGTACTAGTTAGATGTAATTCAGCACACGATTAGAAAAAAAAATGCTGTAACAAAAATTCATGTATGTCTATTTTAATATTGGATATCCCATACAATAATAATTTGTAATGATTTGTGTTGAAAAGGTTGACATCTGATTTTCTGGGGATTTTCTGTAAGAAAAGTGTAGCTGTTGCCTGCTGCAAGGTCTCGTGGCATGCATTTCCTCCTGAAGATAGACATAATGTCCAAATTGTGTCTTTGTTTATAACGCTGAATCGACACCGTCTGAACAAGGCTATCAAAAGCTTGACTTGCAGCCCTGCTGTGCCGGGTCGCGCCCCACCATGTCTGCCGCTGTCGACACGGACTGGGGGTCTGAAGCTAATGAGAAATACGGGAGGCTGCCGTCATTTGGCCGGGGGGGAGGGGCTTCCCCGCCGTGACGGCGCGCCTGCCCAGCCTGGCTTCGGGCAGCTTCTTCAGCTCCCGTGTTTAATTTCGTCGCCTCCTGGAAGCATCTGAGAAATCTCCTGTTAATTCATTCCAAGATATGAGCTTGTTCCGGTGATTGACTTCTTCCGGAGAACCCAAGAAGCATGATCTCCTTGATTACCTGGCGTCCAGCCGCTTGACGAACTATGCAGCCTGCAACCACCACCGCTCCTACCACCTCCATCTCATACCGCTCCTTATGCTCATGTGTAACACCCAACCCAAGGACTGGCGCTAACCTGGGCTTGTGATTGGCCGATAATGTCAGACGCCAACCCAAGGACTGGCGCTAACCTGGGCTTGTGATTGGCCGATAATGTCAGACGCCAACCCAAGGACTGGCGCTAACCTGGGCTTGTGATTGGCCGATAATGTCAGACGCCAACCCAAAGACTGGCGCTAACCTGGGCTTGTGATTGGCCGATAATGTCAGACGCCAGCCCAAGGACTGGCGCTAACCTGGGCTTGTGATTGGCCGATAATGTCAGACGTGCCTGGATGGTTCATGAGCACAACCAAAATTAAATCTTTTTGTTTTTTTTTTCTGTCATAGCTTTAGGGCTTAATTATTTCCTTGAGATTACTTCAAATGTGCACACGCATGCATATTTGAAATCCTTAAAATGAGATTGAATAGAGTACAAAGACCCACAGAACTGATACCGTATTTCTGGCAGCAAATCTAAATCATGTAAATAGTCCTATTTGTTACCCGTTTTCTTTCTTTTTTTTTACCTATTCAGCTTTCCCTTTTTAAGCTCTGCCACCCCCTGTTAAATGATATTGCCAAATTTTAAGGCATTCTAAATAGATGTGGCTGGATAAAAACTGCATATGCTCCTAAAACGGGAGTTAGAGGGGCTTAAAAGTGCAGCGTTCGCCTCCACTGCACTGCTCTCGCATAACAAACAGTGGCTGGCATGCGCCCCATTCCTCTCTACAGCTGTGCTGGTACTCGATGCATTTCTGTGCTGTTCCAGGCATCTCCCCATCCATCCATTCCAGCTGTTAATCCAGGACAGGGTCACAGGGACATTAATGATGTAAAGGTGTCATATTGTTATACTGATTATTTTTTAGGCATGTATCACTAAGTATTGTATTCTGAAGGTAAGAATCAAGTATATTCTTCAGCCGTTTCACCATTTTTCTGGTAGATGAGGAGTTTAAAGGTACGCCCCCAGACACCGTGCAGGGCTTGCCGCTGAACTTCCTGTCCCTGTCTGGCGGGAGCCAGAGTGTGCAATTGCTGCCTGCGGGATTGTGGGTAATCAGTGCCTGCTTAGCGTAAACACCAAAAAAAAAAAAAAAGCACAGCGCAGCGTAAAAGGCACCGCGGCCGGGAGGAGTATAAATGTCACCTGTTTGACTCGCGCGTGATACGCTCAGCTGCTGAGGCATTCCTGCTCCGAGACACAAAAGGCCATGAATTATTTATCCCGCGTGAAACATTGTCTGTGTTTCAGGTATATAATTATAATTCTTGTGCCAAAATAAGTAATTTCATGCAAATGGAAATAGCAGATGATAAGGAGGCCTGGGGTTTTTGAAAGTGCCGGATATTTGTATGTAGCGACTGCGGGGGGGCAATCCAGTGCGCTGTGTGTGAGAGTGCTGGGCCTCTGATTGTCCACCTGCTGCATGGTCCAGAGCGGGTCGTCAAGGCCTGTCCATCACCTCACCCCCCGCGGCAGAGTCTTCATGGTCAGAGTCACACAGGCGGGTCAGAATGCTCCCAGTTGGTGTGACCTCACCTCAACCTGTTCCCAGTGGACTCTGTGGGCTTTTACCTGAAGGAGCGCAGGACCCACTGCTCTTTAGTAAGGCAAAATAAAAGCATGTATGACATGGCTTATCCCCAGTTTCCATCTCAGTGTGAAAATGATCTACAGGCAGTTTTTTTTTTCAGATTATAAAGTAAATAAACAGTAAATAACATCTTCTCTGTAACGTCTGCCTAACAGTTCACATCTTAGCTACAACCTTCTGATGACAAATAACTTGGGAATAGCCTTATTTTACCCCCCGAAATGGCTCTTTAGTACTTGGAGCAGAAGCCTCCAAATGGCCATTGTCAACAGGAACGGGGCCACCAGCTAGATCCAGAGACTCAATTGAGCCGGTTTCCGTGGCAACCGCTTCCCTTATTTTTTTTTATTTTTTTTGACAATGCGTTAATCAAAGTGAAAATTCCGTTTATCCCAGCGTGTGTCCCAGTTGTCACTGGTGTGGGTGTGTGTCTCTGTGTGTGTTTTCCTGTATCCTATAGTTACACGGTGGCAGCAGACATTGTATTAGTGTATGAGATTTGCTTCAAATAGTCATCCTTATTAAGAATGGTTTCCTCACTAGATGTGAAAACATGCCTTTTTTGTCCACCATTAATATTATTTATCCATGGCATCATTTCATTGAGGGTGCCATGGTGTGGTAGCCGCCCCCACAGTCCAAAGACATGCTTAATTGGAGTTGCCAAATCGCCCATTGCTGTTGTGAGTGAATGGTGTGTGAGTGTGAGCTGCCATGGGCTGCCCCCCCCCCCATCCTGGGTTGTTACCCACCTAGCACCCGTAGCCTCCGGGATAGGCTCTGCCCCAACCCCCCCCCCGACCCGCAATCCTGAATAGGACAAGTAATTTCAGAAAATTGATGGATAGATGGTGCGGTAACCTCACACCTCCAGGGTTAGGCTTCGAATTCCACCTCTTCTGTTTGCGTGTGTGGAGTTTGCATGCTCTCCCTATCTTGGGTGAGTTTTCTCCTACAGTCCAAAGATATATGGAGTCTTTAAGCATTCATGTAAGTCGCTCTGGCTAAGGGCGTCTGCCAAATGCTATAAATGTAGATGTAAATATATCTGGTGCCTCTAAATTGCTCGTAGAGTATGACAGTGTGAGTTTGTGTCCTGTGATGTCCCATGCTGTACCCCGAACTGAACACTATTCTACCTAGGTACCTTGACCAGGATAAGCAGTTGGAAGACAGGTGGATTGATAAATTTGTTCAGCTTGAAGCATACCATGGGTCTGTGTCCCCCATTAATTTTGAAGGACCTGCTTTTTGCTTAGAGGTTTTCTTTTCGAATTTTGATTAAAGATCTGGCATTGTCTTCACATCCATTTGAAAGTCAGCAAGCCATGCTCTGCAGAAGAATGTTTATCCGGCACACCTTGATATTTCGGGCACAGTTCTGTCTCGTTATTTACGAGCTCTGATTTGTCATCTGCAGTCTGTAATGCCGAGGTCCTCATTCACATATTGACTGCTCCATATATGTAATTATAAGCATCAGACCGCTTCCATTGCTCAGCTGCGCAGATTTGCAAGCGAGATGAATGAAAGAAAGCAGAGGGACCTGGCTGACTTCTTCAGAGAAATGGAAAAATAATTGCTTGTGAAAATCTTGTTTAACCTGCTGAGTCGCTGTTTTCAAGGACTCTCATTGCAGGTAAAGAGTAACAGATAGAGTCTCCTCATTTAAATACACTGTATGCGGCAGAGTTTGGTAACAGCGAGAATGAATTGTCGAAAAAGAATGAACTCGATGAGAAAATTTGCAGCGAATAGGTGGCGGAAAGCTCAGCGGCGCTGGAGTAGAGGTGGGCGCTCCCGATTCTCGAGAAGCCGTAATTATGTGAATTTCCATGGCCTCTCAAATCGTGTGGCTTGAGAACGATGTCACTCATATTTAATTTGGCTTAATGTTTGATCCAGTAACATAATTAAGTGTTTGGTTGGAACAAAGGCCAGATGAATCCCTGGCACTCGCCTTTCTGAGCCTTGCTGGGGAATATTGAGCATCTCAGAATAAAGGGGAATATGAGAATTGAATCTGCTGTTTCCGGCTAATTACCCCATGTGGTTCATTTACTGCAGAGAGACCAAAATAATTAACGCCAAAGAGGCGTTTCTTCTTTGCAGAAAATGTGTGCGTATATTTTCAAGTTTCAAATGTAATTTTTTGTGCCAAATCCTAATCACCTTAAAAATGCCACCTTTGTCACTATATTTTAACAGCAATCTTTTTCCAGCTTATTCAAATAAGTTTTGGGGCTAATATTTCTGAATATTAGTGATTTGGTGTGCTGCGTAACACTTTTTATGTTAATTGGACATCACAGATGCCCAAATTTAGTAGAACCTTCCTTATCAAACCGAGGAACATTTTTTGCTGAGAAATACTTCTGTATTTTTCTTAAGTACATATATTTCCCTCCATTGTGCCATCAGAACAGGGGGCAGCCTTGCAGAGCGATACCGAGTGCCCCAAACTTCCCCAGGAAATCCTGGCAGAGTTTGGAGGCCGAGGCACATGTGCGGAGATGCCGCCACGCGGGCCTGCAAGCTGCAATGCGTTCCAGGTGGACATCCGCACTCACAGGCCTGGTGGGGGGGCGGGGGGGGGGGGCTTCATCAGCCCGCGTACCGCTCCCTGCTGCCCCCGTTCCCAGTTCTTTTTTTTTCCCCGAGAGCAGTAATTGAAGGCTGCCTCAAATCTGGACTTTATCACAGCTCGGATAGGGAGGAACAGTGGGGGCAGCACACCCTAAGACGCAGTTACGGGCCCCGTGCCGCTATCAGAGGCTGAGGAGGACGCGTTCTGCCAAGTCTCCCACACCGCAGTGGCACAGTGGGGAAGAAGCCCTTCTTCAGATCCCTGTAATCACAGAGCAAATCCACACACTCGCTCCGTCGCTCTGTCTTCCTGCGATGTCCCGCGTCTCGTCGGCCTAGCAGCATATATGCATGGACAGGCTGATGTTCTTCAGGGGAATCTGGCAAAATGGCTATAAATACTTAATATGACAGAAATGTATGACGTGCGGTTGGAATGTAGTGTTAATGGAAATTAGGTTGCTGTGTAACACCCTGGATAACTGGGATGGAAGCATGGTTGGATGGTTGGATGGATGGATGTGTAACAAATAGCACAGTTTTCTGATTAATAGCTACCATTGTGCCAATGTGAAAAGCATGACTTTTATGAGAGTACAGTAGTTCATCAATGTGTTTTGATTTTACATTCATGTTCTCATATTTCAGTGAGATTTAACATTAACATGAAGTGCAAGACATTTTTTGTAACATTTTCTGAAATGCTGTTCTGTTTTCTCAATTTATCTTTTTTTGGCGTTCTTTCTCTTTTTTTGAATTTTGTGTTTCCTTAGAGTTTTGCATGTTGGCCACTGTACTGTTTTTGTCACCTTTTTAAAAACCCAAAATACTATAGGCCCGGAAGGGTAGTATACATCCATTCCTGAAGTTTGCCATTGTTCATTTGTTGTGTAGGACAGTTGAGCTTAACTTTCATAAAGAGTGGAACAAATCAAATCTCCAAATTTAGCTAGATGACTGGTCTACACTGTTGGAAGGGAGTTTGGTGTATGATGCAAGGTTATTTTGGTCTAGCTAGCATTGTTAAGTGAGGGAGAAAGTTTAATGTTGGTTAGCTTTGAGGGATCTGAAGTGTTTCCAAGTAAAACTCGTGTGAACTACGAATGGGCACGAGCATCAGCCGTCTGACCAGAAAATCATTAGCTAGAATATCAAACACTCTTTCAGATGTCAGTGGAATCAACTAAAAGTGTTTTTAAAGAATAAAATCGCAAGGTGAAAAATAAGTAAACCCCTTAATTAACCTGCCGTATACTGCCTCCTGTGGCCCGTTTAGAAAACATCCCCTCGCTGAGAAACACATTAACAAAATGAAAAACAGCCATGAAAACACAGAAAAGACCCCTTTCTCGTAATTTATTTGCATTTTCTCATTGTTTTCTTATTTTGTGTTCTTTGTGTTTGTTGTTTTGTACTTTAGAGTTAGTGTAGACATTAGCTATTTCTTGTCTGATTGCTTTTAAAAAATCTTCAGAATATGAAATTTGTGTTCTCCTACAAATGTGTCGGGTATGTGTGTGCTGGTGTTTGTGTTTTTATTTAATTATTTAGACTTGACCAAACCACTCATTACCGACCCTGGATGCCGTGTCTAATGGCTGTCAGGTGTATTTCTCATTATAAAATTACCCCTTAATTTATGGGCAGCAGGTGAACACCTGAGTCGGTCAGTTATTTTTGCATCGTTCTGTGAAGTATTTATTAAAATGTTCTTTGTTTTATTTTTCCTGCTAGATTTCTATACTTCGTCATTGTGAGGTGGTTGTTAACAGCACTGATTAGCGCGCATAACTCACTGAGAAGACTCATGAATGTGAAGACAGCACCTGTAGCCGGAGACTGCAGCCGTTCGGCTCACACTTCTGTGCTTCGTGTCTCGCGACAGGTGATTCAGATTAACTTTGAGGAGTTCGACCTGGAAATTGGCTACGACACGTTAACCATCGGAGATGGAGGGGAAGTCGGTGACCCCAAGACGATACTTCAAGTGTAAGCCCGTCAGCATTTTTTGCAGAACATCTACTTACTGGTGGTTGTCCTTGTACACTGCCCGTTTTACCCATAAAATCACTACCCTGATTGCCTCTAATGTGTAATTATTAGCTTATTAAGTTATATATTGGAGGCGGAGCTACTCCCTGTCCCGTGAGGGTGAGTCAGGTGACCTCACAAGTTTGCGTCCCTTTCAGTCAGGCTGCCTTCCCGTAATGAATCATAAGAACATAAATTCTAAGGTATTGGTCGGTTCTTTCTCATATTTACGAGATTTGGTTGTCTGTGTCCTCAGCCTAACGGGCAGCTTTGTTCCTGACCTCATCGTCAGCATGACGCACCAGATGTGGCTGCATCTCCAGTCCGACGAGAGCGTCGGCTCGATTGGCTTCAAGATCAACTACAAAGGTAGGTCTTGGTCCAGGTGGCTCCCCACGGCCTCCCCATGAGCGGTGGGGATGGTATCTCGGTCGTCTCAAAAAGCCTGCAGATGTCTTAGCTTTGTGGCTTTACAAAGCTTTAACATTGACATATTGGTGTTTTTCTCCCCCCATAGTTTTATTATTTTCATGGTTATTTATTCAGGAGTCAGACTCTCCAGTAAGGTAAATAAATGAAATTTCAGTTCGGTCCTTGTGACCTTCGCCGCTTTCCTCATCCAGCCCTCCTGCCTCTGACCAAGAAGCCTCAGCTGGATAAGTACACATGCCACTGCTGGTACCCCCCGAATCTCACTCTACGGCTCACCCCGTGTCCGCCTCCAGCCACGGGCTGGATGTGAATCGGCAAGAATCAACACAAGAGGGGATTAATTAGAGGAGCTCCTCTTTCATCTGCAATCTCATAAATATGTGTGTTTTTGAAGGGGGAGCGGGCTGATCATTATTTGGACAAGCACTGGGGAGCGGGGATCAAGTGTGACGTTTAAACTGCCGAGGCCTTCAGCATTAATCTGTTTGCTTATATGTCGCGTCTCCTACTTGGTCACACACCTCTGCCTACCTGCCCACTTGCCCATGCGATCACAAGCATCCAATACCAGCCGCCAAGCCGGCAGAGCGGTGTCATCTCTGACACCTTATAAAAGGCAGAGAGTTCAATAAAAAATATCTTCCTTTCATAGCACCATCTGACAACTAAAAGACAGAAATTGAGATCCATATGGAAGTTATTACCTAAATCAGTCACTTTTAGGAGATCCGGCTAAAGCTGGCTGATTTTCTCCCATCAAATATGAGCTATGTCCACTGAACACAAGGTACAATTTCTATATACATATCTTTGATTATCTTCCCCTTGCTCAAGGTTTTGTAATAAATTAGTGTCTGGTTGATGAATAGCATGTCATCCCCTTTAATGAAGGCAGGCGAGTTCGGTGGAGAGGGGGGGGGGGGATTCCTTTGAGTTCGAATACACGAAATAGGGAATAAATAGATTACCCGCCATCAGTGCATAATGCCCCTGAAAAAAAAAGAGGAAAGTCTGCGATTTGAATTAGATTTTGCCCAACAACCATTACCATTCCTAACGATAAATGCTTCCCGTGTGCCGCGTGAGTAGTCATTTAAGAGACAGGGCCTTGCACTGTCTATTTGTTTCATTTAACAATGGGAACAGGAAGCGAGAATGGAAGGACGATAATTCCGTCGTTTGGGTTTTACACGCATGTGTGTGCCCCTGACAGGTGTCCTGATGGATGAGGAGGAGACGGCGAGTAACTCAACAGCCCATCGTGCTCGCACTAGCTAGGGCTTGCAGGCAGTCTTGGTCTGAATATAACACTGTGATAGCCGGTGAGAGCTATTTACCTTCAACCGTACGCATCCAAGAACCATCTTTCAGAGAAAATTTGCTCAATTATAAATACATTAGATCCTTTTCAAAAAGAATTTATTGGGAAATGGGCAGGAGCGTTGATTGGTGCCGGGTTATGGTAACAGGTGTTTTGAAAAATGTCATAAATTGCTATTCTACAGGGGAAATAGTCTATTTACAGGTGAGGCTGAGTCACATTAGGGACTCACTGTAAAGAATTTCAGTGAGAAAATGACAGTAAAATATTAACCTGAAAAAACCCTGCAAAACAGAGCATTATTGATAGCAAATAGATAATCTTTTCTAGATGTTTTTTAGAGTGATTTATCATCATAAAGCCACTGTCTCATCTAAGAAATTTCCCATCTGTATTGTTATTGTTTTGTTTATATAATAGAATTCTGATGTCATTACTTTTGAAAGATGGGTCTTGGTTGGATTTGTGGTAACTGAGGAAGTATGACTTTGTATATTTTTGTGATTATTTTCTGCAGTTGTTATGCTGGACAGCAGATTATAATGGAATAAATCACAATGAAAGTATGTAGGAGCATTCCTCTCTGGGTCCATGAAATGAATAATTCCTACCTCGAGTAATATTTGTATTATACTACTTTACTTTCACTGTATGCTACCAGTCTCTCTCTGTACATTTGTCTCCTCACAGCACGTTGAAGTTCCATATTCTTTTTAGAATGGAATAATTCACGCAGTGATGTGTAGGACTTGTGGAAATGAGCTCAGTATCTCTGTGGAGCAACCTTGGAGGAGTTGGTCTGACTCCTGTAGACCTGGGGTGTGCCTGACTGAGATTCATGGTGGGAGTGATCAGAGGCATCTGAATAGGACCAGGCTTAAATATCACAATAGGCTCTGTACCGAACTGCTGTCCTGCAGTGAAAATCGATCTGTTTCCATGTGGGATAACAATAGCAAAAAAGCTGGCTTGATGATAGTCATGAGCAAGTGCATCAGAATGGAGCATGAATTTTGTTTTCAGATATATAAATTTTTGGTGCTTATTATAGTTCTCTGGCAAATCAACAACACAATACTAAAAATAAAACGCCAGGTCTCACCCCAGGGAGTCAAGCTAAGTTTGCTTAAGAGAAAAGGTGTTTGTTTACATTTATTAGTATACCACCAATAGTGTTTTAACAAATGAAGTATGATTCATGGTGTTTTTCCTTGTGTCTTGTTGCCTGGATATTAGTGCGATTAAACCTGGTTCAGGACTGACAGTGAAAACTAAAGAATGCAGGGTGCAATTCGACAGGCTACCACACGAGGCAGCAGAACTACTGAGTAAAGAGTCATGTGATAAGTGGTTAAATCTTCGGTATACTGTATAGTGGTGTGGAAAAAAAACAGCTGTGAGAGGGTGCCTCTATTCAGCACAATGGGGGAACTGACGTCTGTGACCAAAAATTCAGGAGGCTGACTGTAACTAGTGAAACCCATTAGAATAATGCATGATATATTTTTGCAGTAGTGGAGACTGTAGAATAAGACGCAAAACAGGATGCAGGACGAGGGAAATAGAGGTCCCACTTTTATTATTAATAAAGAGTTTTATTAATGATGCACAGAACAGGCCTAATATGACGCTCATTATTAAGCCAATTTTCTGTTGAGAAGCGTTACAGTAATTATCTTGGTGATTATTACCATTCAGGCAGACATTGCCTTCTGACAGTGGCCATGCTTCATGTGTTTGTTAAAGGGAAACAAAGCGTACTCTGATGAAATGTATTTCTCTTTTTGATCACTTAATAAGTTCATTTTAGCTGAACTGTCTAGCTTTTGCTTTATATTCATCGCCCAGCCGGTACCATTCTGCCTCGGGGTGCCGTAGTTCTTCACTGGATGTCTCTCTGCTGTGGCTTCAGGCCTTCGATTTCTCCACAAGGACAAAAATAACAGCTCCGTACCACAGGGTGCAGAATGGTTTGACCCTTGAAGTGGTTCTAGGGGCAACAGTGGGTCAAAATCCAGTTTTAGCTGTGTACCTAGTAAGCTGACCCATGTGTGCGTGTGTGTGTGTAAATATATATAAAATAAATTGGTTCCGTGTAGTGGGTTCAGGTAAGGAAATTCAGTGATGTCATGCAGGACATGGAAAAAATACAGTGATACTGAAGGCAGGAAATGCAAGAATGTGTCCATCCACAGATCTAAAGCCACCCGGATCCATTAGTGAAATATGTGGCACATCGATTTGGTTGCAAATTTAATATGTATTTTATGAGCCCAGATGAGATGTCTGGAAAGTCGTGTGCTATTGATGAGATCTTAATATTCCTTCATATCAGCTAGAAATGGGGAATCGTGGTGTAATTTTGCCACTTTTCCGTGGTTATTTATCGCCGCGCGCCGGCTTCTCCCCCCTCTGTAGCCGGTGGCCTCGCGCTCCGCGGCGGGTGGCGTGTCGCGCTCGCGCCGATTCCCGCCGTTAGCAACCGCCGCCTCGCGCCGCGCGTTTATGAATAATTACGAATAACCGTGTTACGGGCACGACGTACGTCTTATTACCTCCTCCCTGTTCATGTTTAGCATTTAAGGCATTGGCGATGACTTACGCGCCCTCGGGAAGTACGGCCAGACTGTATTTCCGCCTGGCAAACAACCTCGTAACCTCTCGTCTCTTGCGGTGTCCGGCTTTCTGCGTAAAATCTTACCGCTTTCTGTAGTTTCTGTGCCGTTCTCTAATGTCATGTAAGCTAGTCTTTTCTTTTTTGGTAGGTAAAAGTAATAAGAAAATCCTAATTAAATTTTTAAGCACCGTTTTAAAACGCTTCTCCGGGGCTAGTGAACCCTCTTGGTGAAATATTTTCAGAGATGATTTGGATGAATGTGAAATTTAAAGCTATTTGCTCCAAATTTTCTGCTGTCCTGCAAGACAAAGCAGGACTTATGTTCTAACCTCTAACCCCCACACCTCCACGCCACACAGCCCAGGTGGGAAAGTGGGAGGACCGAGCGCAGTGTCCCGGCTGGAATTAAGGCAATACATCATCTCCTTTTCCGTCCCTGGCTGTCCTCATAACTCCAGGCAAATCCCAATAACATGCTGACCAACACAAGTTCCGTTTTAAGTACCCCCCCCCCCACCCCGTGTATGTGTTCAAAGAACTAATTTGCATAGTTTTAAGGTTTTAAGGTTCTGCAGTCTGGATTCAGCAAGTATGATAATGCTGGGAAGGCGTCACATTTCAGCCATGATTTTGTGGTCAGTAATTACTTATATTACGTATAATATGTCTGTCCGCGGTGTCTGGACAAGGCCAAATGCATCAACAGTGAGATGCCTGGACAATAACACCCATTCAGCTGCATCCGCGACGGCTCCACTTTAGATGCGCAATACGGCATGTTTGCAGTAAATTATGGGGGACAGCTCTCATCACCTGGAGTGAGATAGGAGAACATTATGAGCACGGTGAACCCTTAACCTTAAATATGGCGCTGTCTGCGCTTCAGACACTCTGTTTTTGTAGGTATATCCATAAGCTCCCATTTCTGAAATGTCCGTCTTTCCTGACTCTGCCCTGCTGTGAATAATGATGGTTTCCTGCTACCAGTAGTTTCAGTTTCATTGATATATTAGAGGCGTTGTGTTTAAGTATCAAAGCTCCTGTGATCTTCGTCAGTCACTCATGCCGCTTGAAATCAGTAAATCCGCCGATGGTTGCAGCTGCTCAGAAGGTCGGCTTCTCCTTTATCTCCACAGAAATCGACAAGGAGAGCTGCGGCGACCCAGGGAGTCCTCTCTACGGGATTCGGGAAGGGACGGGCTTCTCCAACGGGGATGTGCTGCGCTTCGAGTGCCAGTTTGGATTTGAGCTCATCGGCGAGAGAACGATTTCCTGTCAGAACAACAACCAGTGGTCAGCCAACATCCCCATTTGCATCTGTGAGTATGGGCCACCACTTACAGCGAAGATGGCTGACTCCTCACAGAGGTGGTGCACAGTTAGGTAGAGCTGCAATGGAGCTAACCATCAGAATAATAGGAGGCTGATGGATATAAACTGTCAGACAGTCCGACAGCCATAGATTAAATGATTAATTTAATATACCATTAAAGTATTTCTCGTAATCTCAAATATTGAATACTTAATTATAATATTTTCTAGTATAAATGTTCTTGTATTATGTTCCCATATTTCATGGGGGCAATGTGTGGCTGGGGGGATTAGGATACTGTGATCAGAAGGCCATGGGTTCCGATCCCAGAAGACCATGGGTTCAGATCCCAGAAGGTCATTTGTTCAAATCCCAGGGTTGGCAGAGTGATTTCACCATCATGGCCCTTAACCACTTAAGTGTACCAAGGCTTAACTGATCCTGCTTCCTAAAAAGAAAAAAAAAATGTAGTCTTGGATAAGAGCATCTGCAGAATAAAGTAAAATGTAACCTTTTTTCCCTATAATGAAATTTTGCTTAGGGAACCATTGCTATTTTTGGAAATAACACTTGATAGACACTGGGTCGCGTTTCTGGATTAATTTCTCTGTGTATTTGGCCGGTTAACCGCCCTAGTTAGGTGGTTTAAAGACCGGATTAAACCGGATTATACAGAAATAGTTCCTGACAGGCAACAATACAGTCATTCACACACCAATTAAAAACCCCTCACTACAGTAGGAGTTTAAATGATGAAGTCATACAGTTCACTTCCAAGTCTAATTTACCAGTTATCAGTGAAACATAAGACCTTTGTCAAATGATTTAATTTGCATAATTCCATTGACGGGCAGATAAAGTGCAGTAGTGATGCCACTGTTTACATGGCTGGTTTGCATCCTCACATATCCAGGCATCCTGCTAAATAAACATGGCCAGCCTCTTCACCACGCACATGGAGGGCTCACTGGTTGGCGTATTAAACAGCTGAGGGGGATGTAATACAGCTCACTCGAGATAAAGTCAAAAGTCTGGGGACGCACAGATGAAGGCTCCATGTGTGAGAACAAAGATATGTATTTTAAAAAATGGTGGTTCGCATTCAAGGTCTCTTCATCTATGTTATCGTCCCTTCTGCACAGTTCCGTGCTTGTCGAATTTCACCGCTCCAATGGGAACAGTGCTGTCACCCGATTACCCCGAGGGTTACGGTAACAACCTGAACTGCGTGTGGTTGATCATCTCGGAGCCCGGCAGCCGGATACACCTGGCTTTCAACGACTTCGACCTGGAGGCTCCCTACGACTTCCTGACGGTGAAGGACGGCGAGCTGCTTGACTCGGCTGTGCTGGGCCGCTTCTCTGGGGCCGAGGTGCCTTCCCACCTGACCAGCAACACCAACATCCTGCGGCTGGAGTTCCAGGCGGACCACTCGATGTCCGGCCGTGGCTTCAACATCACATACAGCAGTGAGTGCGAGTGTGCGGCATCGCCGTGCCAGCATGGCGCAGCGTGGAGCTTGTCGAGCTAGCCGTGAGAGTACGGCCTCTCTTTTCAAGAAGGTAACACCAAACAAAGGCTTCTGCCATCCGGCTGCCAGGTGTTCCCTGTTTTCTCCTCCCAGGTCCATCTCTCGGGGACACCTGGCTTTGTGAAATACAGACAGGTTCTACCACTCGCAATCCGAGCTGACCCGTTCTGGCGACCTCCATTTTTCCGTTTTGCCGATATGCAGGGATCTATGGCTGACCTGATTTCAGACGCTGAGTCCCCCCCAAAAAATGGTGGCACTTTATCTCTCAGAATTATAATTTTCTAATGATGTTTTTTATTTCCACCACTTTGAAAACAACTTTCGATGACCATACAGCATCATTAAAATTCAGAAAGGTGCCAATTTGCAAACAGCCGCACTATAGAATTTCGTACGAGGCTCAACTGTTCTCTCGGAATCAATGGCATGTCCAGACAAATAGAAATGGGCTCACGACCCTCACATTCATTTGTTTTTGAAAATTATCCTGGCGCCCAGGAAATGCAGAAAACACGTGTTTCTCGTTTAGGAGTTCTATCAATTCTCAAATTGACTTTTGTGTTTGTGATGCAGAATAACTCACAATAACACAAGGATCAAATTAGGCATTATTCAAACTATTTATTTCAGCACTGAACTGCTGTGGTTATGATACATCTTGTTGGTCCTTTTTGTTTGAGCGATCCCCAGGTACGCCTGAAAATTGATTTAGAAGGCAACCATGCCAGTAATATTAAGTACACTGTGCATGTAGCATATAATACTGTTTATATAAAGTTTATAAAATATAAAAATTTATTTT
Organism: Petrocephalus schoutedeni; assembly: GCA_026780765.1. Lineage (NCBI taxonomy): Eukaryota > Metazoa > Chordata > Actinopteri > Osteoglossiformes > Mormyridae > Petrocephalus > Petrocephalus schoutedeni. The sequence continues at coordinate 7,326,807 of JAODKL010000047.1, forward strand.
AATATTGTTAAATTACGGGGACACACCTCTGGGACCTGAGTTTTTGTCTCCTACCCGACATGTGTGTGGACTTTGCATGTTCTCCCTGTGCTGTCGTGGGGTTCGCTCTGGGTTCTCCGGTGTCCTCCCACAGTCTTTGCATGTTCTCCCTGTGCTGTCCTGGGGTTCCCTCTGGGTTCTCCGGTGTCCTCCCACAGTC
>JAODKL010000047.1:7342455-7360008 GCA_026780765.1 Petrocephalus schoutedeni
CTGGGCACAATCAGGAGATACGCACGAGGGGAACAAGGGGCGTGGCACATAAGGATTACCTGGACAGAACGTGACATATATATATATATAATATATATATATATATTTTTTTTTTTTTGGCAAAATGGGGGCATTACTGTGAGCTATGATAAACAGCGCCCATTTTTGCCGGGAGTGTGTGCACGGACCCCCTGACAAATGAATGTGAACGGGCTGCGGTAGTCCATTCCCAGGCCGGTGATTTGCAGGGCTGCCATGCACCCCACGGTAACAGCGCCTCTCTGTCAATCAAAGCTCTGCTCAACACCCCCCCACCCCCCCATAGGTCATGGGATTTGCTGGCGTACCTGGCTCATTCCAGTGCTCCATGTGAGGTACATGGGGATGGCAGAGAGGAAGCGCATCCATTGGGGGGTGCTTGCTTACGTGCCCACCTTTGCACCCAGCGGATGGGGCCGTCCTCGGAGCATGTGTCTCTCTGCCCTGCTTCCTGAACACCTGCCACCTCGCAGAATTAATTCACTCTTGAAATTTAAGAATCCTGGCCGACTCTGAGGATTTACCCGAGTCCCGTGTAAAAATGATTATAATCATTCTGTTGGACAGTCGGGCGCTGTGAGTAATGCTGCCATTAGCCAGCCCGAGATTCGGCGCTGCCATCAGTCCCGATGGCAAAGGTGCTGTACGCCATGCCCAACCCCAGTTTCCCCCTGGCCACATTGCCTTCTCCCCACGAAATGACAGGAATTGGGCACTTGACCAATCAGTGCTATCAGACTGCACCACATTCGGGAACATCTTCTCAGGGCATTATGGGTAACGTTGCTATCACCCTGATAAATAATTTCCATCACCCTCGATTTCTATCAGTCTTCTTCCGAAATGCTTGGGGGGATATGTGACTCCGCTTACCAGTTATGTTCATATGAGGCCTTTGCTTCTCTCGATTCGCGTAGTCTGCTTCTAATTGGTGTAAATGGATAACACAGGATTTCCATTGATTAACATCAGACAGCAGTGTTGCACGCTGCATAATCCTGCCTTAATGCCCGACGAGAGTAAATAGAGAGAAGTCAAGCGGCAGGGAATCTGGGAAGGCTGAATCTCAGTCGCATGCGGATTGAGCGTGCCGTTGGGCGGCGCTTGGGCGGACTCCCGGGTCACGTTCGGCAGGCGGTATAATAATGAACAAGCTCGTTAAGGTTTTTCTAAAGCTGGTCTGTCACCATGTTACCGACCCGCATTGAGCTGAGGTGCACTTTGTCAGTGGTGGGAAGGGGGGTGGTAATGTCTGCCATGGATGATCAAGCATGCACTTAGTCATCTGCTGAGAATTTAGGGCCGTCCTTAGGTGGCCATGAGCAATCCGCTCTCAAGAGGAATCGGATGCCGTGTTCCTTGCTGTGTCCTGATTGCGCACGTCCAGGCGTCGCCGTATAGGTCACCGTATCCCGCAATGAAGATGATGACCAGGGTGCCCTGCTCCTGCCTTGATAAGTGTCCCCCATTTCGTCGCCTTCCCTTCCCTGCCGAAATGACGAATTCACGGTGAAGAGCTGTCACGGAAGCCAATCGTTTTTCAGTGGTACTTAATCAGATTTATGAAATCGGGCTTGGCGCAAGATCTTTGTACTTCTTTTCAGACATAAAGATTCATGGCCTGTTCATTAATTGGATAATTGTGTGCAAATTAAAATCAAAGTTAACCTTGTTGTTCTACGCAAACTCGGACACACGCGGTGAGGGGAGGCAGTGTGCGCCCCCGGCTTTGAATTGTGTTCCAGAATTCGGTTTTGCTTGATTATTTGTCTAGATAATTTTAGCTTTTGACCTGAAATGACCGCATTGCAGATTCATCAGATTTAGCTTCCCATTGGTTCTGTTTCAGAAGGATCAGGAGGTCGTTTTCCATCATAAAGCAATTTTGGGAGCAATTGCGCTCTACCACCGCTGTATTTCAAATGGGTTTGTTTTCTGCCACAGAGCCACTGTTTTAATGCACTCGCAAGAGCCGTTGTTTTCCTTAGAAGGCCATAAATCACATCATTTTATTCCCATTTTTCCATTTTCAACATGTATTTAGCACAAGTGTGCTGGCACTGTCTACACATGTGCGCACTCGTACGTATGTACACATGAACCCTGTGTGCGTTTATGAATACATTATGCAAATAAGTACAAGTGGAGCGATTTCTCAAAATAAAGCATGCCGCCGTGCGCACAATTTCCCCTGCCTCGCCACCAGTTTACCATCCGTACACCGGAAGCTGTAGGCCTAGTTGGCGTCCATCATGCATCCTTTAAAGGCACGAAACGTTGTTACCACATTTCCCACCTATACTGTGAATGATCAGACATTAGGAGGAGAATTCGTACCGTTACCATGGATGACTGGAGGGCAAATTACATCTCGGATGGATTTTGCCTCGGTGAAAATGATCCTGACGTCCTTCAGGCACGTCTCAGACCGGGTAGACCGGCGGCCCTTGCAGGAAGCAGCGTTAGGCTTCCACCCTGTTTATTTGTGCTTTGTATAATCAGGTGGCAGAAAGCATCCTGGGGGAGCCCCTGGTGAGCATGGGTGTTTGTGTGCTAAGCGATTCCTCTCCCAAAACAGAAGGCAAAACTGGGGCCCAGGTGTGCGGTGTGATCGTATGATTCTCTCAACCCAATTTGGATCGTCATTTTTGGGTTGGGGGGTGCAGGTTCGAATTTCTCTCCTGGAAAGCGGTCACAGTTGGTGGTTTATTCTAGAATGCTCTGCCTACCTGAGAGAGGTTGTGAACCTGTTCTCTCTCAGAGCTTTTTTTGGTCTCTCTCTCCTGTTTTTTTCAACGTGTCAGTTAATGAGGTCTGGAATGGGACGCCTCCACTTGGGCCCGTGGTGAGGGAGGTTCTTCTCGTGACCCAGTGTCGGTCTCAGGGCCCTCAGGTGGATTCAGTAACAGGATTCTCACCTTTGCTGTCGGTCCGCCAGACTCAAAAATAGCAGCAGGCCGGACGATTTCTTTGCACTAGACAAATGAGGTTTTACAGAAAAAAATAAAAACCTTCTCATTGCCTGCAGTGGCCGACATTGTTTCTTATCAGATGTCCCTTTGAAGACATCAAATGCTGGTCTGGCAGAAGTCTGCCAGCTGATATAGGAAACCTATTAGTGGCAACTTTGAGTGAACCACTTCAATAACATCATTGAAAGAAAACCAATATGAATTATCGTTTGCCTCAGTATGAAAACAATAGTGTTTCTTTTTCCAATTTATTTTGCTTGTAACAACAATTGAGTCCCAGCACAGGCAATGCTTTTGGTTGCCAAGACAACCGCTGGTGGAAGCAGTGCCGTTGAGGCTAGTGTTTATGGTAGCGAAAGGAGAACGAGTCCCTGTCTTTGAAAGAACATAGCTAAAGAAATTTTATCCCATCTTAAGGCACCAGCACACGACTGACTCTTATACGGTGCACCTTCGATGGTAAAATGACACAGGGTGGGTTTACAGAGCCTAAGTGTGTTTCAGTACAGCCGGCACCAAGATAGCCATTAAACCCCCTATTGCTGGTATCTGGCAGGCACCCCATAAAAGTAGCTTCTCGATGTGATCCTTTCATTTCTGGCCTGTCCAGTACACTCTCGAATAAAGAATAAAAATGCTCTGGATTTGTTGTACGCCTCGTGTGGCTGCAGCGTTCCTTCCTCCTCCATCCCTGAAGGATCCCAAGCTACCTCCACTTCCAGCATCAATCACCGGCAAAAATTTCTAAGTCCCTGTTTGTCACTCCCCTGAAGGGCCCCTCAAAACAGGCCTCCTTTAAACCGCCTGTCACAGGGCACCTTGAAGTGGCCCCATCCGGGTATGTGCCATGAGCAAGACAGACAGAAATTGGTTCGGACACGAGCACAGAGAGTTGTGGACAAGAGTTGCTCCGAGCATCACACGTGTCTCCTGGAGCTTGCATCCGCTGCCTTGGACTGTGAAATGCCCACCTCTTTGCAACCCAACAGTCAGAATTTCACTCATTTCTCATAGACATTTTCAGGTTCGGCTCTTCGGTGTCACATGACCCCAAGAGAGCAGGAGAGAGTTGTGACAAATATTAATTGAGAGGCAGGACTTGTCGAAACACAGATTCAGATTATGCCGACATGGTTCTTTGAAGAAAGTGTAAAAGTAATTTGCTAAATGGAGGCAGTAACTGTTGTGATTTATTCAAAACACCACGCCCGTAATGCCGTCGTGACGTCTCCAGCCGCAGAGCGAAGTGCGGACGGCATGTTAAATAAATCCGAGGTCCTGGGTGCCTTCATGTGGCAGCACAGGGCAGCCTGTTTTCTCCGCTTCTTTTGTTTTTAATTGTAAACTCTTCCATCTCCGCTCCGTTTAGTCATTATCGTTCATTAGCAGGCTGCAATCTCCCACCAGCTCGGGGTTTCTAAGTAAACACTGAATCATGTAATTCAGATGGGTTATTCCATTCTTTAAACTGTACTGATCCAGCTCGCCCCTCACTGTGCTACCCTTAGCAATAAAGAGGTTTGAGGACGTTTATTATCTGCACAGAAACCCGCTGTGAATCAGGGATTTTTTTTTCTGCCAGGAAGTGTCCATGTGCTGTGCTGTAGTGCACGATTTCACGTGGCCCCTTTTCTGAAACATTTCCCAGCTGTCGCTTCAGAAAGCGACTTCCCCTTCTGTATGTAATATTCATTCACTTCTTAATAGTTTATATTACCTTTCCCCTCTGAACCCTGTTGACTTCCTCCTGAAGTCGTCTCTTCTCCTTCCTCTATCTAGCCGAGTGCGGCTCGTCCGTGATGAACAACGAGGGCATCCTCCTGTCGCCAAACTACCCCATGAACTACGAGAACAACCACGAGTGTATCTACAGCATCCAGGTGCAGGCTGGGAAAGGCATTAACATCTCCGCCAGGACCTTCCACCTGGCGCAGGGAGACATGCTGAAGGTGGGCCGCCCTGCCGTCCCGGGGAGGGCCGGGCCCGATGAGGCTCACAGAGGCGCTCGCCATGCTTTTTAAAGATGTCAAACTGTTCAAACAAAGATATGGACAAAGCTACGGCGAAGGAACCCCTGGGATTGTTTGTACTGTGCTGTTTTATGTTTGCTTTCCTGGGGGTGGAAGGGGGATGTTCATTAATAGCAAACAGTGTAATCTATCGGCCTTGAGCAGCTTTAAAACTGAAGTGCCGTGTCCACGACCCGTAGATCTATGACGGGAAGGACAACACGGCCCACGTGCTGGGGGCTTTCACCGGGTCATCCATGCTGGGCCTGACACTCATGAGCACCTCCAACCACCTCTGGCTGGAGTTCTACACGGACGCGGAGTTCACCGGAGAGGGCTTCAAGCTGGTCTACTCCAGTAAGTCGCAGAAGGATGATCCGCATTCGCCCAGTGACAGTGGGAAGCCCTCATTTATCGAGCCAAGCCTCCAACACTCATGCAGACCAGTAAAAATTGAAAGGGAACTATTTCCGTTAGATTAGCATGTGCTGACTAAGACTAAGAATCCAAAGAAGAGGTACAATGTCAACACAGAGAATGTCTTATTGAGGGAATTGATGCACAGAAAGCTGTTAGGTATGATATGTAAGGAGGGCACGGGGTGACTAGTGCTGACCTTGGCTCTGTGCAAACGGATGTGGCTTATATAGGCTTGATTCCCTGCTTCATCCCCCCACCCGCCCTCCCAATTTCCACTGCTCACACACTGAGAGCGACTGAGTTCTAGTTCCCAGGGCAAACCATTAAATTCACTCGGGGGGTATCTCGTTTGAAATCTAGTAAATCCCCGCCTGCCCAAGATTGCATTTTACCTGGAGGATTAGCTATTCGATTGCATAATGGAGGTCGTACAGTGTGAGGGGAAGGTGAGGCCACCACCGGCCATGACAGTGACTTGGCCAGGGGATGAAGACAGGGCACTGAGGTGAATTTAAATGGCCGTCTGTGGGACTGGTTCATTCTCAGGCCTAGGATTTGCTGACGCGTGATTTAATGCCGTGTGGTTAACCGGCTAAGTAAGGTTAACTGGGTAAATATCAGTGGGTTGGGAGGTAAAAAAAAGATTAATTCGGAATGCAGTGTCAGACACGCCGCAAATCAGAACGCGTCTAGACCCCATCGATTTAAGCTAATTGCTAACAAGTGTACACAGACGTTGCAAGAACTGGGCAAAGTCAAACCCATTTCCTTAAGCCTATAACCACTTTCCCTACCGTCTTACAGCCGAGAACACAGAGCAACTTTGACTCCGTCAGTGTTACATTGACAAAGGGACTTATTTTGTTGAAGTAATTAAGGATTATGTTCTTTGCTCAAGGGTATAACTTGTCCTTGCATTTGCAATTGCAAATTTGGTCACAAACTCAATGTAAACAAACATAAAGGCTTCGGCTAATGGAGAGAGAGTGGCGGCCGTGATTGGGAGCCAGGGGAGTTTCAGATCACATTGGAGTTTATGAAGTAAAAGCCCACTGTGACGAATCCGGGGAACAATGGCTTGAAACCGGAGAGCAGTTTCTAATATCAAAGGCCATTTTCCACGAGAGTTTTCAACAGAGCTGAATTCTGGGAGCCCAAGCTGCCTGGAAGCCTCTTTAAAGTGCCAATTACTCTCTTCTCCAGCATTTGTATAAAGACATAAGGGAGGAGGGAGAACCTGTTGCAAACGTGGTGCCACACAACACGTATGAGCCGCTGAATAAATAATGATCGTGATAATGTATCGCAGTGGAGAGATGCAACGGAACGATGCCTGTCCTGTGCCTCTCTCCTCAGCGCGTAATTATGACCGCGTGATGAGAGCAGTGATTTCGGATGATGATAATAGCATCTATCTCAGTAGGGCTGCCTGCAATGCTCTGCTAAGCACATTCTGAAATTAACTCAGCACTTAATCTTAATTGTTCTGCCTGCTCAGTAAGATGGACACTCCTGCCTGGTGGGATTTTAAAGTCAGATTTCCTGCTAATGAGTGCTTTTAAAGGGGCGACCTTCAACTCTGTGCCCAGCAGAGAGAGCCGGGGGTGCGTGGGGGGGTGCGCGGATTCAAATGGCAAGCAAGTCAGCAGAAATAAAGGGTCCCGATTGGCTCACTCCGGTCACATGTCCGCTCTCTCCTTCCCCACCCCCTCAGGTTTTGAGCTGTCCCACTGCGAGGACCCTGGTGTGCCCCAGTTCGGCTTCAAGGTCAGCGACCAGGGGCATTTCTCCGGCAGCACCATCACCTACCGCTGCAACCCCGGCTACACCCTCCATGGCAGCAGCGTCCTGAAGTGCATGACCGGCGAGAGGAGGGCCTGGGATAACCCTCTGCCCTCCTGCATAGGTGAGGGAGGTGCACCCTGCACCCACGGGGGTGGGCCAGTCTGAAGGCCTTATTCTGCAATAATAAGACACTGTTAATTCAGCTGCATTATTTTTCCGTTTGGCTGAGGAGGTCCCGTTATTGGAGCTCTTCCCAATTCCAGCTCAGCTCTTAATTACAGCTCAGAAGGAATATCGATCTCTATTGCGACCCCAAAGTTGGACAGATATTCCGAATCCAGGTTTGGAAAGGAAAAGCAGCAGCAGCTGTCTGGATTATTCATGCACGGCTCTGTATTTTAATAATAATATCAACGCTCGACTGCCTAACATTAATTTTCGGTAAAAAGAATAGAATATGCTGATGCCAAGTGGGAGCCTAAAACAGGAGCCTATCGGATGGGTAACAGTGAAGCTAGGGCAGTGGCTTGCGCTGATACACGCACACTGATGAGGAGACCGCTCTGCCTGTGTGTCACAGAGCTTACGCTGACACCCGCACCTTATCACCTCTCTGTCCTGTGAAGCGGCCTTCTCTTGGTGCTGTGATGGCTGTCGAATGCATGTTTATCCAGGCATGAATTTATACCCTCATACATATTCAGCTTAGATACTTGCTCACTTTTCTCATTTACTGTATGGCATGGACTCTCAAACTGTTCAGCTGCCACCCCCAAAATAACAGTGCCAGAGAATCACCCCCCACTATGTAGCTGAAGCATGCTAAAGCTAGCACGCACTAACAGGCCTATTCATACATGGACACGTCACTTTGATAACACAAAAGAACACAATAGTTTAACAACTGTAAATAATTTTATAGATCAAGAAATTTAATAAGAGCTGACTTAGCTAATGAGATGGGTGGGCTCTGTGTATGTCCCACCTGGGTTTTATTTTGGAAGCAGCCATTTTGGAGACCATCATTCACGTATAGGCTCAATGCACTATGCAGCACTAAGGTAACTGGTAACACTTTACTTAAGGGGTCACAAATAATGTAGTAGTGCTCAGGTACTTAATGTGCCCAGGGAGCAGTGCTTAGGGATGGTACCATGCTCAGGGTACCTCAGTGGTATGAAGCGGCAGCCTTTTGATTACACAGTCGTGTCCCTAACCATTAAATACCACAACCGATGCATTAATTAGCCAGAAACTACGTGCTAGTTGCGTACTGATCCCATGTTCTTTCATTAGTAATCAGTCATGATGGTTCATGTATTTCATGCAGGAACTATTCTAGTTAATGCAGTGTTTCCCAACCCAGGCCTCGGGAAACACCGGGCAGTCCACGTTTTTGCTTCCTCTCAACTCCCAGCACACCTGTGCCCAGTATTCGGTGTTCCTGATTGGCTGGTAGCTGGGAGGGAGGGAGCAAAAACGTGAACTAACTAAGTAACTAAGTCATTTTTTTGTAATTATTCATAATAAGAATTCAGAGTTCAATTGAAGCATGCACACTCTGGCATATTCAAAAGTGTAGGTCGCTTGGTATCACCTTTGTGGCGAAAAAGAAAACATTGGGGTAGGATTTCCCTGATGCTCCCATTTCATGGATTTTATTGCAGATGAAATATTTAGCTGGACTTTTTATTCGAGTCGACCGTCAAAGATGTGAGAGCGGCGGCATGTGCGAGGGCCTAAGGAAACGTGTGTCATAAAACTGTGGGAAATTTTTATACGAAATCAGCAACTTATGTTCGCGTTTTCATCTGAGTCCCCCCATTACGTAGAGGGAGGAGAAGGAAAAGACACGTTTTAAATATTCAGTCTTCTGGAGGAGAAAAAAAAAACATCAGTGCACCCGTGGAGACCTTTATATGTGTCTTCCTGACAGACAGGTGGAGAGATGTGCAGAAGTTATTTCAAGGGTAAACTTTTCCCTACCAAGCTGCCATGCTGTGGAACATCTGAAAGTAACACATATGCTGGTGGAAAGTGAGTGCTGAAGATACAGACAGCAGCCCATAATGAGCGGCTGGATACTGGCAATAATGAAGAATGGACATGGCGAGATGTTAGTTTAGGGGAACGTTAATGGGTGGAATTCTCCAGCACTGAACCTCCGTAATGCTCGGATTAATCAAGCACTATCTGAACTCTGTTATTCAAGCATCATTGAACTGAGCATTGTTTGTCATGTAGATAGTTTATGCAAATGAGCAGAATGAATGCGACGGCCAAGCCCGGCGTCGTTAATTAACGAGGCAGCGTTCTAGCGCGGGTCCGGACCATGCATTTTTGCTGACAGCTATTTAAAGTTAGATAAGAGAGGTACAATAGCGACGAGCGCGTTATATACAGTATGGCGGGCCTGCAGGGGCCAGGGAGGGGCCCCACTAGGCACCTCGGGGCCGGGGATAGAGGGCCCGGGGGACGGGCTGTGTCATGGCACTAAACGTGCTGCAGTGGCGGGGGAAGCTCATTCTAGACCTATATCAGAAAATTATATGAATATTATATTATACGAATGAACAAACAAACAAAGTTTACAAAGCTGAAACAAAGAGCAAACTCGAGAACACTATAATTATGTTTGGTCATGTATGATTTATATACATGTTTATATTACCAGCAAATAACACACTGTGTGCAGCAGCTTGTCTCACGACTTCACTTGCAAGTCCGCATGGGACTGAGCTCGAAATCGCCCCAGTGTACATTCAATATTGCTGTCTATCAAAAAGGGGTTCCGCCCTTTAGACAGTTGCTCCACTCATCATGCATCAGCCCAGGGTCCTGGCCGGCCTACTGCTCCATTCACGCCCTTAGAAGCTGAGCTTTCCTGGAAGTGATGATTTTGCTGCATTTATCCAATAAGCGTCTAGCTTCTCTGCAGTGAAAAAAGCTATTCTGTACCGTGCCATAGAAGTCCATTGAAGCTGTGCTTCAATAGGATTTAATGCACTGTGCTGCCGCGGAAATGTATGAAAAGAACATTGCGTCAGACAATGTACCATAAATAGTTGATTCTGGACGAGCTCGTCATTAAGTTGAACGTGTTTTAGCGCACTTTTACTGAAAGCAATGCCAATACAATAGTGCCTATCTGAACTTTTATTTTCTGACATATTTGAGGAAGCGGAGCTTCCTTTGTAGTTTTACAGCAATCGCCACTGACACATTGGTAGTACCGCGAGATCGGCTCCATGTGGGTGGAGCTGGGTCATTGCGACAACTGAAATTGCTTCCAAACATAGTACTGCACTCATCCTGAAAATTTGCCAACAGGAGAGTAAACCATGGGAAATATACCTTACGTTGAGAGCTGTTAGCTGCTTCTTCTCACAGAAAAGAAACTGCCTTCCTGGAGAAAAACAGAAACCAAAAGTGCCCAAACTTTTGTTTATTATCAAGTGTTAGTGGAGCTGATGTCATGTTTGCTTGAGTGTGAGTCCCAGGGGTAGATAGTTTGGGTCCAGAAAGGAAAAATCCAGACCAAGATTTAGTTTCAGCCAACCAGTTGACCGTAAAGAGTCACAGTCACAGAGGACTCAACTGGTTGGTGGAAATGAAATCTAGGTGTGAAATTTTACTTCCTGTACCTGAACTATCCACCTCTGATGAGTTCCCCCAACAAATGTGTGTGTGTGTGTGTGTGAGGTATGTATTACATGGTGGGGACCCAATGCCCCCACAATGTGATAAAAAGTTTTTTTCTGTTATTTTGACATTCTGGGGATGATTTTTCACTCCCCACATATGGAAAGTCAGTTTTACAAAAATGTGTGACTGTAGTCTCCTAACACTCTGCTATCTTTGCCAACGCAGCCGAATGCGGCGGGAGGTTCAAAGGCGAGTCAGCGGGTCGCATCCTGTCTCCTGGATACCCTTTCCCCTACGACAACAACCTGCGCTGCACCTGGGTCATCGAGGTTGACTCGGGCAACATTGTCAGGTACCATGCAAGCATTTGACCCGGGGACTGGGAACGTTCATGGGGGGCTTTGAATCTGAACAAGGGAGGGCAGCAGAACTGCAGAACCCTTACATGTTGATTACAGAACACTTATATTCTGAGACAAGCACCACACACATCTATATATACAGTATATCAACTAGACATGCAGTACCAGTCAAAAGTCTAGAAACTCCTTTTGAAAAGCATTTGTTTTTCAGCAAGATAATAATCTTAAGGATACCTCGAGGTTATGTAAGTAAGTTCATGTTATTGTATTCCTGAAAAAGATGCTGCGACATGACCTGGCCCCCACACTCCACCGACCTAAAACCTATGGCGCTTTTTTGGGATGAGTTGGATACTCAAGTAACAGCAAGATAGGCAGCTTGTGCCCAGAATTTGTGGAAACTCCTTCAGGACTGTTGGAGAAGCATTCTAGGTGGCCACATCTGGAAGCAAGTTTAAATAATGCAGAGTCTGCTATTCTGTCATCAATACAAAGGGGGATATTTTGAAGTGCCTGAAATCTGAGGAAATTTTGAGATGTTGTACACTTCCCTTTGCAATATTTCACACGTGTTACTTCATTGCTCTCAGGCCTTAGACTATAAGGTGAATATCACACCTAAAATATAGAGAATTGCGTTAAAAGCAGGTGTGTCCAGACTTTTGACTGGTGCTGTAGCTAATAGCAGCCAATGCCACACTGTCGAAGCCTATTAACCTCACAATACACTGTTTTGCCCCGAGATTCATGTTGAGATTTGGCTAATGCTGCCAATGCATTAAATACAGTCTAAAAATTTAGCTGACTGGTAGATTTCAAATCGCACCACTCAGTGAATAACCAGCATCACTCGCCTTTCACAAAAAAAATTTGTTGGATACAATTCAGGCTTTTATTAATAGATTAATCAGAAGGCATTCAATCATTTACCTTCGATTGTTTAAGTTTGTTCGTGATGGTTCATCCCTGCATTCTTAACGGTTCTACAAAAGTTACCCGTGCGTGGGCCCAGGAGCCCATTTCACATTCTATGCCTTTAGCTGTCCATCCAGTCTAGCCGGAAACTCACCCTTTAGAACCACAAAAGTGAGATTTTCTGAAGATACTTTCAATAAAAAAGCATAAAAAAATGAAACAGACAGGTGGGAGTTTGACAGCATGTTTAGATGACAAAGGCTAGCCGGGATCTCAAGGTGATTGGTTTGAGGAGGTGTAATGTCGCATTGCCTGGGCGGCCGGCTTTGTTTTTGCCACACGGAGCCCATCCAAAGCCCTGGGAAATGACGAGATGAGACGCACATGCAGGTCATACACTCCCTTATTAGTATTTCACACAGCTGACGTGGAGTAACCTTGAAGGCGTCCAGCCACTCCACACTTTCTTAGTAATCATATTTCCACTCATTACCTTTCTGAGGACCCCTGCTTCGTATTGCAATTTAGCGAAAACTGCAAATAATGATTTATCGAGATTCTGAAAATCGACAATACGTTAGTTCCGGAGTAATTATGTAATTTTATCTTCTTTGGCTGGACTGATTCATCTTACAGCAAGCGGTGCACAGACCACGGGGAATCAAAGGAGATTTCTCCGTAGGCTAGCTACATTCTGATTTATCGTAACAGGCAGATATATTTTTAGGAAGGGCCTGCATTCCAGCAATCTGATGGAGCATTACGCTCTTATCATGAGTATAGTGGACGAGAGATCTGCGGGAATTGAAATTACTGACTTAATATCTCCATCTACATTTTTATTCTTTATTGCATTGGAGAAATTGAAGCTGAAATATATTATGAAAGGCTTCTTGTGAGGAATGAGTCTGTGTGGTACCTCCTGAATTGTTCTAGCAACAGATGTGGTCATTAAAGCAGTTATTGCATATTATTGCTGGCTAATGATGAAGGCAAGGTGGCGAATAGCGGTGACATGAGAACCCGTGCTCGGCTCTCTGAAAGACCCATTACGTTTGCACCACAGCTAATGTTGCTAATTATGCAAACACAGCGCCTTCTTGTTGCAGTTGTTCTAAATGGTGTAAACGAGCACCCGGCATTTGTGCACAGCCGTTGATCTGTAACCCCGCCATGCCTCACCAGCTTGCAGTTCCTGGCGTTCGACACCGAAGCCTCCCACGACATCCTGAAGGTCTGGGACGGGCCACCGGAGAACGAGATGTCCCTGAGGGAAGTTAGTGGGTCGCTGCTTCCCGAGAGCATCCACAGCACACTGAACCAAGTCACCATCCAGTTCGAGACAGACTTTTACATCAGCAAGTCCGGGTTCGCCATCGAGTTTTCGAGTGAGTCTTTCATAGCCCAGGCTTACGTAACCTTTAGAGGTCCTCCTCCAGAAATGGCACTTTTAAGCCATTTTCAAACAAAATGGTGCTTAAATGAGCCTTGTGTTGGTATCAGAGTGTGTCAGTGTAGCCATTTCAAAACCAGTATATGCAGCAACCATCCCGTTATTTTTTCACACGACCACTAGTACACCTTGTATGTATAATCAAAACCTCATTGAGTTGTTCAAGTAATTGTTTAATTTAACTGAGCTGGTGCTGAAATTTAAGGCTGTGATGCCCCTGAGGTAAGGCTTGGGAAGGTACATGATGATATTCTCGCCATTGAACAAGATGTCAGTGTACTACATTTACAGCAATTTTTTTACATTTACATTTACTAGTTTGTGTTACTGTTAATGTGTATACTGTATGTTTTGTTGTGCTAAATAATGTGTTTTTGAGCAAATATACCCTTACTAGCCAGATGAACACCTCTAAACATTTTCTTTGCCTGCCTAAGACTTTTGCACAGCACTGTGCGTATTTTGCAAGTGTAACTATTCTGCTATAATCTGAAAGTCAATTTACGGAACTCGGCCTTCATCTCTTTTCAACTCTGATACCACTACCTGTAATTTCCAAAATAACTGGCTTCCTAGCTGAAAGAATCAAGTCAAGATTAATCTGTGGAACAATGAAAAGCAATTTTTTCCTGTCTGGATGGCTAATTAATTGTAAAGTGACTCATTAAGATTAGTTAAAGAGTTTTACAGCACTGGCCACCTTCTTCCAAAGTGCTCATATCATGTCTTCAAGTATCGCTTGCACTAATTGGAAGAAATAACACAAATTAACGAATCTCTGATTTTTTTCTTCTTTAATCAAAGAAATCAGAGGTGACGTCCTGGAGAAATGGCTGGCTGTTGGGTCAGTCTCATCAGGACATGACGGGTGCGGTTGGCTCCCGACCTTGGCGATATGCCTCATCACTGACCCCCCCTCGTCCTCCCTATATGGCTGCAGGTTCCGTGGCAACCGCATGCAGAGACCCTGGGGTGCCCATGAACGGCAGCCGCAATGGGGACGGCCGGGAGCCGGGGGACACGGTGACCTTCCAGTGCGACCCAGGCTATGAGCTGCAGGGCGAGATGCACATCACGTGCATCCAGGTGGAGAACAGATACTACTGGCAGCCCAGTCCACCTGTCTGCATAGGTGAGCATCCGGCATGGAGGCACCGAGCGGGCAGCTGGCTCCGGGAAATTGCTAGAAAATGAACACGCGTTCAGCGCAGGGGCACTTTTAATGACGCTACTGCTGTTTAAAATATTTCTGGCCCATGTCTCCCCTGTAAAATGACTACCCATTCCCAGCAAGACACAGGACAGAGACTGAGAACCACTTAGCGATAGCTGTTAGCAACCTGGCAGCCTTTGAGGCAGGTCCTGACCAGCCTAGGGGGGTGGCACTTTATCCTCACATGTAGGACACAGTGCAGCCTCATGTACATGGGAACCATAAATAAAAGCGTCAGGAAGAAAGCTGTCTGGTCCACAGCCAGTTAGCCAGCATGCACGAGAGGCCATCAGTAACGAGACAAAATTCCCTGTAAGCCTTGATCAATAAAATCCTGCCTCATCCTGCTGTTATCGAGCGAGAGACGGGGGTCCGCCGGCGGCGTCTCCTGTCCATGGGCGTCCCGTCCCATCTCAGCCCACATAGGGAATCGCTGCGTCTCCTGTCCACGGGCGTCCCGTCCCATCGCAGTCCACATGGGGAATCGCAAGCCACATGCAAACCGCATCTGACGGTGTCATTAAAATTCAGCACGTCCCTCCCTGACAAATAGGTGTTAATGAAGGGTGCCCCGGAAACGTGTCATGAAGCACTCAGGCTGACGTGTTATGCTAAATAAGGCAGAAATTGTGGCATTTGTGGAAAAAAGCAGGATATTTTTTTAAACACGCAGCAACATATGTGTCCATATTTACTGCACGTCTCACATGTTATCGTAATGGGACGTGCCAGACTGTGAACAAACTGCCTGCTGACCCGACCAGTTCACGCCACATGTGATGTGATGCGTGTTGTGTGTGTGTGTGCGTGCGTGTGTGTGTGTGTGTGTGTGCTGCTCTCCACAGCTCCCTGTGGGGGAAACCTGACCGGATCCTCTGGCTTCATCCTCTCGCCAAACTACCCCCACCCCTACCCCCACAGTAAGGACTGTGATTGGCTGATAGCCGTCAACCCAGACTACGTCCTGTCACTGGCGTTCATCAGGTAGGCCCCCTTCCCGGTCCGGGTTCGAGCACTCTCCTAAACCTGCCTGTTGACCTCGGGAGCCCTCGCCGCGGCCGCCCACTCTAGCTGTAATCACGCCGTGAAGAGGCACTGATGATGACGCCTGATAATTAGCTCGGCGGGTGCTCCGCTCGCTAACCACTGTCCTTAACGAACCCGCCACCGGCCCTTTACTGCAGCCTCCCATCTAAGTTGTCCGTGGGTTTTTCTTTTTCGGTTGTGCAATTATGGGTCCAATTAAGATGAAAAAGAAATCTGATAAATATGCTTCATAGTTAAATAGTTCCACTAATAGGGGCGGTTTGTCTTTCTCTTTTTTTTTTTATTTGTGTTTGACCTTTACGAGGCGTCATGTGACCACAGTGAGGGCCCCGGGGCCCGTGACGGGTAGGATGGATGTCGCAGCGCGTGGGCACGGTGAGGCCACTGCCTGCCAGCCCTCCGGGTTAAAGTTGACAGCAGCTCAGCACCGCGCTGAAAAATCCCCCCCTTCGAACGTTCATTGTACAGCGACATTTCCTCGCCGTGCAAGGTCTGTGGCCAAAGGGCTGCCGGATATTAATGGAGACCCACGTCCTCCGTGGTGCCTGAGACGTCACGTTCACTCAGATCTCTAGTATGTCATGTGACCAATTCGTGGAAAAATCCGTGTTCATATTTTCTGCACATGTCTACATATTGCGTGGGTTCTTGATCACTTGATCACGGGGGCCGGAGGGGGGGTGGAAGGGGTCGGGGTGCTTGAATGTTTTTCACAAACATGCCTTTGATGTGGAGAATGTCCCCGGCGCAGAAAGGCAGCTCAGCCGAGGGCCAGAGAGTGACAGAGTGATTCTGCTGTCATTCTCGTGCCCGCTTCACCTCTCTGCTGTGTGTGGCTGATGCCCCAGAGCAATCTGGTCCGTATCAAATCCAATGCAATTTTCACAGCCATGCAGGGGTGGGGCCTTGAAGAGCGCTTGCCCTAATATGCCTGGTTTTCTGATCAACAAACTGGGATGTTACCAGTCGAAAAGCTTTTCTAACAGGTTGCCAAGAAGAGACTTGATCTTTTACACTGGCTTCCATTTCACAGTTCATTACAGGCACCGTTGTCAAGCAGAGGACTGTGATATGAAATATTCCTCTTATGATAATGCGAACACACAATGGGAAAAAAAAATGACCCCAGTGTTGGCAGTTCTGTGAAATTCTCGTTTCATCATTACAAATTAGCACTATCTGCGATTGTTCCCATTTCAATTAGCGCCAAGCTAATTGTTTGCTGAGTGACAGCTCCAGAGGCTAAGCTAAAAAAAAAATCTAAAACATCTGGTTATCAAAAATTAATTGCTTTTTTTTAATCCACTCTGATGGAGAGCATTTTCTCGTGTTTTGATTCCCTTTATCTTGAAGTGAGCCATTAGCAATAGATACCGGTCCAGTGAAGTGTGGCAGTTCCACCAAGCTTTTCGGTTCACCATAAACACCAGGCAGTGTGCACCAGGCACATGGCCACGTAGTAAAATAACAGGCACCCCCCCCCATGAAATAATTTGTATTGCCAATCAGGCACGACGCCAGGTAGTTAAATATATAGTTGAGAGTGAAGCTTGGGGTCCAAGCCTAAGATCAGGCGTTTGCCCAGGGACCAATAGGATTAAGGCCCCAAAAGACATGTGACTGTTCTGCCAGTGGCGGAATTCAAACAGACAACCTTCCGGTCACAGACACAGAGGCCTAGCCCACCAAACAA
>JAODKL010000047.1:7360108-7371092 GCA_026780765.1 Petrocephalus schoutedeni
AAAAGACATGTGACTGTTCTGCCAGTGGCGGAATTCAAACAGACAACCTTCCGGTCACAGACACAGAGGCCTAGCCCGCCAAACCACACGCCACCCCGTATATGCATGTTGCTCCACCCACCTCCCCAGACAATGCCTGCAATAATGGTGTCTGTTAATATTTGCTTCTCTTTCGTGTTTTGCGTTTTTAGTGCTGCATTCAATAACCACATATATACCAAATTAGAAAGTTATTACAAGAATGAGTACGGTAGTGAACGCTGCTGCTGTTTTAGCTTTTGACTGTTCGAAATAAATTTACGGCCCGTCTGAACAATATCGGCTCATTTGAAAAAATTCCACCAGACAGGCTAGCTCGAAATTCAATCACCTGCCATGTGATTTTTTTTGAAAAACTTTGTAACAGGAAAATTTGCAGATGCAAACAAATAGTATGTGCTTTATTATGTGCTAAGGATGAATATAGTTTGTACTTCCATAGTTCCCATTTAAAGTCTTCTGTGATATAATGTGTCAAACGCATAGCCTTCATGTCTATATACGCTTTGTGTGTTTATGTTTACACGTACAGCATGTGGCTCATAGAAAGGTGCATATAATCTTTGGCCTGTTGCCCTCGGGGGGGGGGTCGCCCACGATCCCATATTCAGAGGCTTCAGCTTTACAAGAATGGCCTCTATGGAAAATGTGGTAACGTTTATGAAGGTATCCACAGATCATTCATAAGCAACTTGTAAGCAACTTATGAATGTTCCACGAATGCATTATAAAGATGCACTGAATGTTCTATGACTGCATTCTAAAGGCATTATGAAGGTGCAGTTAATGTAAAGCGTTGCCAGATACGCTTCATTATGAACATGCTTGAAAAGAGCAGTGTACACTTTATTTAGCAGTGTACACTTTATTTACCTTTTGTGTTACGCACTGCATAAAGCTTACATGTGTGACCTATGTCAGTGCTAGAAGAATATTACCTGCAATATGAATGGAATCCTGAGTTGCTTTTGTGCTTCCTCTCTGAGACAGATGCACCACTCCATACACCTCCATGCCTTGCAGAGCTTTTTTCTTCTCCACTATGCTTATAATAATGCTCTTGGTTGCTCTGAGGTGCTCAGTTCATAGTCTGTGGCCTCTTACACCCCACCATCAGCTTCAGCATCGAGCCCAACTACGACTTCCTGTACATCTACGATGGGCCGGACAGCAGCAGCCCCCTGATCGGCACCTTCCAGGACAGCAAACTGCCTGAGCGCATCGAGAGCAGCTCCAACGCCATGCACCTGGCCTTCCGCAGCGACGGCTCCGTCAGCTACACCGGTTTCCACCTGGAGTACAAAGGTACCCGAACCGTTCCAGAACCCCCAGGGGCCACTCTAGGAGACTCAAGCATTTACAATAATTTGCGGAGAAGTTGTGAAAATTCAACCATTTTGCACAGAATTAGGATATTTGCAAAACCATCGCTTCTGTCCCAGATGCTCATGGGAGTTGTACTTACAGAAAAATGTTCTGAGGGCACAATGAAAAATGATTGGTTCAGAGAGATAACCAATCAGATTTTGTGTGAGATGTCAGATCAACCAGTCAGATGTCTTGGTCCAATCTCCTCTAGTTATCTCTCTGAACCAATCATCTCTCGGTTTGCTCTCAGAACATTTTTCTGTAAGTAAATCTCCCAGGAATGTCCCAGATGCTCCCAAACTACTGCAAAACACAATGAGTTTATGAAAGGTGACTGCATACACGAGAGAATTCTAACGTAAATGGTCTTTTATGTTCAGCATTGCTGTGATATTACATATTTTCTCAGTATTCTTGAAGCGTTATGAAATTGTTGTTCTTCTGTGCTGTTTTGTTTTGTAGATTATTCAGTATCAGTTTATGAAGACCAATGTGTACCTGTAAGTTTATATTTGTGCATGTGTGTCCTCAGCAGGTCAGCGTAGGTGTGTTTTGAAGCATGTTTCTGAACATGTTTCACGATTGACTGCAGTTTTGGTGGGAATCTGGCCACCGTTTAGCCGGCACAGAATCGCCACCCAGCCGGCAGGCCCCGCCCCGCCCCGCCCCGCCCTCCCTGGCTGACGGCACTTCCTGTATTCTCCTCCTGTATTTCCTCTGAAGCCAAGCTCCGGGAGTCGTGCTTCGATCCCGGAAGTGTAATGAACGGCACGCGGGTGGGAAGCGACTACAAGCTGGGCTCCACGGTGACCTACTACTGCGAGCCCGGCTACATGCTACAGGGATATTCCACACTCACTTGCATCATGGGTGACGACGGCCGGCCCGGCTGGAACAGGCTTCTGCCAAGCTGTCAAGGTATATCACCGGGGAATGTGCCAAGGTCTGTTTGGGCCTTTATGCCAGACCCGAGCTTAATAAACCTGGGGTTAATTATAAACTTCATTCATAATAAACATTGCTCTGCCATTATTGTGGAAGGACGAAACGCGTATGTTGTTGGATCGTACGAACGTTGGCTGAGTGTTTAAGCCTTTTTAAGCCATTCTCCCAAACGGTGCCCGATGATCTTCCAAAGTTACGTAAATGTAAGCTTTCCTTAACAGTGCTCAGCTTCCAAGCACAGCCTCGCCGCCAGCGCGCCATGTTAGCGCCGTGTACCCAGCCTCCATAGCCCGCGGATGCCAGACCTCCCAGCATATCAACAGCCCGTTGGCTGTGTGGTCCTGCAGAAGGGGCAGGTACATCGCTAAAGGCTAGCCTGCCAGAGGCTCCTCGCCAGAGGCTCCCGCCTTGTTCCCTGACTCCCGGCACCCGACGCCAAGCCTTTGATAAACGGCGTCCAGCTCGTTCCCATGCCGCCCACCTGCGAAACGGCTCCCTGAGAAGGCGACCATGCGTCACAAAGCAATCGACTGCACATTACTCTGCCCCTAGGCCACGGCGGCGCCGGTCAATGCAAATACAATCAGATATATACAGGAAGTAAGTAGCAGTGTGCAACAGCAAAAGGCACCGTACAAGTGACAGATTCGGCGTACACTTCATAAATATTACAGCGAGGCGTGCGTGCCGTGGCCGAAAACCAATTCCAGTATCTATGAGCCGTTGGTGGTTTCCATGCTTTATTTTGTTTGTTTGCTCCCTAATGGTGGTGCTGGAATCTAAGAGGGCATATCCCTGCTAAATGTAGCTTTCATTCTGAATTATGATCCGGCCTGGCGGGCCTCGGCGTCTCCGTGGGGCAGCTAAGCTAATCGGTGACTCGCAGAGAGCGAGCGTCATCGTCCTCCGCGGGGCTGGATGGGAGCAGTGGCAAATTCCGCTGATAACCCCCCACGGAGCTCGCCGAAGGTGGCACCCCCCCATCCCCAGGGAGGCTCGACCGAGCGGGCACCTGACATCTGCTCTCCCCCCACAGCCCCATGCGGCAGCCGCTCCACAGGCACCGAAGGGACCGTGCTGTCCCCCAACTACCCCCGGAACTACACGGCGGGACACAGCTGCGTCTATGCCATCTCCGTGCCCAGAGAATTCGGTGAGGCCCGTCCCCCTTCTCTGCGCGCGCTCTCTCTGTCTGCCCGTTTGCCGTTGTGCTCTGGTCCTCCTCTAACAGCCTCGCCTGAGATGGAGCTAACTCCTTTGCGACATGCCTCGCTGAAGCAGGAGTCAGATTTCTTCCTTCTGATTAGTTTTTTCTTTTTTTTGGAGGGGAGGATTCAGGCTGCAAGGACAAAAGCACACACCTGTAACTTAGCAACAAAGTGTGTATTTGCTCACATGAAGAGTCGCACTGGACCCTCAGCTCGGTGAAAGGAGCTTACATGTGCCAAGGCGCCGCTACAGACACACACATACCCAAGGTGTCCATAACAGCAGCCACATGACCTTTGCTCAGGGTACTGATCAAGATCCTGGTCATTTAAATTGCCATTAGGTAAGACTAGATTTACAGAAGAGTAAGAAAAAACATGCCTATAACCCCTCCTCTTTAACATCACTGCATTCCTAGTTCAGCTCTTTGTTTCTGGCTTTAGAAACATCGTAATTATAAAGGTGAGTGTAAGTTCAAAAGTTTGGAAGGAAAGCTGTATTCTGTATAGAAAAAGTGTTTTTTTTCCATGTTCAGTCATTGTTGTCTTTGTGGTCTGGGGTCTCTCATCACGAAGCACTTTTTACTTGCTGAAACCCAAATAAATAAAACAATCTGGCCTCCAAGTCCTTAAGATGTAGGGTGAGACTGAGACCTTGGCGGCCTTAGGTTAGCATAGCTTAGTGTAAAGCGCTGTGCGCCTCACTAACGCCTTGCGTTTTCTTCAGCACCCGTTTTTTATAGCATTAACCTTTCTCCCACTGTCTACTCTCGAGCGCTGTGTCTGTCTGCCAGCTCCTTTTTGACAGCATCATTTTCCCAATAGGATAGCCATAATATGCTGCTCATTACCACTGATGCTTCCTTGTCAGGAGTCATTTATGCTCGGATATATTTGGAGATGTATAGCCGCACGTGTGTATGTTTATGATATTATCTGGCGTTCTGTAGCTCCTATAATGATGTTTTGGATATCTAATAGCTGCCAGTCTGAAGCATATTCAGAATAATTGAGTGGGAACCTGTCTTAAGTATAGCCAGTGAAAATAGAGTCTTGAGTTTAGCTGTTCTGGATGGTGACGGCTCCTGGATAAATGAAATATGTAGGTATAGAGACATTTGACGACTTTGCAAACTGACAGGAATTCCACAAAAATAAATCACACAGAAATAACATTCATTAAAATTCCATGTGCATTCACTGTGGTAAAAGCAAATCTGTCGGCAGCTAATAATTGGCCATTATTTTGTCTCAGATCTTTTCAAATTCTGGAAGTCAGCCTTAAACACACTCTGACGAAGTATTGCTCGTAATTGTGTTCCGGGGCTGTCAAAATTAATGATGAGCCCTGTACGATTCTGGGCTTCATTAACATCTAAAGTCGAGCCAGATCCAGAACTTCTTGCGAGGCGGCACTACACACGAGAAATGTTCAGCATGTTTGGAGGAACGGTTACGAAATGTTCAGCAGTGTTGAAAATAGGTGGGAGCCTCAGCCAACTTTCTGGATCCACAACGCGGTGCTTTGGTACAACACTTTCATCGAATCTCCATGTCAGTGATCTGTGCTGTGAACGTTATGTCTAATATAAACACATCCAATATGATGTTCCTGCTTGCTTATTCTGGTGCCACTCTAATTTCCTGATTCTAACATTAGGTTTTATTGAATGTGAGCCAAAAGGCGATGAGCCCCAGATTTGAATTACAGAATGAAAGATATTCCCGAATGGCGCATAGTAACATCATTTAATATGGAGAGTAAGGGATGAAAGCATGCTTCCGAAATGGAGACCGATGGGATGGAAGGGACTATTCCTTCCCGTTCTGCGGAATCCCAGGCTCCCGGTTGTTTGTCTTTGTTCAGGAAAAAAGCTAAAATGTCAGCGTAGGGGCTATATCCTCCAGGTGATACCAAGTCATGTGATTCAGTATCGAGAACAATGTCATCCCAAAATGGAGACCGATGGAGCTGGGGAGAGCGCTGCTTTTAATTTCACTGTTCTTCATCGTTCTGTCTGTTATTTGGTAGCTCACGCGTTGCTTGGGGCTAAAGTAAAGCATCCCTGACAACTCCCCCGCCCTCCAGCTATTAATCTTAATATTAATCAGATATTAATCCAACATCACGCATCTGTGTGCCAATACGTATCCATTTACTGCTTACGAGCGGGATAATCAGCAGCCGTTAGACAGACAGTATCAGCAGCGCAGCTCTGTGCTGTGAGCCATCCTCCCGGTTGTAAACATATCTAATGGCTTAAGTGGGGCTCTGGCAGGGCGTCACATGACTCAGTGACAGCGAGAGCACCGGCGAGGACTTTCTGCTGCTCCCTTACCAGCTACCTGGAACACGATGTCATGCATTCATGGCCACTGCGGCCGATTGACATTTTTACGCTTGCATTTCAGACATTTACCAGACTTATTGTCCAACGTGAAATGTAAGTGCAGCAAATTGCACATTGCAAACACACATGCTGTCAAGGAGTCGGCTAGGAATTAGTGCAGCTAGGCTGATCTTCCCATGGATGCGTAAGTGGTATCAGAGCAGGAGCTACACAGCAACTTCTGACGAAGCAACAACCTAATAAGATGATTCAAGGACCAAAGGTAGAACATAAGGACATCCGGGGAATGCAAAGATGTTATCAGGCTAGTAGAGGAGTTCCTGGCACAGATGGATTTTGAGGTGTTTCTTGAAGATGCAGGAGGGAGTCTGATGACCGGAAGAGGGTCGGCAGCTCATTCCGCATCGGGGCGCCGCACGAGAGAACCGTCGAGTGACGTCCTGTCAAGATTTTTGCAATTTAAAATGCTATGAATTTTTATCTGTCACTATATTCATCTCTGAGGTAGATTCCTGCTTAGGCTCTTGCCCTAAAAATCTAATTTGCCCCAGGAAGGGCAAAGGGAGGTCAGTGCCAGGACACGATATTGTGGAGGTGCTGCCCGCTCCTCGGGCCCGTTTTCTCTGGCAGTGTCGCCCTGTTAGTTGTAATTAGGCCAGAGCCAATGTGGCGAAGCAGGAAGCGGCTTGTAAGCAGCAAACTCAAACATATGCATTTTGTCACGGCTGACAACGGCTTGGCAGCGGCTAGTGCCCAGACCGGACGCCATGGACACGGGCCACGTCCGCGCGTCGTCTGTGATCTGTCACGCCAGGTGCGGCAGGTAGTGGGAGCCTGACTGCTCCCCAGCCGCGGTTGAGCCTGCACAGCGAGCCGGGAGGCGCAGTGGGTGGCCGGGCGGCCGCGGACACTCACCCTCCTTCCCATGCACGCTGCTGGGATGGGGTGAGCCCGCACAGCGAGCCGGGAGGCACAGTGGGCGGCCGGGCGGCCGCGGACACTCACCCTCCTTCCCATGCACGCTGCCGGGATGGGGTGAGCCCGCACAGCGAGCCGGGAGGCGCAGTGGGCGGCCGGGTGGCCGCGGACACTCGCCCTCCTTCCCATGCACGCTGCCGGGATGGGGTGAGCCCGTCGCCTGCCTGAGCACGCATGTGGCACAGGACACACGTATCATGCTCATAGATGTGTTCCTTACCACCAGAACAGTGTTAAAAATGCACTGCTCTCTAGCCTTTTTTAATGTTTCATTATTCTGTCACAAAGAATGATAGCAGCAATATTTCAGACAATGACAGGTTTAGTCTAGAAGATAAATTATTCACCGTGGCCCATCGCCTGCCTTCGGCACATTCTGCGAACACATGGAGGGATCGCTCTCGCCAGCTACTGTTCCACGGTGTTTTCTGAAAACTTTAATGATTTCTAAGCGTTAAATATTGCAGGCCCAGAAAATAGAGCAAGAGAGCTCGGCATCATGGGATTACAATTACAGCGATTTGTTCTGTTTGCGGTGGGATGCCACGGATGATACTGCCGGCTTTGCGGAAAATTTGTTTCATGATACACGCATGATATGTTCAGCATCACCTTGGCACCCAGAAATGAAAGCCATGAGTTCTTGGAGAAACTGTCCGGTGATGCCTGCTCTTTCATTGAGATTGAGGGCTACAATGTTCTTCTGTCCGATAGTATTTCACTTCTGCTACGTAGTTCATGAACTTCACTTCTTCCATTGTCATCCTGCTCATATTGTCTTAAAAATGTGCAGCCTGTTTCCGTTTTAGTATCAAGGCTTCACAGTAATTGCATCAACTATAATCTTTGCATGTATTGAAAAGGGAGATTAAAGCTAATTAAAACTCCCCAGACTGGCAGCCCCAGATCGATGACACAATGAACGTACATATAATATCTCAGTTAAACTTCTGTATCCTGGGCATGTCTACTGGTGTTAATGCCTAGCTATTTTAAACTTGACTGTGAGCGCTTTGTTTGCAATAACGTTTTATTGACACTTACTATTTATGCTGTAACGATGGACTGCTGGGCGCAATCGCACAAGCGCGGACGGAACAATTATAAGAATGGCTTCATTTCGATAATTACTTTTGGGCGTGGTGCCAGTCAAAGCTTTTAAAGCCAGTGTTGACAGGACTGCCCGCAAAACTGCCCACATGCTATCCTATGTTGCGTTTTTTATTTTTTTTCGTCAGATTACTGGGTTAACCCTTTTCCCGTGATAATTTCCCCATGTGAAATTTGCCTACCGTTTAATGATGCTCTGGGGTCAGATTGACCCCAAACATGGGACAGGGGTTAAGGAGTAGATCCCATATCTCTGACGGAAGGGCCACTATCGTACTGCGTTATCATGTTCCGGCCATTTCGGCTCGTAATACCGTTACTGCTCCCCATTTGAGGTAGAGGCTTCAGTGTAAAAATGTTATTTTCATTAATCCGCTTCCAGTTTTAACTCAGTTATGGCGATTAGTCAAAATACAATAAAAGAATAACTGTGAGTCACCTGACGGTTTTGGATACAGCAGCTAATTCAATTTACGTTTAGAATTTGTCATATTATTTTCTTACCCTGCTGTCAGAAATGTAGCAGAATTGTTGTCACTGATTAAAGACGGATCGAACCTTCGCCTTGACCTCGGCCAAGGGTAATGAAAGAACACGTTTCTTCTTTCATGCTCTCAGAAACATGCCACAAAGATCACCGGATGTCTGTCTTCTCTCCCCCCGCCGGCTCTGCGTGGGCCCACATTAGCTACGCGCAGGGCTAAACAGGGCTAAAGCGGGTTTTACTCGTCCCACAGCTGAACCCCAGAGGCCCACGCGGCATGTGATTGATATCCCCTTCGGGCGGGCCAATCGCGCGCACTCGTCCCGTGAGCTCTTTGTTATTTATCAGCGCTGTGCTGCTTCGTTCATATTTGACACGCGGTTCCTCCTTTGCACGGAGAACCTTTGGGAGCAGGATGAGGGGCCTGTTTCATCCTGTCTGGGGGAAGCGCGAGATGGAGGCAATGTCGGGGGTCACACAGGCTCTTTCTGATGCGGAGCTTGGCCTCACCTAGAACCCTGGTGCTCTGAGCTAGAGCAGAGCCCTGAAACCCAACGGAGGGTGAAAGACGCCCCCTTGTAGGACGCCCCCCCCCCCACCATGACGCATTACATAGCGCCGCAAACCTGTCGCGGCAAGTTTATATGCGACCCAAGTATCTACGCATTTGCAGCCCGCTTTTCTGTGACTGTGTGTACACATGCCTGTCAGCTTTAGCAATGCCCACATCAGGGAGGCCATCCCTTAATGTTCCTGAGGTTCTGGAGCTCATTCTAGTGCCGTCCCCAAGCGGCCGCCAACAATCTTAATGAGTCCACTTTGAAATGCTCTGACACAGAGATGAATGCATTCCCTAAATCGTCTCTCCATCTGCAGCCCACCGCTTTTTTCCATTCCGGTTGTGTTCCAATTAACCCGCCTTCTGCACAAAGCCAAAGGCAGCATCTTCTGCTCCTCTGCGAGGCGTCTCCTTCAGAGAGAGAGCTCTAATGCACAAACACACAAGCGGCGTGTAGGTTTTATGAAGACCAGAAGAATATGCAAAGCCCTTTGTTAAAGTTTTGACTTTTTTAACGAAATGAAAAATATACATGTGCAAAAAAGAACCACATCTTCCTGGCACCTCCCAAGGACATATCTTATATAAGAGAAGCATTTTCAGGCTCAGGGAAAGGCTTTTATTGGCAGAGATAAAAAAAAAAAGTGTTGACTATTTTTTTCATTTCGCACAAGACAGCAGTTTAACCTGTACTCCAAAGCCGTCATCCTTCGGATGAATTCCTAATCTTTGGGGAGGTCGTGTGATCAAAGCTCTTCCTTTAGTCATCCAAGACTTTGACCTGACGTGGCACGCACGAAGCACATTAAAATGAAAGGTGTGCCGTCCTCAAATCTACCTGTGTGTTTGAACCAACGTTTTGGGTAAGAACTCTAGGGAACCAGCCCTCCTGCCTCCAGACCTCCATTCCCAAATCAAACACTTTGCCTTCTTATTATTGATTCCTGATTGATAAAAATGCCTGTTTATGCTAGATAATGATATGCCACATACATGCAAGATATGTTTGCTGTGCCATCTCTGCTCCATGAGTCTGAATGCAGTAGTGTGGTCTCCACCTTGCTGATGTGTCCCCATATGCATCAGGATTTCCTTTCCTGACTAGCTGTGTTGTTAGTTTACAGCAATCAGTGATGATTCTTGGGGTTTTTCTCAATATGAGTACTTGACCGTGCTTGTGTTCTCGTGTACTCATTTTATGTCATCTCCCATTGCGGAAGACCAGTTCCAATACTCAAGAACAGACGTAGAGAGGCCTGGTAAAAATCCCCAAATGTTGTTCTTGCCCTGCCCCAAATATGAAGAATACATCTGTTGCATCTTAGCCAAATGAAACGAATCCCATGATTCATTGCACCCTTGGTTCATTCTTGGAAGGCAAGTTAGCAAGGTCTTTCTAAGGCCGTGAGTGCAATCTTTACATTCTTGGTATTGGGAAGCACCATAGGATTTTATTATATATGTATGACATAGCATTTATTATTTGTGTTTGTTCATTTATTTCAATGTGCAGCAGTTCTATAGGAATGATGCTTACCAGCCAGTTTGGCGTTCGTTGTATTTATTTATTTACTTGTTTATTTACTTAAAGGGCATAAATAAAGAAGGCAATCCAGGAGCTGAAAAATGATCAGTGTGTCAAATGTGTTATTTCATGAACTGCTAGGCCTGAAAAATGGGCTCTGGATGGTTGCCTACGGTAACCGCATGAGTGTCTGGATCAGTATATTGGTATTCTGGTGCAGGGGAATGAATTCTCGGGCTAATCAAATGTGTGTGTGTGTGTGTGTGTGTACGTGGAGGGGGGTGGTCAGTGTCCCTGAGGACAGCAGCTCTCAGTCACGCAGTGCTCTCATGTCAGAGTCCTTCTCACACCAAACCCCTCCCACCTCCTTCCGTATATGTAGCACCGTTTGTCATGTACCGCGCTACCCTCATTTCC
>JAODKL010000047.1:7380627-7397593 GCA_026780765.1 Petrocephalus schoutedeni
ATAAAACTGGCGTAGAAACAGTAGGGTAACCCAGTCCTTGGAGCAATGGGAGTTAAGAGCCTTGTTAAATGGCCCAATTCTGGGATCACTCAGTCGACTAGGGATTTGAACCGCCAACCTTCCCAACCCATAGAGCTGCCCCAACCCCCACAAAAGTATATATTTTTTTGTTTAATACTTTTTGGTCTGTGCATAATTACATATATGGTATTTTATATTTTTGATTTCTTTATAATTATTCTGAAATGTAGAGAATAGTTCCTATAAACCTTTATATGGGTAAGTTGTGTCCAAACTTTTGACTGGCAATGTATACTCTGCTATACTCTGTGTGTGTCTATTGTATATACATATATGTTTTTTTCTACCCCAGGAGAGTCTTTGCCCTTAAGTACTGGAAACCAAATAACCATCAAGTTTACCATTGTGGGTCCTGAAACTGCCAAAGGCTTTCACTTTGTGTACCAAGGTGGGTGTTTCTTTTTAAGAAAGCTCTCTGTAAGCATTTCTATGCTGTGAACTCTGATCTGTATATTGGAGTGAAATAAGTATGAACAAAGTCTCTCCGAATGCAGCCATCATCAGGAATATAACTTCATCTCCTCTAAAGCAGGCCAGTGAGTCACATGACTGAAGAGTTCTTCCCTGTAAAAGCTCCAAAAGTCGAAATGATCAAGCTTCTTAAATTCTGCAAAATGTACGCATTTTTTAATCCCTTCAGTGCGGGACACGGCACCTTTTTCAGTTAAAAAATAAAAAAAAAACCTTATGTGCTGACACTTTCCAATCTTTTGGATAAATTGCAAATCTCCACAGCTTGAGTGCCAGTATTGCTCACTCCTGAAGCTTAAGTCAGATTGCAGTTATTTTTGGTGCAATTATTTGTAGTTCTTGTCAGGGAGACAGGAAAAGCAGCGTCATTGTGCGACCATTAAGGTTATTGAATGTTATTGCAATGTCAAAAATACACATCTGCCCTGCTTGTAGGACCGATTGAAAAATACGTTCTGCAGCTTATTTTTGAGAGACAAGGTTTCCGGCATTTTGTTTTACTGTATGTCTCTGGCAGGTGGTCGTCTAGAGTTCTTATATATTATAAAGCACTTTCCCAATCTGGTCTTCGGGGACCCACAGACATTCCACGTTTTTGCTCCATCGAGAGGGAGCAAAAATGTGGACTGTCTGGCAGAGAGCTCGGAAGGAGCAAAAACATGGACCGGCTGTGGGTCCCTGAGGACCAGACAGGGAAGCTAAAGGGCCAAACTAAAAAGTATTTTGGTTTCTTGTTTAATCTTACAGAAAATTGTGTATTGTAAGGTGTGCTAGATAAACCATATTTTTAGAAAACCTTTTAAATATTTATCTTAGCCTCCAAACTTATGCTGTCTGGGTAGTAAAGCCTTTTCTTAGTATTCTGATAAGTCTAGACATTTCTTTGTTGCTAAGGAGAGGACATTTGACATAGCCGTATGCACACACAACCACACAGAAATACTTCAAACCAGGCCTTCAGACAGCTTCCGTCAAGATCCAGAAATATCCAGATGCCAGTCCCTTTTTAAGGCGTATATGCTAAGGAAGGGCAAACATTTGTGGCTGTTGTTGCTGCTGAATTTCCAATAGTAAAACGCATTTCTTTTACGGATGACCATGACCCAAGTAAAAGAAAATAGGCAGAATACATAAAAGAATGCAAATGCTCTTCTAGCTGCTAAAAGACTTATTTAAAGGCCTTTTTTCAAGAGTGTAGTTACAAATTGATGCTGAAGTTAAGTGGACATCAGAGACTGTAACTACTGATGGTTAAGATGCGATTTCCCCGACTCTAGCACTGAATCACGGCCCTGCCACATCACCGTTAGCTATTTTCACGCAGCTGAAGGGAAGAATCGGTATTTAGACTAGTGGCAATGCGAAACGTCCCCAAGGAAACAAATGCAGGAAGTGGAACTAAGTTTGCCCATTCTGAGCTCCTGTTCTGGGCTTGGCCCGCTCTCCCCTGCATGCCCTAGCCGTCCCCAGGACCAGTGCTACGCAGTGCAGCTCCGTGCCAGAGCCCCGCTTCGGAAAGAGGCTTGGCAATGACTTTGCTGTGGGCGCCGTGGTTCTCTTCGAGTGCAACCCCGGCTATACCCTGCATGGCTCCACAGCCATCCGCTGTGAGACGGTGCCCAACGCCCTGGCCCAATGGAACGACACACTGCCCACATGCGTCGGTGAGTACCACCCCTCCACGCCCGCGTCCGACTCGGAGAGCAGGGAGGACTTCTGAGCCAATGGCTTCATCCTTTCATTTTCCAATGCCGAGCAACTCTAGAAGTACCAGTGCAGTGGCCGGGTTTAAAGGGAGCACTGTGGGCAGTTAAAAGAGAGGTGCACAGACGGGACCTGCTCTGATGACTGCAACCGAAAAGGAGAAGAGCCAGTTTTCTGAGAGCAGTTATTAAACAGTGAAGGACGAATTTCTAAACGTTTTTATTGTTACATCCCCACTGTCATTTTCAGTTACAGCGGAGCTCATGGGGCACTTATCTCTGTGGGGAGAAGTACTCAAGAACTGCTGTGGATATAGCTTTGAAACATCAACCATTTAGAAGAACTGTAGAATAAATTTTAAATAGTGCCTCTTCTTCAGGCTGCTCCCTTGCTGATCCCATGTCCCGGCCTCCTAAGCTGCCTTAGCCATCGTGCGCACCCCTGTGTTTGCTTTTATGTCCCTGACCTCTGTGATTGGCCGAAAGTTCCTGGTCGTGTTGTGGGCCAGACATTTCCATTTACGCAGCTGGCACACAGGGTGACAGGTGGACATCTCTGAGCCCCTAGGGGCCCCCAACATCCCTCCCCCTCCACTCCAGGCCTCATCGGCAGGCTGGCGGGGGCCTCCTTAACCCCCCCCCCGTCAGAACGTCACCCAAGGAGTCTCTCATGCGGCCTTTAATATGTTGCATTTCAGGCACAAGACAAAACAATAATTTGAAACCTAAGTGTCATTACAGGCAAGTGCTGTTAAAGCAATCGGCGATGGGTGTCACCCGTCTGTGTGGCCTGACATGGTCTCATGCTAAAAGGTCAAAGGTCAGCAGTATCCTCCCCTATTACCTAAGCACCCGCCGCACTGTATATATCGGCTGTCAAATATGGATGAGCCTGAAATTGCTCTGAAGTGAATGTCTTTAATAATTTAAGTGGCCAACATGAAGACACTGAACAGCAGTGCCCCCCCACCCCGGAATACATAAAGCATTTCCTCTCCACTATTGGACATCAATCACCGTGTCTCTGCCCGCTCTTAGCTATTTAAACAGCGTGATTGGCGTTGACCTCTGCATCATCCCCGTGTCCTTGACAGATAGCATCAGATATGTGCAGGGGAAAGCACTCCTTCCGTATTAGCGGGCCGACGCTGGCGCTGATATTGACAGATCCGCTGTCCCGCCGCACGCCGGCCTGAAGACAATGGCTGGCAAGCTCTCGACAAACAGGGGAAAATTGCTTAAGAGCAATACTGCCTCACGGGGCGTAGGCAAGGCGTGTCATGCTTGCTCTTCATGAGCTGACATTTACATTTAAAATAATCTTTGTCTCTCTGAAAGCTTCATCCCCTTTTATTGAAAGGCACAACTTAAATCGGCAGCTATATGAGTGCATAGAGAATCAATGAGCATAAACGGATGCTGGTATGGTAAGCAGGTTGGCGGTAATCCTTTTACGGGTGTTAATCGATAATCCTGCCCTTAATCCTGTATTAAATGCCATCTGTGCCTTTAATTTGTTCAGGTGAGCTGCTGTCAGGTCAAAAGGCTAACACTTATATGGTCACTAAGATTTAATAGTTATTTATATTATGCACCCCATTAAATTGTCTCTGAATGACAATTGCGAGGCAAACAATGAATAATATGGATTTTTATTGTTCTGTGATGCTGTGTACCTATAATGGTCTAAGTATACACATATTTTATATATTGACTTCTCTGAATCAACAGAGACCACCAGATAATGTTGGATGAATTATCATATTATAGATAATCGTTGCTGGTCTCTTACTGTTATTATCCAGTCTACATTTTCTAGCTGCTTGTGGTGGTCAGTTTCTCTTGGAGGGAGGGGGCTTAGAGCCTAGGAGTGTTTGACGGACTTGCCCTTAATATGAGATGAACACATGAGAAGATGCTTTCCAGTCTCTCTGAGGCTTGCGCTCTACTCATGGTGTGTGTTATTCACCACTTCAGCGCCTGTAATGAAGTTTCCCTAATCTCCTTTCAAACATCCGCCATCAGTCACGCAGATCCGCGCCGCTCCCCTGTACACAAAGCCGGGGCCCCGCGTCTGTGTGCACAGGAGAAACAGAACTGACACACTTGATCTCATGACTGGCTGCGGATGACAGGTAAAACACCGGGGAGCTCAGGTCCCGGGAGGGACTCTGCGCGCTGCGCTGAATGGCTGATGCCATCGGGCCCGGTCCGTCAAGAAAGTGGGGAGATGATCCATTGCGCCGCATGGCTGCGCCGCGTAGCTGCGCCGCGTAGCTGCGCCGCGTAGCTGCGCCGCGTAGCTGTGCTCTGGCTATGTGCGCATCTCACGTCTCCGCGCGGCTCCTCCTGCAGGTTCGGGCTCGGCGGCGAATCACTCTTCAGACTCCTCGGAAACTCCGCGTTTGAGGTCATAGTCCTTTCTTTGTTTTTACAGCCGTCTCCTGGGGCGCCGCTAGAGATTTTGGGCCCCTAAAAGCATATCATATTAGGCCCCTGCCCAGACCAATCCAGTTATGCTCCAAATGTTTTAGAGCGCCTGTTAGTCACGGGCTCTTGGAATCTTCTTAACACCCCCTCCCCCCACTGTCCATGTCTAAATCTAAGATTTTATTACTGTTGTTACCGACTAATACAAATTTCAACCATTTAATAATGAAAATAATATTAATAAAAATCAAAGTCACAGTATTGGAAGTGGAAAGTCAAATGTTTTACCCAGAATAAGAGTAAGGAGCGTATAGACTTAAAGACATGGAGGCCATTTTAATCAGAGTATATGAGACATTGTACTGCCCTCTTGATGACAGACAGGTCATCCCACCAATGAGGAGCCACTGAGAAGCCTAGAGCTCAAGGGATATTAGCCAACGGAAGATTTCAGGTTGAGAGCCTAAGTAGGCAAGTACCAAGGGTGAAATAAAATGTGCCATTAATCTTCAAAACATTTGACTATGGATAGCTGGCCTACTCGAGCCATTAGGAGAAAATATGTTTCATAGGGATGTAAACATAAAAGCCAGGCTGTAGCCAGTAGTTGCAAATAATGTATGCTGATATTGGTAGGTAGTACACATAAGAGATATATTTCTCTGCATATATATAATGTGCAGAAGATATATAAAATACACTATATATAACTCTTTAGCACTTCAAAGTGCATTTTATTTAGCATTTCATGATAACCTACTGAACCGTATGAGTTATAAAAAAGCAAATAATCAAGCCACCGGCAAATCGGAAGTTGCCCGGAGGCTTAATTAGTTGATATATCGGAATTAAGCACATTCACAGATCCAGCTAGAGTTACAACCTCCTGCACATTCTCAGAGAAGCTTAACGCTCACTGTAACATGAGATGAAAAGCCTATTACCAGTTACTCCGCGCTGTCACGGCTTGTTTTCATTTGCAACCGGGGATTCATGACAGTGCTTTTTCACATCAAGGGCTGAAATGTTTGTGTAACTTTAAAAGAAAGGCTCGTAAATAACACCATATTTAAGGAAGGTGTTGACTGTGCTCGGTCGTGGTCTTGTGTGCTAGCCTGGTGAGATGTTACAGGTACACGGCAGTTCTTTCTGGGAGCGTCCAGGCCAACCAGTACTCCATGGGGGTGGCTTGCAGGATGGGAGTGTCGGAGCAGATCGGCAAAGGGCTCCTCCTTTCGCTTTGGGTACCACATCCCTTCCCATTACCCCAATGCTCTGGCAGCTATCCGCCACGCAAATCTGCCCCGAATCCAGCCGAGGGTGTTAAACGGAATGAGAGGGTTTACCAAGGTCCGATGCATTTTCTTAGCCAGGAAATATGAAAATACAGAGGATTTCGGAAGCCCCAGTCCTGACACAGTACGCGTTCCAGGGTGCCGGCGGATTGAGCTGTGTTTGGACAGCCTGTCAAGGCCCCGTCACACTGTCAGGTCCCACAGAGACGTTCATACTTTGCATGAAATGTGAAGGTGGATAGGAATATTCTATGGAATTATTGCATCTGCCCAGTGCAGTCTAAAATATTCCTCTATCCCGATTCTTGGGCAAAACCCATCCATCTATTTTCAAACTGTTGCGGTCAAGGTTGCAGGTCTTTGAGCAAAATGCAGCCTTTAATTATTTAAACAAGTTCTAGCTGCGAAATCCATACCAATTGTACCTCAATTAACATCGACGTGAAGCCTGTTAATAAAAGTGTTGCGTGTCATGTTACATCGATTTCACCAATGCTTGGGAACGGTGCTTTTTTTCAGGTCCGGGGGAAGCCCATGACTTTGGGGTCTGCCCATTACGAGCCACCCTCTTAAATAGGAGGATACTCATGTTATCAGCCATGTTGTGTGATTATGAAAGCGAAAGTCTCATTGCCCGCAATTGTATGAATTATAATATTATTATAATAGTTGTTTAGAGCATTATCGTTTTAAGAACCATAATTCGTTCCACATTTCTTTCATTTTATTGCCTTACATGCTGAATCTTCGTAAATTGCTACATAAAAATATTAGTTTGTTTTTCACCGTAACTTTTCACCATAAGCTGACACACATTACTGTTTATAATGACCAGAAAGAGCATTCCTACTATCCCATTGTTTTGGAATAAAACGCAGAAGCCATTTTTTTGCAGTACCTTAAATGTCCTTTTTCTGGCTTCGCGTCAAGTTGCTCTTGAGATTAATTCCTTACACCTCTGTTGCTGTTGTTGGGACTGATAGGTGTGGGTTCAGTAGCAGCTGACACATCCCATAATGGTTCCCCACCCCCCAATGCGTCCCCCAGTGCCCTGCGGAGGTATTCTGACGGCACGCAGAGGGACCATCCTGTCTCCTGGCTACCCCGAGCCCTACGACAACAATCTCAATTGCGTCTGGAAGGTCTCCGTGCCAGAGGGCGCTGGAATCCAAGTGAGAACATCGTTTGAAGTTTGTCTTACGCATTCGAGCTCTTAAAAGTATTGCCAGTGTAAAAGGCAGTAATAAAGGGAATTTTTTAACACAGGCTGAATA
Organism: Petrocephalus schoutedeni; assembly: GCA_026780765.1. Taxonomy (NCBI): domain Eukaryota; kingdom Metazoa; phylum Chordata; class Actinopteri; order Osteoglossiformes; family Mormyridae; genus Petrocephalus; species Petrocephalus schoutedeni. Next base: position 7,387,882 of record JAODKL010000047.1, read on the forward strand.
ATGAATAAGGCAAATGTTTTATTCAATGTGGAAAACGTATGTTGAAGTTGCTCCCCTGTTTTGTATTAGTTTTCCATCAGTGGTTTTATCGAACGAGATGTTTTTCTGTTCTTTTGTGTGATGTCTGCTTGGGTTCTGTGGAAATGGGATGTACCTGTGCACAGACCTCGGTCGGTTTTTCCTCGTAGATCCAGGTGATAAGTTTCGCCACAGAGCACAACTGGGACTCCCTGGACTTCTACGATGGGGCAGATAACAACGCGCCGAGACTCGGCAGCTACTCAGGTGGGTTCCGAAACGTCCCGCATTGTCCCCGTCAGCCATATGTTGACTCACAGACCATGTAATTACGTAGTAAATCCATAGCAGGGTGGATTAAAGTGCTCATTATTCATCGGGTTGGGTACACAGGTGTCTCCAGGTGTTGGAGGACATAGAGGTGTGTACTTTAAATTCACAGGTGCTGAGTGATGGGCGCTGGTCCCACGCTCAGATTCAGCGCGTCAAAGACAGAGCTTACATTACAGCTCCATTGTACTTCTGATCAGGACCTAATAGGCAGAATGTGTCCCTGCACAGAAAAGGATGTACGTACATTTTCAAAGGATTACAAGGCAGGCAGGCAGGGCTGTCTCTGTAAAGTATCAGATATATTGAATTTTTATCACAATTTAAATGGAATAAAGTATATGAGCTGGGAGACCTTTTTAATGTCATCATGGCGACACAGTGAATACAGGAAATCAATGCGAATTTTGTACTGTGCGGCATCGAGGCCCCAGTCCGGCTACCGATGGGATGGGAATCTCCCATCGACCTGAATCCTGCTTAAATCTAATTGCCCCCCTTTTCTTCTGTAAAGGGTAACAATGCAAACACATGATTTACTGCTTGTTGTCCTTCCGTCGGTGGTGGGGGGGGGGCAGTAGGCAGTCCTGGAGAATTGCAGCGTAACCTGTTTCCCCTGTTCCTCGGCTCATAATTACTTTAAGTAATTGTGCGTAGAAGCCGGCTCTACGAGCGTTTCAGCTGTCAGTCAGTGTTAATTAAAATGGATTATTTAAAAGCTGCGGGAGCGTGGCCCTCGAGAGCCCACACTGCCTGGCCCTCTAACGGGGAATTGTAAGGAGGTCTTAACGGCAAATCCTCACTGACACCCCAGGGAAGCAGCAGTATTTAACGGCGACATCGGCGACTTTGGGCGCAAACGTGTCGTGCCACCTTCTTACGCTCACGAGGCGCTCAATATAATGACCGCGGGCCCCCGACGCCTTTTTAGGACAGGGAGTGGGATGGATGCTTGTAAGTGATTCATCCCTCCACGGAGACTGCTCCCCTCTCCCTGTCTGAGGACAATCCCATTGCATCAGCACATTTTATCCCTGAAACCTGGTGGCGTGCGAATATTTGTGGCACAAAAACATTTTGTTTCAAAGGTCAGAGTCTCGTGGAGAGTTTTAGGAGCTCAGAAGGTGCTCACGCTGTAGGTGTTTGGAGCATCTGCAGAACTTCCCTGGATGACCGAGAGTCTGACTCATTGTGGGATAATGTCAGTCCTCCAGGATCAGTTGACCACAGCTCAGACCCTCACTGTCTGTCACAAGCAGCCTACGGGAGTGCACTCTGACCCCTGCTGGCCAGTGCCATGGCACAGCATGCTCGCCACTTTCTTCACACAGCAAGGAGCGGGCCATTGTCACCCCCAATACCTGCCTCATTGTTTGCCCCCCTGGCCCTCAGACCACTTTGAAATTCATAGGCTGTAAAATGACCCCTGCAACCGAGGCCTGTTTTATGCACAGCAGTGTTTCCCAGTCCGGTCCTCAGGGACCCACAGACAGTCTACGCAGGGAGCTGGGAGGGAGCAAAAATGTGGACCATCTGGCAGGGAGCTTGGAGGGAGCAAAATCGTAGAATGGCTGTGAGTCCCAGAGGACCGGATTGGGAAACACTGACCAACAGGAACAACGGGGATATTGCTGGTATCGATGAATTCTACATCACAGCACAAGGCCTTTATTCCCAAATTCAAAGCATACCTGTCTCATGGCTCATGTGTTTCTTCGTTGAGTCCCATAGATAGCAAGGCCGTTTGTTACCATAGCTACAGTACCACTGGCTCCTCCTGCTGGCCATTCTGTGCCAAAGCAGGCTAATACGGGGTGGCTCTGAATCTTTCTCTTTTTCCGGGGCTGTGGTTAGTGAGTAAGCTGCTGTTAATGTGTTAAGCACATTCAGCTAAGCGACACAAATGCGTCACTTAGGTGAGATGTTAATTTGAGTTAGCTGTTTATGTTTATCCTGTTAGTGCGAGTCTGTGTCTGATCATTTAGTGCAGCATGTTGCTGTAAGCGGTTAGGGACCTGCTCAGCACGGCCAACTCATGCCGTACCTGCGCAGACTACTCTGCAGTCCATGCAGGCATTTCTGCGCAGTCTGCCCGGAAGACGCTCTGTCCTTGAGAGCAGGTGGCTTTGATGATGAAGCTCTTTCTCCTTCAGGCACTACCATCCCACAGCTTTTGAATAGCACTTCAAACAACCTGTACCTGAACTTCCAGTCCGACATCAGCGTCTCTGCGGCTGGCTTCCACCTGGAATACACAGGTATGATGGGATCTCGCCCACTACAGGTCTCCCGGGGTAGCGCATGTTAATTTAATATATTGCGCCAAAGGACGGCTTCGTAACCCCCAGGCTGGAAGCACCCTACTGCGAGCCTTTCTTTTCAGTCTAGCCGGCCCACCTGACTGCTTCGGCCGCAAGCCATTTCTGTCAGGGGTCTTTCCTTGTTTCTACTATATAGGCTATTTGAGTTCAGGCTTGTGCCAGTCAGAATGAGGGGCTGCAGTTTAAAGAGACTTCTGCCCTCAAGTCCAGTAATTGGCCCAGAAGAAGCATGTTGGAAGTGTTTTCTTGCATGCTTCTCAGCGGGAGCCCATGTGGAGAATAGAGTAACGTCAGTGGGCAGTGGGGCCCTAGGCCTTGCTACTGGGCTCAGCACAGCAGCCAGCCCTGGTGGGCATCCGGCGCTCCTATCGCCCATGCTCTGCTGGTCCCCAGGTGCTCACAGATGCCATTGTTTGCTGAGCCTTTATCATTTTTCATCTTTAAAAATGCTTATGAAAACTTAATAAATTACAATTTGTTTTTAATCAGCTACATTAGATTCAGTTAGTGACCTGGTGGCTCGCAGCTCCCTGGTTCTGGGCTCGAGTCCCGTCCTCCACGCGCTGCGTATGGAGTTTGTGTATTCTTCCCATGTCCCCCCGCAGTGCAAAGATGTGTGAAAGTGGGCCTGCACATAACCTGCGCTGGGCTAGCATACCTTCCAGGCTGTAGGTTAGCCTTGTGCCCTGTGCTGCCTGCGGTATGCTCTAGCAATCCTGATAGGAATAAGTGTTGGACGATGGATGGATTGACTGGATTATATCCAGCCTATTTACCATACAATAAGCAAAAAAAAATGCGAAGGAGCCCCAGTTTCCCTGTCAGGCTTGAGGATTTCAGGGTAATTCGAGAGTGTTGTCTCTGATAAACCCCACTCGCTGCTGTGCTATCAGGCTTCCGGCTCTTTGTGCAAACCCTGTTTGCCTTGCCTTTAGTACTATCTGCAAACTTGACTCATAATTATTCATTAGTTCCTTTCAGCTGTTAAAGTTGACGTGGTTTTGCGGTGAATCTTCAGACCCAAAAGTGCCATCTGTCTGTCCTTCCTAAGCTATAGGCTTGGATTCGTGTCCGGAGCCACAGACCCCCAGCAACGGCGTCAAGGTCGGCGACCGTTACATGGTGGGGGATGTGGTGATGTTCCAGTGCGAGCAGGGCTATTCCCTCCAGGTGAGATCTTACGGAGCCGCCGTGGGGCCCGCCCCGATGAGCATGTCCCGGGCTGCTCCTGTACTTACGCCCCCACCCCCCCACACCCACTGGCTCTTGGGGGAACAGCCCGGATGCTGACTGTGAGAGATGAAAGCTCTGTGGCTGAGTTCCCGTGGCGACGGGAGAACCCGCGGTGCCCTGCTCACCCACCAGGAGGTGCTCCAGCTCCTCACCCAACACTCAGTATCTTCATTATCAGAAAGTGGCACTGAAGAGCAGCGACCATGAGGCCCCTATAACCCTCATTCCTGCCGTATTCATTCTGTCTGCCTGCATAAGAATGAAGGCACACATGCTGTATCTGATGCAGTCTGGCCTCTTAACTAATTCCTCTCCCTGTCACCTCACAGGGGAACATGTACATAACCTGCATGCCAGGACCTGTGAGAAGATGGAACTACCCTGTACCACTCTGCTTAGGTATGTGTGCGATGGCAGTGGGTCTCAGCCGACCGTGAACAGCTGGTGGGTCACGCACCATCTCAGAACAACCTACAGTGGGGTGGCTCAGAGGGTTAAGCCTCTTTGACCATGATGAGAGGGTCAGTCAGTTCAAATCCCATCCTCACTCTCACGTCCCTGTGTGTCTCCAAGGAGAACAAGATGGAACGTGTGAAAAGAAGTATTCCTCTGTACCTGTGTTTATACTGATGCAAATTGCAAATGAACAATCATAACATTGCAGTCCCATCATTAAACTCTGCGAACGAGGATACAGTCACTGAGAAAGTATATGCAAACAAGCTTTTATTTATAAAAGGAGAAGCAGGGAATGTTTTTTAATTAAATGAAACTGCATTAGTCCCAAGGCGACGGATCGAGCGTGCAGCTGTAAATCATGGACGACTCTGGGTCCGTGACATCTGCTCGCACATCTTTTATGAAAAAAACTCAGAAAGCGAGAGAGAGAGAGAGAGAGAAATTCGTGCCTGATTTGCACGCCAAATTTCCAAAGGAGCAGGGCAAGAGGGTGTCAGTCAGCAGAGATCTCAACAACATTAAAAATAAAAAATAAACAAAATAGCAAATGAACCTGGCAGGCGCAACACAAGACTTTATACATCTAAAGTAGGTCATTCATTTTTATTGCGTAAATATGTATTTTTGGCAATATGCATTTTTTTTTCAATAAGATTCAGAGGAACTAAGCTGCAGTGTTTAAACGAGAGATTTCTCCCAGACATGTGACATTTATATGTGACATGGCCACCGTATCGAGCACTGACCTCACCAGCCCGCCTTTCTGCTGGTAACCGAGTAGCACTTACTGATGTCACAGTAGCTGCTTGGATTCCACTCGAGGTCGTAATCAGTCTTTGGCAGCCGTGGTGCTAGAGCCGAACTCATTTGTACCAGAGTCCCACCATTCGGCCTGAGTGAGAGCCGATTCAGTGAGACTCGGGCGAGAGTTACGCGGGCGCCCGGCGAAGGCGGCCGGCTCGGTGTGAACTCCGCTGCAGGGATGCCGACGAACGACTAGGCACTAGGCATCCGACGTCGCCGGGCGCCGCTGTTACCGGAAAAGCTTTCTGCCGCAGAAGGCTAGGATTCTGCACGCCGGGGTGGCAGAACCAGCAGCTTTACAGGCGCGGCGGCCGGGTCTGACACTAGCCTCCGCGGCACCAATTCCCACCGATAGACCATCGGTCCACACGCCGTCCGTGAAGCCGTGACAAACTAGCAAGTTATGCTAAATATAACTAACTTTTCTGCCAGGATTCACAGTTTCCAGTGAGCAGTTTTTAATCATCTTGACTGCTGTTCACCTTTTCATAGCCGCAGCTTGGATTTGTGGGAAAGGACGGATTAGACAGCAGAAAGGGCTTGGCGGGGGGGGCTTTTTCAGCGGGTATGTTACTGCGCAGGAGCGTTGTATTTTAAGTTAAGTAGTGAATGACAGAAGGCAGTCAGCTTGCATGCAACTCAAATATGTATCTTATCTTTTTTTAGTGTGAAGTGAATTCATTTATTTTGAGGGAGGGAAGAAAAAAATATTTGACATGATCTGGAATCAGACAACAGGCTGTGGAATAATATTTTAAGGCTGTGGAGCGCTGTGCCCGTTTTGCGGGGTGCCGGTGTGGCCGCCGCCGCGGCATGCGGCTTCGCGTGATGCGCAGCAGTGTGTCTGCGTGGGTTCTGGCTCTCCTGTCCGCGTAACACGTCCTATGGCCCGGCCGCATGCTTTTACTCTGGAAGCATCTCAGGGAAGGTCAGCTTGGGAGTGAGGGCCGAGCGGCACTATCCATCTGACCTGGAGCTCCTGCTGCGGATCCCCTTTCATTCCGGTGATGGGCGCTCAGCTGGATCCCGCGTGTACTCAGCCTGGGGGCTACAGATCCCTATACCTACCGACATTTCAGGTCACGCTGTCAAGGGCTGTTTGCAGGAGCGAGGAGCTCGTTAAACAAACCGAAAATAGCTGCACAGTTTGTGGGTAGAGTAAAACTTTTGGCTAATATGGTAATACTGAAGATACTCTGCATGTTTCTATGTGGCCTCGCTTTATTAAGGAAGGATAAATGAGACTTTTCTTTAGTCTTTTCTCTGACAGGAGACATTCCGGAGTTTTGAAGCAGACGTGAACAATGGTGTGTGCTTGACAGGGAGTTTATCTGCCCTGTCCTCTCCGTCTCTCTGCCATCACTCCCAGGCACAGTTTTCAAATAAATGTTTTCCTTTTCATATTCTCCTGAAGTTTCTCCCTTGTCATCTTCTGCTGAGTTTCCCCCGGCGCTGATTCTTGCGGAAGTCGGCATTCACCACCGGCTTGGTCGGGCATTCAGAGGTCACAGGGCCACCGTACCCTCTCGCTGGCCTGTCTCTCACGTCCTGTGGGGCGGCTCCGGTGTGGCTCGGTGGAGTAGGACATCGTGCCTGTCATCATTGGTTCAGATCCTGGGGTCGGCACGGTGATTTTACCTCTGAGTCCCTGAGCATGCCCCTTAACCCTTAGTGTTCCAGGAACTGACTGAAAAACTGTACCTCATTTTGGGTGAAATACTAAGTAAATCTGCTAAATAATGTAAAAGTGACCCCCCCCCCCCCCCCCCCCCCCCCCCCCCTCGGATTATTGTAAGGCAGATGGGGGGGCACATTGCCCACACAGAAAAAAAAATCATTTGTTACATTCTGGCCTCTTTTCTACGGGAAAAGTCCTCCCATGTATTTCGGCCCTTCCTCTCCTTCCCATCCCGCCAATTCCGGAGTCTCCGCGGAAGATCGCCGTGGAAACGGAGACAATGGCAGTGATTCCTGGGGCCCGGGCGGGATTGCTCCAATAAGTGTGTTTGCAGAATGGCTTCTTGTGGAACGTTTCCCTTTGTTCTCCTTTGGATATATAATTATTGTTGCATTATATTGTAGGGAATGTACATCAACCTTTGTGTTTTAGAAGAATGTGCTTTTCGCAGTTAATTAGAATGAGTTCCCCTCTCCGCAAAGCTGAACCTCAGAAAGGTTTGTGCATGGGTCACCACGGGTCAGCTGATCTCCATCGAGTTTGTCACATTAGGAAGTCGTCTCCGCCGACTCCTTTCGCGGTTTCCGCATTCGCGGCGTTCGTCGGCAGTGTACCCGCCACGCCGCGCGTGATTCCCGCAGCACCCAGAACGGAGTCTGTCGCCGCCGCCGACGCGTGCAGTCTCATTAGTGTTACATTTTATATTTTAATTAGTGGGATTCCACTGAAGTGTGTTAATGAGGTTTTTTTCCAATTGGTACTGAAATCCTTGCAGCGAGCGTCAGTGTGTGAGCCTGCTAATTACTGCGAATGACCCTCCCTCAGAACGCCGGCGTGACACGAGCGGAGCGCACGTACGCGTAAGACCGGCATTTTGACGGCGGCCGGTCTGTCTCCACAGCTCAGTGTGGCGGCTCCATGACTGACTTCAGCAGCGTGATCCTGAGCCCCGGTTTTCCCGGGAATTACCCCAGCGGCCTGGACTGCACCTGGACAGTCAGCCTCCCGGTCGGCTTTGGTACGCCACCTCTGCTTTGCCCGTCCATTCGTGTATTTAGTTATTTACACTTAGGTGCTGTTTCAAACAAAGCTGGTGTCACCCAAACACATACGAGAAAGTGTCTTATAGGTAAATATAATATAAAGGTAATATAAGTAACTGATGCACCGTAGTCCTTGGGAGACGGCGCCTCGTACCACCATGTACTTGTGTAGGCCTGGCGCCACAATCAGGCCCACTTGACTTGACTTGACTTGACTTGAAAGAGACTGAATTTTTTCGTTGCAGTTTCCCTTTTTTCCCTGCGTTATTTGTCCCCCCCCCCCCCCCCCACCATAAAGGAATCCACCTGCAGTTTCTGAACTTCTCTACGGAGGCCATCCATGACTACCTGGAAGTCCGCAGTGGCTCCCTGGAGACGGGCACAGTGATCGACAGGTTCAGCGGGCCCCAGGTGCCCGAGCCCTTCTTCAGCACCACCCACGAGACCAGCTTCTTCTTCCACAGCGACTACTCCCAAAACAAGCCCGGTTTCCACATCACGTACCAGGGTGAGGCCTCCCTTTCATCCCCCTCCACTGGCCCGCTTGACCCAGTCTTAGGAAGAACAATTATTTAGTGATTTCTTTGCGCTCATTAATCACTCCTATAGATACGACAGGCAGAAATATAGCTTGGCGAAGGGTATGAATAATAGTCCGAAATTTATCATCTGAGGGCTAACGTTTTGTTTCAAAGCCATTTGTAGCATGTTTAAAGTTATGAAAAGGTTATTCAGCCTGAAAAATCCTTAATTAGCCCACTGCAGAGTCAGGATACTCATGTGAAGCTCGCAGGAATCTATAGTGTGACGCGTCTGGCGGTGCACGTGGCTGACACGCATGTCCCCTGGGCCCGTGCCACCAGCCTACCAGCTGCAGAGCTGTCCTGACCCGCGGCCCTTCCGCAACGGAATCGTCATCGGCGGCGACTTCAGCGTGGGCCTCACCGTCTCCTTCGAGTGCCTGCCGGGATACACCCTGATCGGGGAGGCCTCGCTCACCTGCCTTCATGGCATCAGCCGCAACTGGAACCACCCGGTCCCACGCTGCGAAGGTGGGTGCCCCCCCAGCTAACACATCTGTGATAGGTTGCAGGAATCTTAACGGGACAAAATGGCGGCCGGAGAAATACAGTCACATTTATTTTGTTTACTTACTTCAAGATTCTGCCTGTCTTCTCAGCTAAGAAAATCAAGTATCTGGCTGCTTTTTTTTACCACATGTATGAGCATCTGAACTATAGTAATAGACCATTTTTGTCCTGCGTTGTGAGATCGGAAGCTATTTTGGGGCTGAGAAGCTAAGATGACCCAGATTTTGGTAGAATACTGCCACCAAGTCATCCTTAAGACAGATAATTAGGTAGCCAAACAAGTCATTAGCTAACGCGGGAGTGCACTTCGCTGATAATCTGACTATTGTGGTGTGTACAGCTTGTTTAAATCCTTGATCCTGCTGTGCACTATTAATATAACCACCACCACCCCCCAGGTAATGGAATCACAGCAGTCCTCCATTTTGTTTGACGCCTGTATGACGCTGAAGACATTACCGACCAGCAGCTCTGTGCTGTGCGCTTAAATATGGTACCGTCCTGCTGTACTGGTGGCCGGTGTCCCCTGGGAGAAAAACACATTGTATGCAATTGATTTCCAGGCCTGCGGAGGCACTCTGTGCTACATTAGGTTATGAATAGTGTTGACTTCAAATGTTGATATAAAAAAATTACTCTTTGATCGAATTTTGACTAAATGGTTGCTGGAGTGGGTGGCAGCGAGCTCATGCGAGTCAACCCCCCCCCCCCCCCCCCCCCCCCCCCCCCCGCCCC
>JAODKL010000047.1:7408457-7418764 GCA_026780765.1 Petrocephalus schoutedeni
TCTCTCTCTCTCTCTCTCTCTCTCCGTCTATCTCTCTGTCTTTCTGTCTCACTCTCTCTTTCAGGACATATCAGGCCTTCTGAAAGTTGCAGTAACCAAGAAATGCAATATATGTGACGCATTTTCTCCCAGTCGCATTTATCTGTTTTCATGCTGTTGGATGACCAAAAGAAAGCTGTTTAATTTGTTCTTTAATATGTGTGTCAATAGATTTCAATGCTTGCATATAAAAGATAATGTATCATATTTGTCATGGGATTTGTTTTAGAGGTATTCAGAAGGAGCAAAGCAGATAGCCATCGGTGTGTTATCTCCAACGCAGGTGTCCCTTCCCAATAACGCTGTCTCGTGTGCTAATACCAGGCGTCATACGTGCACCCCCCCCATGCTGGGTACCGCAGCCCTCACCTGACTCCCGTTCTGTATCTTTGGTTCTCCTCTGGCCATCACTGAAGTTCAAGGAGAACTTTCACAGGAAGCAAGCGAGAGCATTCCTGCTGTAGGCCAAGCCTGGCTTTGGGGAGTTTTGGAAGAAATAACAGTTTTTATATTCTCTGCGCCCATGGCTCACCACCGTGCAGTGAGGGGGAACTCCAATGGCATCCCCACGAGCCCCCGAAAAGCGGGAGGGGTGGGTGCTTGCATCACCCAGCGTGCCCCTTTGCGCGGGACCCCATGCCTCACATTAAAGCTTATTGGATGCAAAGTGACACAGATTTTAAATGCAGCCGGTCCTGTGGCGATGAGGGCCGTCAGCTGCTACCATCACTTAACATCTCTCTGCCGGGTTCTCCTAGAGCCCGGCAGGCCCGTGGCTGGGTGTCGGCCTTCCCCGCACAGGCCGGGCTCGGCCCCGTCTAATCCCCGCCGACCTCAGCAGACCCGGGCCCCAGGCACGTCCCCTCACCCCGTCCGGCCCGATTGATGTGACGCGTGACGTCGGCGACGGTGCCGCGCGGAGTCCTCCTCGTGAATATTAAAGCGACATGATGGCGGCTCCGTGCCGTTTTCCATTATCGCTCTTGACAGAGGCGTTCATTGAAATGCCGAGAGCTACGTGTCCATTTATGGCGCTCTGAGCCTCTGTGAGGCGCCTTCTGCTCTGGCTGAGGCTAGACGGAGCAAATTCCTCTGCAAATCCGGGAGCCGGGTTTTTCATTTATTCTAGCAGTTTCTGTAGGGAAGGGAAGAATTTGTAGAAGAAACTAGTCAGAAATATAAAAATTCAAATCAGACGATTACCCTTTAACTGTCTAAATATGGTGTTTTTATTAGGATTATTGTTATATCATGGCCATCTAGGATCACTGATAATGATATTATGATATTGAAAGATATGATGGATGGGATTACTGTGGCCTGTCAGTCACCAGGAGGTATAATTCAATGGTATCCTGTTAAGTAATTTGGAGGTGGGTTAAACCACTTGGTGACTGTCACCCCTTTCGCCCCGTCACTACGCAGTTTGATTGTTATATTTGGTCACCTATATCACCTGACACATGACATGGGCACCATGATGGATGTGCTCCCTACACTACATCATGGGAATGCTGGCCGCATGCAGCAGGAGGGTTAGTAGGGCTTGGGGCCGGCCCTGTCCCTTTCTCTAAGCTAGGCTCGCATGACGGGAAGGCGGCCTGCGCTGGACGTGGCATTGCTGCAGAAGCCCTGACGTACTGACACACCGATGCCCCCTCTCTGTACAGCGCTGTACTGCAGCACCCCAGACTCGCCGCAGCACGGCTCCATCACCAGCCAGACGGGCGGCCAGCTCAACAGCCTGGTGCGCTGGACCTGCGACCGCGGCTACCGCCTCGTCGGCAAGAGCACGGCCGTGTGCAAGAAGACCCCCTACGGATATTTCTCTTGGGACGCCCCCGTGCCAGCCTGCCAGGGTGAGACCTCAGGTCCTTTTTCACACTCACAGGCAGTAATAACCAGGGAAAGAGCAGCCCAAGACATCTGCCAGTCACCTGTCCCGATCAGGGCAGTGGGGAAGTCCGCAGCCCGTCACAGACAGCATAAGGCAGGGATACACCTTGGACGGGATGCCAGTCTGCCGTAAGGGCAGACAACGTAACGTTTAACAAGATAACATAACATTTACCAGAAGTGAGCCGGGCATACGTGCGCGCGGGCTGCCATTTCGGAGAGCAGATGGTCTCCACCCTCCGGGCACCTCCCGGCTTTCCCGGGTGGGGCGCTCTCTTCTCCCACGTTGCAGGTGACACTCGCACGGTGTTTGGGGCCGTGTCCCCTTCTCGCGTTCCTGCAGGGGAGCCGCGGCTCACGCGCCTCCTATCTAAGGCGGTCTCTCCGCCTTACGTTGCATCTCCTTTACATCATGCACCGCGGAGCGGGAGGATGCCATTTTATCTTCAGAGTGACAGTTACGCTAAAACGGTTAATTCTGTTTAATTGCTTTTTTAGCCGAGGAACTTGAAAGGATATTGCAACATCCGTATTTTCCATGCCCCTGCAGCGCTCTGCTTCTGTTTCTCTAATCTCTTTAAAGTTTTTATTTCGTCCGCTTGCCTTTGCGCTTGATTATTGCCATTCCACCTGTTTTTGAGACCATTCCCTCTCTCTCTCTCCATTTCCTGGGTGAAGGGGCTGTACCCCAGGCTGCGGGGTGGCTGCTGGGGGTTAGCTTGCTCTGTCTAAGAGCCCCATCCATTTCCTCCCCCTGTGCCCGGAGGTTTCTGGGAACAGGATAATAACCAGCCATCATTTCTGTCAGGTGGGGTGGGGATCGAGGGGGTTTAAGTTTGGATTTCGGGTTTGTCCAACACCAGTACAATATATTGCCCCCCCCCCACTGATGATGCGTGTACATGCCGTGTCAGGGCCAGATGCCCCCAGGCTGCCATAGCGAGTCAGGAGGCAGGGGGAATGCTTAGAGCAGCCAGCAGGAGGCAGTAAGCTTGAGGATGCTCAGTGTCAGGCAACACTTCAGCACTGCTCTGTAAACAGACACGCTTTCACACACGCTGTGTAACAGCCGAACTGCGGCTCCGAGTCTGTTTACCCTGTCTGCGCGGAGGAGGCAGGAAGCCCAAGACTGAGCACGTTTTGCTTGCGATTTCTTTGTTTCATTGTGTAGATAACGTAGGCTGTCATTCGCGCTAAAAGGCCTTCATGCTAATGCTAATGCTAAGCCGGTCAGCTCAGCTCTCGCTCTGTAATGTGCAGAGTCGGGGGTATCGGTACAGGATGGCCTCTCGTCTCTGCATCGTGCTACTGAGTTCTTTGGCTATCAGTGAGTCTATCTGTGAGGGACCATGACATTGCCTGGCCCCCCTCCCTTCCCAGCTGTGTCGTGTGGAGCTCCAAAGGCCCCAGCTAACGGCGGCGTGCTAACGACTGACTACTCAGTGGGCACCCGTGTGACCTACTTCTGCAATGACGGCTACCGGCTCTCGGCCAAAGAGCTGACGAGCGCCGTCTGCCAGCCCGACGGCACGTGGAGTAACCACAACAAGATCCCACGCTGCTCAGGTATGGTGGGGGGGGGGGGCCTGTAAGCATGAAAAATGAAGGAAGAGGGTCAACGTCTTCCAGCATGCAAAAGCGTTTGAGTATTTCATCACATCCTGAATTGTGGTGTTGGGAGATAGAGGCTCGCATTAGGCGCATTAATTTGTTTTCATGCTCCTCTTTTTCGCTGCTAAATCTGCCTTGTTCTTCCGCCACCTGCCGCCTGTGTCCTGAATCACGGCCGCCCGCACCTCCCCCGGGCCTGGAGCAGTGGTGGTTTGCCCCAGCATTGGCTCCTTCTCCCTGGAGCACGGGAGGTGGCGCATCGTCAACGGCTCGCACTACGAGTACCGGACCAAGATCATCTTCAGCTGCGATCCGGGATACTACCGGCTGGGCCCCTCCCACATCCAGTGCATGGCCAATGGCGCGTGGAGCTGGCGGAATGAGCGGCCGCACTGCCAGGGTGAGCGCACACGCAGCGAAACACTGCCGTCTCCCTCGCGTGGGAGTGCAGGTGTCTGGAGGGGGCATCTGGGGTCTCATCATATCAGGGGCTGTAAGCAGAAAATGTGTCTGGCGGTTCTGACGGCTGGAGGCTGACCTTTCAGAAAGCCATTTGTAGGGGTGTGCATCTAGAGAAATTTAGGAAATTTAGGAAATGACATAGGTTGTATCTTGATCTTGTATCCCCCCCCCCCCCCCCCCCGCCATGTCCTTGCACATGTGGTTGATATGCTTAATTGACTTCCCCACTTTCACACTTGCAGCATGGGAATGTCATTTCGATAAGCAGAAAAACAAGTCATTGCCCTTCCAGTAGAGGGTGCTGTTGAGGAAGCCATAATGTTGATGTTGTTGTGGGGGTCTATTACCCAGCATGCACTTTTTTTTGTTTTTACTCGCTTCCTGTTTCCCGCAGTCATTTCGTGCGGCGAGCTGCCCACCCCCCCCAACGGGAAGAAGATCGGCACGCAGACGACGTTTGGCGCCACGGCCATCTTCACGTGCGACGCGGGCTTCATGCTTGTGGGCTCCACCGTGCGCGAGTGCTTGTCGTCGGGGCTCTGGAGCGGGACGGAGACCCGGTGCCTCGGTAAGGCTGCCTGCTAGCCCACCCGCATCCCTGCTCTGTTAGCATAGCACTGTCCATAGAGCTAGCTCGTGTGGATTTCGGGTGGGTATTCCTCGCCCCACATGCTGACCCTCCTGTCACGTCCCCCCCCCCCTCAGCTGGCCACTGCGGCGTGCCAGAGCAGATCGTCAATGGCCAGGTGATCGGCGAGAACTTCGGCTACCGGGACACGGTGGTGTACCAGTGCGTCCCAGGTTTCCGCCTCATCGGCTCTTCCGTGCGAATCTGCCAGCAGGACCACAACTGGTCTGGCCAGCTGCCGGCCTGCGTCTGTGAGTGTCTCTCTGGCCCCCACTATGCTTTTCAGAAGAGCAATCGCAGATTGCCTGGCTTAGCCTTCCGAGGCGCTCTCTCCCTTTCACATTACGTCTTCGTTTGCAATGACGACCGCATGCTTTGTTTGTTTCCTGTTTGCATCCTTGCTCCCCCCTCCCCTGGTAGCTAAAATGCGACACCAGCCGGGATGATGATCCTAAATGACGCCGGTCAACCCTGTTATTGGGAAGGGCACTATATGCAAATTAACCCAATTAAACTGAACTGAGCAGAACAGCCAGAGCCAGTAAAGCCCAGAGCCAGTTAGCTAGGCCATTCAGGGCAGCAGCGTTACTTAGCTGAGGCCGCCAAGTGTTACTTTCGCTCTAGGTTAAGGGAAAGCCCCTGCCGGACATGTGCGAAATGAAGCAGCCAGCGTTGCCGTAATTAAAGATGATCCTTTTTAGCTGTCTCTGCCAGTGTCCCTTTTGAGGGAATGCTACATTAAAAGAGATTGATAATCTTTAATTACGTGAGTGCTGCTTATGTATTTTTTCTGCGCTCCGAGGTTAAATTTGTGTAAATCACACCATCCTCCAGGGGCGCATAATCTAAGCCAGGGCCACTTGCTTTCAGTTTTAGATTTTTCCTTGCTATTTGACTTCACTTAAAAGCTATAATTTTATGCAACACCCCCATGCCCCGGTGCATTGTGGGACGGCACCGAGACTCCCTGGGCTTGTCACAGCGAAAGTGCCATTCTGAACCCCTCAGTCTGAGCCGCGGTAGGGAGGTGCCCTACTCACGCCGAGTGGGAAGCTCCTGCTACGGTCACGGAGGCGAAGGGAGTGTGAGGGGGGTGTCTCGATGGAAACAGGGTGACCTCGGTGCATGGACTAGCTCTCCAATTAAAGGCAGGCAGATGGGCCCAGGTCCTCTGGGTTCTCGTCCTGCTTTCACACCGTTACCACGGACGCTAATGGGCCATCGTTCCGGCATCTCCATGCACTGGAATTCTCTATAGTGCCGCTGATTAGCAACGGCTGAAGGCAGGTTTTCGATTTCGAGGTGGGTGGCAGTAATCGACGCCGCGATTGAGCGGCTCGCTGGAACTCCTAGAAAACGGCAGACAAAAGCGAAGGCCGCGGCGGGCTCCTGGAGCTGATTCGGACTAAATAACGGTGTCAGAAAGTATGTGCTGTGCAATAAAGTGGATATAACCAAAGGGTGGAAATTCTCAGAGATAAAATATTCAAACAGAAGAGCTTCAGCGGCACCCACATTCTTTAAACCTCAGTGTGTCAGCCCCTCCATTAGCCTGTTTCTGCTATCGATTTGATTTAGTTGAATTTCTGCTATTTTTTAATGGCGCCTCCAAGTCTAATGAGAAATTGTCTTTATGGATTAGTGAAGGGTCACAGCTTGCATTAAAGATATTTGAATCAATACATTTTTTAATTTAAGGAAATCTTGAAACCCTTTTTTCCTTTTTTTCAGACTGATATTTAGAAGCAAATAGAGCGAGTATTCAGTGGATATTTAACGTTGCACCTGTTGATATATCAGGTGCCAGACCATGAACCTCTTAAGCACAATGACAAGCTTCTGGAAAGCGGCTTCTAGCCATTTTAAAAGCATTTCTGTATTGGTACATTCCAGTAATGGGCAAACCATTGTGGCAAAATGGGGGGATGTCACCTCCGTACGAGGTGACCAATGTCCTTGAGGCTGTCTCGTTTACAGCAGGCATCAGGGGAGATGGAGCGGGGGGGTGTCAGTCTCTCTGGACAGTGTGAATAGACCCCTCCCGTACCCCCACACCAGGGCCCCCACCTCACAGGACTGCTTCTCTGTACACTTCTCATACTAATGGCTGAGAATTATATGCATGATCGGCGGACTAGTGGCACTGCTGTGACAGAGCGCCCCCTACAGGGTAGCACCTACCAGACACGGCACACAACCTATGGTGCCTCAGGTCAGACTCGGTTGCCTGAAGATGGCAGCGTCTCGGTGGATTATGCCAAAGAAGGAGCTGCACACTTCCGCGAGTTATGTGTCCTTCAGTGGGCTTCCAGTCAGCGGGAAGCATGAGGTGATCTGTCACGATGTGCCTAGCTGTCAGGTTCTGGGGACATCTTACTGGTGTGCAGCGAGCCGCTTCAGGACAGGGGTTTCCGAGGAGCCCAGACGCGTCACATGGATGCTGGCCGCACGCTTCCTCCTGGGAAAGGCCTCCTCATTTCCACATTAACACTTTTAAAGTTTTGCTGAATAGTACTCTGCTTTCTGGTGACTTTGTGGAAGGTTCCAGATGCTGTAATGTAGCGTACGCAGCCCAGCAGGTGCTCTGAAGTGCTCCGTGTTCTTCACTGTCTGTCTCTCCCCCCCCCGTGCAGCTATCAGCTGCGGCCACCCTGGCAGTCCCATCTACGGGCGCACCATCGGCAACGGCTTCAACCTGAACGATGTGGTGAGCTTCTCCTGCAACACGGGCTACATCATGGAGGGCCCGCCGCGCGCCCAGTGCCAGGCTAACCGGCAGTGGAGCCATCCACCACCAACATGTAAAGGTGGGGAAAAAAGTTAAGTCTTCTATTCATTCACAGCTCCCCCATTGCCTGCACGCCAAGCCACTGCAGTGGATTGTGGGTAAGGAGGGCCTCGAGATAAACCCAAAAGGGCCACTTTAATGCAGGGGCCTACCCGGGCTGAAGCCCAGGGGCCTCCAGCAAAAAGCGGCCTCAGTTTACCTTGCTTGATAACATTTGATTCCCCCCCCAGGTCAACAACCTTTACCGTCTCCACCAACTCTTACTGTGGCCAGCACCCACCCCCCCCATTCCCCTGGTTCATTTGATAGCAGTTCAAATACCCCAGGGGCCTCTGCCCGTGTCAGTGCTCCTCTGGTATAGACATCCATGTTTACTGTACAATCACTTTATATTCAGATCCCAATTAAATCCAGTGGGGTCTGCAATTTTGGGATAAGACGGCAGACAGCTAAACCCTTGTATACAAAGGACCTCGGGTCTTTAGTGACCCAGCATATTTGCATGCATGCATATACACATGCATACATACATATGTACAAAAAGATACATTCGTATATTGTATATCAAGCTACAGATAAACATAACTGTGCAAAGGTTTATTGAATGCCACTTCCCTGAACAATGTTTTTACATATTTTTAAACTAAATTTATAAATCTCCTTCTCTAGCACTGGCTCTCTGGCAAGCCGGAAGCTTCTCTTTTTACATTCAGCATGTTAAAAGAATTATTAAAAGATTTAATAATATTAAGGTTCTAATCATTTACATTTGGTAAAAAATAACATGCTAAAATAATGTCCATAATGGCTACCAGATTAAATATACCTTCCTATTTATTTATATGTATAGTACAGCACCAGACTCCTAAAATATGCTGACTTCAGTGTCTGTACCTCTGTTAGGGTCCAGTGATCAAAATCTATTATTGTTCTTTATCCACCAAACAAGCTGAATTGAACAAACATAGAAAAAACTCCCACAAATGATTCCCCATTCACCCTGGGGGGTGGGGGGGGGCACAATATGAGCAAACTTCTAATGTTTTTACTTTATTTCAGTGACATTCTTCGTAATTCTGACTAAGGGAGATGAAATAATAGGGGAAAAAGGCTTGGTCATTTTTTGGCAAATAAATGACCATAAAACAATAATTTTAGCCTACCAATGTGGTAGTAATGTAGTTGCATATGAAAAGTACCCTGGGAATAGCCACACTGAGTCACATGACCCCAGGAGACCTGTGCACATGAGTTGGGTTGTTGGCAACCCGAGGTTTGTACACAAGGGTTAAAGCACCTTTCTTTCTCCGTGCCACGGGGGAAAATGCAGTTACTTTGCGATTAAAGTGACGTTAGGAAGATTCACAGAGGGCACACAGGCCGGATGTCAGGAAGAAACACGGGAACTTTCTTTGTAAGCGGTTCTGGGTTTGGGCACAGCCGTCAGAGCTTGCAGTCAGGGTACGGCTGTCGTGGTGACCGTGTCTCCCGAAGCGAAAACACGGTCCTTCTCTGGGAATTACGACCACCTGCCACAAGCCGCCACAGGCCCTTTCGAGAAAGGCAGGCCCGACCTCTGGCAGCCAAAAGGCACTCGACGCCAGCGCGGCCGGGCAGCATAGCTAATTGGGGTCTGAAATTGATTTTAAGTCCCCTGACAGAAGTCATTAATTACACGACTTCAACTCGGGCACATCGCCGGGTTGTAAACACAAAAGGCGCGGCTGGCCCATCGACCCCACCGGCCATGATGATAAACACCTGGCGTGTCGAACCGGCACCCAAGTTTTTCAGCCGATCGGTGTAACAGTCAAAAAGATCCCCCTGCCGACGCTGAGGCGGACTGGGCGCTCCACGTTGGATTGGGTGGTCGCATCAATGTTTCTGCTAAATAACTGTGTGCTGGGTTGTTGTTTTTTCTTGTGGCTTTCAGTGGTGAACTGCTCAGATCCTGGGATCCCGGCCAACTCCATCCGGGAGAGTAAGATCGAGCACGGCAACTTCACCTTTGGCACCGTGGTCTTCTACGACTGCAGCCCCGGCTACTACCTGTTCGGATCATCCGTGCTCACGTGCCAACCCACGGGGCAGTGGGACAAGCCACTGCCCGAGTGCATCGGTGAGTTGGGGCCCACCCTGCTTTGCCCCATCTACCACTGATTGGTCCCAGATTAGTCCCTGGGCCCCCGCCGCTCAGGGTCAGCAGGGTGACATAGCAACAGGGTAGACAGCTGGGCTAAATGTTAATGTTGCCAAGTTTCAGCTCAGCCGAGGTAGGATAGAACGACGGCCCGGCCTCCTGCTCCCCTTGACTGACCATTCACACGGCTGAAGGAACACATGACCCTAGTCTGAATGCCGTTATCTGCCCAATCAGCTTCATTCTCCTGGTCACATGATGTGAAGGGTGGTGCTGAAAAACTTGGAGCAATTCTCTATGCATCATCAGCGAGCAAAGGAAATGGCATGACTAAAAATGGAACATAAACATCCATCTGCACATCGTGTAAGACAGCAGATGTGTAAAGGAGACTATGTTTAGGATGCATGTCCTAAAAATGAAAGCCACTGGATGAACAAATGGCTCCTTTCCCCCTGTGTCTCCTTTGCTGACATGTTCTCCTTTCATCCAACAGTAACAGCTTTCTAAATTAATACCATGTCTAATTAAATCAGAAGAGGCCTCTTTGGGCTTCTTCCGCCCCTTTTGAAAGGATCGTGGTTTTCCTAAAATAATAATCTGATAATAACCAGGACGCACGGTAATAAACATGTCATATAATTCCCCTGTTGCTTATAAAACTGGACACAGTCTTTGTTTTATCTACACATCATATTGTGCAGAAAATCAAGTGTGAAGTTCAGCCACTTTGATATGCCTTG
>JAODKL010000047.1:7444506-7455331 GCA_026780765.1 Petrocephalus schoutedeni
TAGTCACACAAGCAGGGTTATGGACAGACATACATGCACAAAGACTGTTAGTCACACAAGCAGGGTTATGGACAGACTTACATGCACAAAGACTGTTAGTCACACAAGCAGGGTTATGGACAGACTTACATGCACAAAGACTGTTAGTCACACAAGCACACAGGTCACACAAGCTAAAAAAGAATTTATAAAGGTGAATTTTAATAAGGATGGCACAGGGACTAGCTCGGGTATCTCATAGCTATAGGGTGAGATGTTTAACATACATTCTCAGCTTTCCTCCTCCATAACAAAGACAGGCAGGTGCACATGCACCCTCTTTTATTCAGCAGACACTTCTATCCTTTGGAGGGCATTGTGTAAGGACCCGAAGCTGAAAGCACTCTGTCGACTGTAGGATTTGAACCAGGGATTTTCCGAATCTGCAGAGACACACGTAACCCCCAAGTAGTTCTGGGCTGCCAGCAGAGGGGGTTTGTACCCATTCAGGCATACGTCCATTGGCTCTTAAGTCTAACACCTTAACCACTAGGCCATCCCAGGGAATTTATGGGCTGTCTGTAACCCTGACCAGGATGAATGGACGGATTCTGGCTGCCATTTATCCACTAGCGAATATAACTTATGCAATATAATTTATGCATTTATAGTTATAATACAGCAAAAATACATCTTTCCATTCTGAGTTGAAATGTAGCTATGAATTCTATTCTTTTTGCCAGTTCTTCCCCTTGTTTGAGCTCTAATAGACGTAATGTTGTAAAAAAAAAATAAGTCCCCCTTCATTGGGGAACCTGATAGCCATCATAGGGGAACCTGATAGCCATCATTGGGGAACCTGATAGCCATCATTGGGGAACCTGATAGCCATCATTGGGGAACCTGATAGCCATCATAGGGGAACCAAATCTCCCATCATTATCCCAGTTTGTATGGGACAGCAGTGAGCATCATGGCTGGAATGTGATTTTCTCCCTGCTAATTTGTCTCCCGTTTAAATGGACTTTTGACCATTTACAATAATCAGATACAATTCTGAATGAAGTCCATCCAATTATTTTTACAAAGCTGCCCTGGAGTTGGCAGATAGAACCACAAACTCGGAGGAGGTGTCTGTTTGCTTGGTGGTGTTTTTGTTTTTATATGTTTGTTTATGTCGACTCATTAAGCAGCTCTCACGAGAGGGGCGATTTGAACCAAAAAAAGGCTTTGCTTCACAAATTAGGCCAGGCCTGATATAGCTGTGTTTCTGTTGCTGTTGCTTGTTCCTGTGGGGGGGGGGGGCAGCATGTTACCTGAATCTGAGAAATCTGCATAAGCTCTGCATGTGCTGTTCTTCCCTCTCTGAAACACAGGAGTTTACAAAAGTCAAGAAGCACGCCTGATGCTGCTCATGTACCATGTGAAGGCATCTACTCACACTTCGCTGAGCAAACTGAAAGACGAGGACTGGTCCATGGATGGGTTTGTAAGTGCCCAGTACTCCAGTTTGCCCGGACACTGGCTGCCTTCTCAGACAAATTGCACGCTGTAGCCGTTAGCCTGATGTCCTGCAATACCCGTGGTGACTCTGTGTTATTTTACAGCCACCTGGCAGAATTTTGCCTGTTGCGTAATGGGTGTCATTATTCCCAAAGATGGCCGGGCTTTAATAAACACGACGTGACACATCAATTTGTACTCCGACGTATTCGGCGGGAATTCTGAATGCAGCTGGCTTTCTGGACACAATTAGATATATTACACGCAGTCAAAATCAGTTGGCAGAAAAGCCACATTCTGGGAGAAAGTTTGAGGATGTGTGGACTTCACTAATGAACATTTCCATGTTACCTGACCAGGTTTCCGCAGAACCAGACGGCGCCACCTATGTCTTTCAAGGCTTCATACAGGGTAAAGATTATGGCCAGTTCGGGCTACAGAGACTAGGTAACCAATCGCTAACTCTTTGGATATGTTGATGAAATGCTGAGATGACACCTCCCCCCCAGTAATCCTTACAAAAAACAAATATAACCACAGAATAAATCACTTAATCTTAAATATCATTGTTTATAAAGTAAGCAAAATTGTATACCTTAATTAGCATTATACATAGTAAACTGCACAGCTTTTCAGTCGTGTGTCTGCTGTATATCCTCAAACTGCCTCTTCCATCTGGCTAGGAAGGGTTCTCTTTTCCAACCCAGTGATAGAAAATGGTTTGCGGTATTTGGGGCTCAGACTGGGTCAGTCACAGCAATCCGCAACAGGAGTAAACAATACCATTCCGTGCGTAATTGCATCTCAAACAGTCCCAAAGATGCCGTTTGAATGATGCACTGATCTCCGTCAGCGGGCCCACCTTTACCCAAGTCCCTTTAGGTTCATGCCAAACAGCTGCAGTCTTGTAGAAAAGCCCCCCCACCCCTCTCAGACCTGGATGCACTGTACAGATCGGGGGAGGATCTACTGTTTTGCTTTCAGCATGTGTTATTACTGCAGTAATGTGCTGGCAGTGCCTGCATAATTCAGCCTCATAAGTGATCTGAATGTTTGCCTCGGCATCCTGTCACTGTTCTACCTCATTATATGCACAGAGAACATTTCTGTCCCCTGAGCAATACGCTGAATCCACCGCAGCTCTGGCCCTCATCTGATTTCTACAAGATCGCAGTGAAATCATTTTTAAATATTGCTAATGCTCACCTTTTAAACGCGGCATTGAAGGGGCCAATAAACATGTCTCTGCAGTACCAAAGTATAAGATATAAAAAGTATGAGATATATAAGATAAAATATAAGCATTTTATTGCTAAGCAGCTCAGCCCGAAACAAAACAGCGACGTGCCTCCCCAGGCTTGATGATTATGTATATAAGTGCTCATTCCTGCTCTGGTCCTGTTTTCACAGGTCTGAACATGTCTGAGAGTAACAACTCCTCGAACCCACCCCACGGTACAAACAGCAGCTCGGTGGCCATAGCGATCCTTGTGCCTTTTTTTGCCCTCATTTTTGCAGGCTTCGGATTTTATCTTTACAAGCAGCGGTAAGTGTGTCCGACCCGTTAGCCTCATTCTGAGATTCGGGCCGACCTAGAATAACCCCTGACGCTGTTTGTGTCTCCCCCCAGGACTGCACCTAAAACCCAGTACACTGGCTGCTCAGTTCACGAGAACAACAACGGCCAGGCAGCCTTCGAGAACCCCATGTACAACACCAACGCCAAG
Organism: Petrocephalus schoutedeni; assembly: GCA_026780765.1. NCBI lineage: Eukaryota > Metazoa > Chordata > Actinopteri > Osteoglossiformes > Mormyridae > Petrocephalus > Petrocephalus schoutedeni. The sequence goes on from JAODKL010000047.1 coordinate 7,447,716, forward strand.
TCGGCCGAAGGGAAGGCGGTCCGGTTCGACCCCAACCTGAACACAGTCTGCACAATGGTATAATGACGCCGGGGGGGCGGAGACACTACCATTTTTAAAACGCTTTGCATAACTGGATATCATGAACCCGGGAGGCCTGGCAGGCGCACGTCCACTGATATTTAAAGCACACTTTTCAGGAACCGATGGCTCATGTGCGCCGTGAGGATTCCGAGTCCGACATCATCTTTTAGAAGACTGAGGACGACAAAAAAAAAACAAAAACAAAACAACAACGACCTGTCTTCACCAGCGCTGTGGAGAGTTCCTAAGCTACCTTATGTGCACTCTACGAGTGCTTACTCACAGTCGATTTGGTCTTTTTCGAAGTAAAAGGATCCTGTAAATCTAACTTGCATATATATGAGGAGCGTTCACCACGTATATTTTTGTGTTATATATTATTGCCACATGGGATCGGCCCCAGGTAAAGAGGTTATATCGAGAGTTTATAAAAAGATATTTGAAATATGCCGATCACACAAAGCGATGCACAAAATTATGTTACGGTAAGCTTCCTGGTTTTGTTTTGTTTTGGGAATTTTACCATTCGCCATTGTAGCTGACAAGCCGCTTGCTTTAAGTTCACATAGTAGGGAGTTACGTCACTTTGAGTAAATTCAGTGTGTGGGAAGATTCCTTTTCAGTGTAAAAGGTATAAAAATGGGCAAACTAATGTCTGAAGTATGTTTGAAGTGTGTCGTGTCCCATTGGCTCAAAATGAAATATTTTCATATCTGTATTTGCTCAAAATCCTCTATATTTCTATTGTTACATCTCTTCCAACACTGTGGACATATATTGGTATTTTGGATCTTAAATCTGCAGAAACGGTCATTTTAAAAGGAGAAACTTCGCAGCTAGCTGGAATTATAGTGTTGTCGTGTGCACTAAATGATACTGTAGGACACGTTTGAGCATAGCTGTGACGCGTAGCTATTTGGGTCACCCAGTCTGTGTCCAGCCACCATTTCTAAGTTTTATATAAGTGATTCTGTCATTTAAATATTCTGCAGCTGGTTTCACATTTCGAACATCCACACACCAAATAGTCAGCTATGATTTATACGTAAAAATACACCCATCATGACAAAACAAGCATGCACATGCACACGTCACGTGCCAACAGCATCGCCCAGTGAATTTGGTACACAAGTGATGAAAGGGCCAGGAGGAGCCGGCTGGACGATCGACGGAGGGCAGGGTTGACTTTGCCATTATGGGAGGTCCAAAACTGAGCATTTATGTAACAGAGAAGTATATATCTGAGAAGCCTCTAGCCTTGCCTTTGTTATGGAGGAAGAAGCAGTCGTCTATATAAAACGGTCAGTGAATAAACGTAGTTTATTCAGCCTCGTTGCTGCAAATCTAATTGTCCACTGAGACTTGGGGCACCATTTTCAGTGGTTGATTGAATTGGTTTGATTGATTGATTCTTCAATTCGGTTACGTTTTTCTTAAGAATATTTCCCTCGTAAATAAAGAGAACAGATGCTTAAATTAGCTTTTCTTAGAGATTTCCTTTGTTTCCCTTTTACCAGCAAATAGTAATGTATGCCAAGCTTGATTAAAACAAAATGTTTACATTTGTGCAAAGATAATTGTCAAAGTGTAACTTTGCAGCTTTGGTACCTCAGTTCCCAATGAATAGACTTGCACAACATAGGGAGTATTTCCAGCAGGAGGAAAGACCAAACGACGCCCCCTGCAGGAAGATCCAACCAAAGGCAAAGTCACACTGAGCTTATGACTTACGGCTGTTGCCAGCCAGGAGCCCGCGTTGCGTTGGCTAGGTATCTAGCCAGCTTCCATGTGTGTTATATTTTACAGTGCCTTGTAAAATACACATTTTGCGTGTCTAGGAAGTAAAATGGCATAAGATTATAGATTTCCCACCGGAAAAATGCAGAACTGTTTTTTATCCGTGGGAGAAACATTGTATTTCTCATTTTTATCTGAGCAAAATATTTTTGTTGTCTAAATAATTTCTCCTAAAACTGGATACACAGACACATAGGAAATATAATCGTAGCGAGTCCCATGAGAGATAATAGAAATTCCGGACTGAAAAATAAATTACTAAGGGAGGGTTAGGAGGAGAAATGGTTAAAACGCTTAATCTCGTTTAAAGTGGTCCTCAGATGCTTAGAGTGGAGATAACGCAAGACGTGTGCAAGACTACAGGGATCCATTTCTTCTAGATTAAACGGTGGGCCTTTAAAAGATGATTCATTGTGAGAAAAATCTTATTTAGCGAATAGAAACCCGAGAATTGTGAGATCTTACGACAAGCCTCCATTCCTCTAGCATTATTAATGTAAATATCAATCAATCTAAAATCAATTAAATCAATCTTTCATTGCAGGTTTCTTCATAAAAAAAGTGTTTTTTCCCCCATTATTATTTTTGGTTTTGCAGTCTGTTGTCAAGTATTCACAGTTGCCATAATGTTATATGGAAGGACCCATATCATTCTTACACTGTGCCTATCAAAACACATTTTGACCTTAGGGTGCTGCTCTGTCAACTTCTGACATCCCATAATTCATTCTGCATCATTGCCTCACCCATGGGCTTCATATTTAAAATATTTTGTTACTGAGTCGCTTTCCACCAGAGAAACCTAATATTGTGTGTTTACGCTAATTCCCTTACCCCCACCCCACCCCCACTTAGCTTTTCCTATAAATGACTGCAATAAAATCCATGCCATTTCGGAATGAACACTTTCAATCAATGTGGAAGGCTATTTGCAGTACAGCTGGGTACTCCTCCTATGTTAATGCATTCAAAATAAATATTAAAAAAGGAAAACAACACTGAAAAAATCTTTTTTGTAAAGAAATATATTTTTATGAAAAAAAAAATTTGTAAAATGTATGAATCTATTATGTAAATTTTCAATGCAATGTAAGATTAAAAAAGGCTAATTGCTTTTGTAATGTGTTGCTCCTTTATTGCTCCTGACATGATCCACACAGAAGCCACATGATCCATGAATGTGGGTCGATAAGAGTCCGATGGTCCCACAAACTCTGCTCTTCTCTGATACCGGTGCAGCGTGACGTAAGGCAGGTCGGCCTCCCAAAATCGGGTGATTTAAGTCGGAAAAAAGGCAGGGTGTTTCTCTTTGCCCCCACGCACCCCGATTTCCCTGGCGTTAGTGGGAGCCTTTGAATGCACGGAGCGAGCGGACGTGCTCGGCATCCGGAGCGCGCGGCTTATTCTCGGCGACGGAGGTCCCATTGTAGCGGCCCAAGGACGAGCTTGTTAGACCTTTAGTGTGCGGCTCATCAGTAGGCGAGTCCCGGCCGTGTGGGAACCGGCAGCAGCCGCGCCGTCGATGCAAGATATAGAATGGAAATTGCGCCAAAAGAAGCGTGGTAGTTTTCACCGGTCGCCCGTCACTCAGCATTTGCACAGTGCACTTTTAAAATGCATTTAACATGTGTTAGGAAGGTTGGAGTTTTGCGCCTGGATGTTAGGTCGCTGACAGGGATGCGCCCCTTACTGACGCGACCGCCATCTGTGCGGGATGCTGCACACCGGCGCCAGGCGGCGTGGCAGGTGACGGGGGCCACCGCTGGTTAACACTCGCAAGGCCAGTTTGCAGTAGCTTAATTAAAACTTTGTTACATTAGGTGACCATATAACATCTACTTAGATCCCTTCTCTTCTAACGTGTCTTGGATCACACGGGTCACCAGGCAGAAAACGTGAATGTATTGCGCGCTAATGCAAAACTCCAGCGAGTAAAGTGACCCAGCTAGCCTTCAAATTTATATTTACTAAAAAGGACATGAAACGATAATTGGGGACCAGGTAAGAAACCAAAAACTTACTGTCACGTCGGTTGCAGGATGAACGACCCATAATGCAGGCTGCGGGAGATGAACCGCTCACAGGGGCGTTTATTTAGGAATGAAACAGGACGAGCAACCACAGGCAACATTAGCAATAACCGACCAAGGGAACACGACGCAGACCAACTAAATAGGGGAGGACATCAAGGAACAAACACAAGGCAGGTGTGCATGGGCTAACAAGGGGATTGATACATCAGGCAAACACAACGAGGGACAGGTGAGGCTGATTAAGCCCCGCCTGAGGGAAACACTGGGAAAAGGACACGCCGGTACCAGTTCCATATGGGATGGACTTTTTTTCGCCATGTGGTATTCGACTACCATAAATGTATTGAATTGTATTGTGATGTAAGGGTTCATGCAAGGAACAAGGTTCACCAGCATAAGGGTGTACATTTAAAGTGTGTATATATATATATATATATATATATATATATAAACATTTAGCATTTTTAATGTGGGTTGATCATTTTGACCTGGTCACTTTCGAAGCAGCTCGCAAGCAGAGGAAATGTGGGCGCCCCTGCTATAGACAATATGTTATAGTACAACATCAACAGAATCTGCTAACTTTTCACACTCTTGGTCTTCGTATTGATATGTTTATATAAATGTTTTGTTTTTTATTTTTCTATTCTCAATGTTCATTCAAAGTGCAAATAAAAATTGTGCTAATATTTCAGTATGCTGGGACAGAAAGCTTTCGGTAATATGAGTTGTGAACTTTTTCAATGGCATCTGTGGGGCGTGTGACCAAATCGAGAACAGTTTTCGACTCCATGGTCCTCATGATATTTTATAATGTGGTCTCTTGTCAACTGTATACAGGGGCGGGCCCACAGGGCCAGTGACCCCAGCTGAAAGGTGATTGGCCCCCGGAGTGCCCCCTCCCCTGTGACTTGTGAATCAAACCATATCATTGGCTAATGTTAAGGTTGACCCCTCTTTATGAATCATGGCCCATTTTATGCCCCTACCTAAAAACATCCTAGAATCGCCACCGGCTCTCAGCATCTCTTTAAATGTTATGAATAGATATATCCACATTTCATGCAAGCACATGGTGTGCTCAGGTCCATGTGGTGCCCTCAGGTCAGCCCCCTGCCGGCCTCAGAAGCTGCAGGTAATATCTGTGCGATGTGCAGGAATATAATGATCACTTCTCAAAAAGGACAGCAGAAGGATTAACACTATTCCTCGCATTGCTTCCACGCCAAAATCTTCACCCTTTCCCATTGCATTTGCATCGTACAACCAAGCACACTACAAGGAATGAGTCCGTGAAGGAAAATTGTGTTTTACCCTTGAGTGTGGTGCCTATCCATCCATCGCCAAAGCTCTTATCCCGCACAGGGTCACCGGGTTGAGTGTGATACTTATCTCTGATTTAATTTAACCGCACCATTAAATATCAGCTACTAAAATTCAGTAAAGAGTACAATCGTAAGTGTAATTAGCATGGTAATGGCAGCCAATCACTACGTTTGAGCAGCCAGTGTGGCAAAGGTGAACCCCATTCACTCAAGGGGCCAGGATCACGATCACACTGCGGCACAGGATTCCCTTCCCGTCATCTGCGGAGAAACAGGGAAAGTGGCCCTCTGTCCTCTGCCTGTCAGAGCCATCAGCGCGCCTTTAATTCCGGGTAGTATGACGACTCAGCAGTTTGCCTCATGAGCATCCAAATGCAATTCTGGAGCCTTTCCAGGCTTTGAGGGTGATCCCTACAGGCCTGGCCTGTGCCTGACAGATGGTTCCGGAAGATTCTTGTCAATATACAACCTAAGACAAGAATAACGTCAATCAGGCAAATGCGGTTATGATTATATATACATTGCGTCTCTCAGTATAGTGCTTCTCAAACGGTTCACGCTTTTGCTCCCTGCCAGACAAGTCACATTTTTGCTCCCTCTCAACTTCCTACTGGGGATAAATGTGAACTGTCTGAGGGTCCCCCAGGACTGGTTTGAGAAATACTGGACTATGCAGTAGTCTGTACTGTAATTAAACAGTCAGACTTTAAGTTAATTTTAGTAGTTATACAGTCTTGGAATTGGTCCAGTGTATGTACAGTAATTTAACGGTTTAGGGCAGGGGTGGGCAATCTTATCCAAATAGGCCCGTTGGGTATGCGGGTTTCCGCTGTAACTCCCTAATTTGATTACTAATTTGAGGATTGGCATGGTGGTGCACTGGTTAGCGCTGTCTCCTCTGGGATCAGGGTCCAAGTCTCTGCCCAGGTTCTATGTGTGTGGACTTTGCATGTTCTCCGTGTTGTCATGGGGTTTCCTCTGGGTACTCCTGTCCCCCCCCCCCCCCCCCCCCCCCACCGTCCAAAAACATGCTAAGGCTGATTGGAGTTCCCAAATTGCCCATGCATGCACTACGATGGGCTGCCCCCCCATCCTGGGTTGCTCCCTGCCTCATGCCCGTAGCTTCTGCGATGGGCTCCTGGACCCTGAACAGGATTAGCGGTTTCAGAAAATGGATGTATCAATGGATGGTTGAATGTATTAGAGGACTGATTGGCTGTAGTGTCCTCGCACCTGAGTTTGAATAGATGACCTAAAGATTATCCCAAAACCCCGCATCCACACTGAGATGCCCTGTAATCTGTATAATAATTAGTATGATGTTTGGTACAGGTGTCTACAGCACTTACTTTGAAATATACAGTAGATTAAAGCTGATTTTAAGTTGACTTTAATGTTGTGAAAACAGACTGATGAGTAAGTAAAACAGCACTAACCTTGCCTTGGGGCTGTTGAATATATTTTAAAATCAGCAGTGGGTAACAGTGTGGGAAATTAGTTAAGAATAATGTGGCCTTTGCGTTAGACCTGTGTGTCTGGAAACTGCTGGCCGAGGGCAGAGGGGGCTGCTTCATCATCATCGCTGGAGCGGAATCGCCATCAGTCCTAAACAGTGACGTAAGTGCTGAGTAATTGCTATAACGGGAACAGTGATGTTTTCCCTTATTCGCACTGAACCTTTCTCTCTTTGCGATTATGCTGAGACTATACTATGAGTTGTGTAAGGCTAGAAGGATGTGGGATATCCCTGGAGGACATGTGAGCCCTTAAATATGCAGTATGAAGTGCAGAGAACAACTGTGGCTCTCTTTTTGTAGTGGCTGTGTGTTGCCAGCAGGGGACCTCGTGGGCGATCCCTTTGACCCTCGGTGGGGCCACAGTGGGTATGATGTCAACAGTGGCTTTCTGAGCTTCTTGACTCAAGGGACCCCTCCGCCGCCAGCCTACCACATCAACGGGGAATGTTCCGTACGTGACTCTCAGAAGAGGGTGTGAGTGTAAAGTCTGTACAGATATAAGCCGTAGCGATCCGTAATGATCGCTACGTAACGATGATCGCTGGGCTTCTGTGTGTCAGCAGCACAATGTCATCAGTGTCATTCTGCGAGAAAAAAAAAAAACAGCGAAAAGCCGGAGATACCCCAGCTGTTTCCCTCATCATGGGTCTATTTACGGCACCATGGTCATGAGTAATAAACTGTATTAGTGATAACATCTGTGACAGCTGTGATTTATTCATCATTCACGTCACAGCGATCGCCTTGCCCATTAATAACCAGATTACACTGAAGAGCAGGATAGATGCTCCGAGATGACGGGCCATCTGCAGGCGTACATGGTGTTTTCTAGCAGGGTGATCATTGCATGATTGCATCATTCATGTACAGTATGTATGTAT
>JAODKL010000047.1:7502024-7526582 GCA_026780765.1 Petrocephalus schoutedeni
GGTGTACTTATATCGTGGACTGAAACTGGAGTGATATTTATATCGGGGTGGGGGGGGGGGTGTAACAGGGGGGAGGGGTGTTCCCCCTGCCCCCCCCACCCGCCACGTTGGCCACTTGCGTAGGTCAGGGCGTAGGCTCGACGCAGAAGTATAAATCAGCCTTCTGCCTTTTCAGATGACACCATCCTCTACCCTAAAGCGGCAGGGAACAGCCCCTCTCATGGCCACACGAGGGCAGCTCTTTTTGAAATTTAAATTGAAAATGTACATTCCAATTACATTACATCTGTTTCTGTGAAGAGGCATTAATAAATCATTCTTTACGACAAATTCAATGCCAAGAGTCAACATCGCCGCCAAGTTATTTCACCCAGAGGACGGATCCCCTGGCCGCCGCACTCCACTGCGGCGCTTAAGCCGAGCCGCCATGATGAGACGCTGGCTGCTGGTGAATCCCGGATCGGGGCCAAAGAGCGCCGTGTCGGTCACCCAGCTGCATGCTTCCCACTCCCCCCCGCGTGAGCCCCCAGCCCCCGAGGATCCTCACGTTCCTCCGGCTTCATCTCGGACACCTTCTGGAGCCACATGTTCCAGGTCTGGCAGTCACATGGCTCGTGAGCTTCCCCGAGACACTCCCTGCGGGAAGACACAGGCGTGCTCAGCGGCCGTGCTCAGCGGCCGTGCACAGCGGCCGTGCACAGCGGCCGTGCTCAGACCCGGCGGGCAGCCGGCATGTTCCCTGTCTGGGCGCCGGTAAGCCGCCTCATGTCATCCTACATCTCACCCCCCTGCGTGCCCAGTCGCGGCCACACTCCACTGTCAGGCTTTATCTGGGATTCCTATTAATGCAGGAACACGGCCATCTTCAAACTGCTAAAGCAAGCACCGTACTAAGCACCCGGAGGGGAGGTCGGGACGGCCCACCCGAAAAGTGGGTTAGCACCTTTGGGCGTGCTCAGAACAAGCGCAAGAGGTGAGGGGGATATTAAAAATGTCAAAGCTCTGGGAACAGCCTGGCCCTAGGCCAGATGGAACACATGCGCACACACACAGACACACACGTACAAGTGCGCACAGACAGAGACGGACAGACAGAGACACAATTATAAAACAGGATAACCACTGGCTAGGAGCTCAGCAAGACATCAGTGTCCCCTGTGACAAATGGCAGCTCTGAGTTACTCTGACAAACTCCAGCTCCCAGAATGCAACACAACCCCAGGGGAAAGGGGGAGAAAGAAAAAACCAAAAAACGCACACGCCGTCTTAAGTAGGGCACGCCAGGCCACAGAATTCACAGTGGCCTGCATCATAAGGTAACTCGAGACCCCCTCCTTGCAATGAACACTATACAGCCAAAACACCAGCTTTCCCAGTATCTCATTGTGAATCCAAGGGCGTTACTATAAAGTTGGCCTGCCCTTTGTTGCTATAATTGCCTCTGCTCTTCTGGGAAGGCTTTCCATGAGATGCTGGAACATTGCTGGTGGGATTTGCTGCCATTCAGGCTGGGCGTTAATGCTGGGTGATCAGGTACCTTGCTGTGACCTTCCTCCCGGGCGATTTCACCTTCACAAATCACTTCACTTACGGCTGACCAGGACAGCAATAGCAGGGAAGTGATGTTGCAGTGGCCGGTTGGACAGAAGTCATCCTCCAATGGTGCCAAGTGGAAAGTCACTAACCTCTTCTGTAACCATCCATTCTGCTGCTAATGCTTCTTGCAGATCACGTGGGTGCTTAATTATACACTCGAGTCAGCAATGTGTGTCGCTTAATTAGGCATCCCCTCTAATTAATAAGGGCGTCCAGATACTTTTGGCCATATGGTGTACCTACAGAGAAGCAGGATCCCTCGCTCGCTTTCCTCCAACGTCAAGGGGACGCGAAAGCAGATTCAGTTTAGGTCCAAAAATTTAAATTTATTTAAAAGCTTCCTCGGAGCAGTGTCAGCACTCCCACTCACCAGCAGAAGACATGGCCTTTGCCACAGTCCACGGCAGGAGCTCGGAGCAGAGGGAAGCTGAGCGGGTCCGAGGCCGGGGCCCCGGGGCCCCGCCGGCTGAGGCGCACGGCTCTCTCGCACCCTGCTGTGGGGCACCACTTAATGGCGGGGTTGTTCTCTACGAATGCCTGGTGGAAAAATGCAGCTGAAGTTCAATGCATCAGAAAAATAAACTTATAAATAGATGAAGTGGCTAGTTAATCATGTCACAGGTGTTCCGAGCACACGTGTGCCGATTGGCTTCCCCCCGGGGCAAGAGCATTACCATTTTACTAAAAATGGCAACTGACAAAAATACCGAGATTTTCTATATTAGCTTCAAAATTGATCAAAATAGTTTAAAATTACTTCAAGGTTACATTTCACCCGAAAGTATTTACTTCGGGGCTCCAGCATGAACTAAAATGTGCTATAATCGCCATGACAACATAAAGAGACGGCCTCAGGCAGAACAGGAGAGCTGCAACTTGGCAGGCTCCACATCTTCGGCGCGACGCCGATTTATCTCCAGCCCCCACGTCTGCGCTAATCAGATGCACTTCCCTGATATCTGGCCGTTTCTGACTGATGTGTGAAGGGAAAACGGCGCAGTTTCTATAAGGTGACCCAGAAGAAGCAGAGTGCTCCCGCGAGCTTCCAGATGCCAGGTGAGAGACACCCAGCATGCAGGAGGCTTCAAATGCGAGCTCGTTATCTCAGACATGGCAATTTATGCTAACGGGTTGGGTCTGATACTCAGGTACAGACCTGCAGAGGACTCGAGCAATTAAACTCTCGTGGAAATCATGAGGTAATTGTGCAAGATTAATCGAGGTCAACGCTGCCATAAGTAACCCGCAGTAATCTGGTATGACACTGGGAGGGCTTCAAATCAAACCAGAGAGAGAGGAAGACAGATGAACATTCATCAGTGCTGTTTATGGTGCCCTTTGACCAACGTCCAGGCTGCCACTCGACGGCTGCCGCTGGGCCCTGCCTAGGGGGCCTTGGCTCTGGCCAGGCCGGCAGGGGCCCACCTTAATGTCAAACTGCAGGTAACGCTTGTCCATCTCCCGGGACACCACGCTTTCGATGACCTCCACGGGGACGAGCTGGAAACAGTCATGGGCCGGACAGAAGATGTTGTGAGCCTCACCCTCCTGGATCTTCAAGTTCAAGAACCTGATGGAAGGACGAGGCAGATTAAACGTCATGAGTGCGGCAGATGTCCTGCTACTCAGAAAAATAGCTATTCTTGACGGTCTTGCGATTAGTTAAATATACACCAGATGTATGCATATCTAATATGCCATTAGGTATACAGTAGATATCTGACCTAAGAAGGGGGTAGAAGAAAAAATTCATGCATAACTCACCCTTCCCAGCATGCTCGGCAGAACTCATGGCCACATGACATATCCACGGGGTCCTCAAACACCGAGATGGGACACATGCAGATTCCACACTTACAGAGGGGGAAAAGGAACATTTCACGTTACACTTTGGCAGCTACTTCTAGAAAAGAACACTCCTTAGTGTTTCACTGTGTGAGATTGAAAGTTCAGGTCCAGAAAGAACAAATCCAGGCCAAGATTGTGTCCCGACCAACCAGGTGTGTATAAAGAGAGTCACATTTACAGGGCACTTTGTATTTTCTGGACCTGAACTTTCTACCACTATTAAAGAAGCATATGGTCCAGGTCCTTCACACTAACCTCCAGCTAAACATCTCACAAGTGCCAAAACTAACCTCTGAACGACCTAAAAACAACCTGGAAGGCCACTGGGAGGAATGCAATAAATAAACAGCACATGCAGGACTTTGGAGCAGCTAAAAATTGCCATAACAAAGGCGCCCAGGAACGCAAGTCATATCAGGATGAAGCTAATTAGCACTGCGTGACAGTCAGCACTTTGATGTGCAATTTCTCAAAGTAAAGAGTTAACTGACAACTCGGAACTGCAGGTACATCAGCTAGAGCAGTGCGTTTCAACTTTTTTTGAGCCACGGCACATTTTTTAAACCTTTAGAAAAATCCCACAGCACACCACCAACCAAAAATGTTACAAAATGACACTCTGTGGCCTAGTTTTTTTAGACCAAATAAGTGAAACTGGATAATTTCCCACGATACACCTTACAATCTCTCACGGCACGCTAGTGTGCCGCGGCACAGCGCTGGAAAATCACTGAGTTAGAGAAAACACAACATGTTAAAACCCTTAGGGGGCCTTTGGGGTATGGTCAAAGGGAATTTTCGACCCCCTGAAATTAATACCACCTAAGGGTAAGGACCTAAAAAAAAATAAATCAGCAAAGAGATGATGGGGACAAGCTGGAGCTAGGAGCGACATGGAGAGAGAGACACTTGGACGGCATAGATGCTAAGCATGAAAATGGCAGATTCATCCCCTCTGTGACCCAGGCTCAACAAAAACTATACATCACCAGTGCCACAAGCTGGAATTTATGGCGAGACTGCAGAGTGGGGAGGCTCGAACCCAAGGCCGATGTCCGAAGACGCATATCCTGTCGGAAGCAGCACTAAACCTCCTCTGTCAGCAATGGAAAAAAGCTACTTTGATCTTTTACACAGCTTCCCATCTCTAGACAGGTTTATGGGGACAGTCCAAGGAGAGCTTGAGCGATGAGGAGAACCTGTGAAGGAAGGGGCAGCTATCTTATGGCAGCCATTGTGTCGGGTGACTGCCCTTCCGTGTTGTACAATGACAAATATGGACTATAAGGCCTCCTCGCAGGACCGGCTGCACCCTGACAGGCAAGCAGTGCGCCCTCGAGATGCTTCCGTGTGTCGCTCCGGAACATATTCAGGGGAGGTTCCCCAACACAGGGCCTCCCCAGACCGCCATATCCAAGCATCACTGAACTTTTATAGGACGTTCTAAAGCGGCGTTTCCCAACCCAGTCCTCGGGGAACACCAGAGAGTCCATGTTTTTGCTCCCCCCCCAGCTCCCAGCCAATCAGGAACAACGAATACCTGGTGCAGGTGCACTGGGAGCTGAGAGGAAGCAAAAACGTGGGCTGTCCAGGATTCCCGGAGGACTGGGCTGAGAAACACTGTTCTCATGCATGGAGGACAAAGCAGATTCCCGCCTCCTTCACCCCTTGAAGGACAAGAGGCCTTTCTTCTCGAAGAATAAATCATGGCCCACCTCCTCATTCCATCCGTCATTAATATCTTACCTGTTGTTTTCGTAACCTTGCCCTACGCTAATACAACCATCCCTGGACTCGTTACTTTTTCCACCCTCAGCCCCATAAGCAGCGGAAATCTCATTTAAACATGAAAGGCAATAGACGGGTTGGTGGGGGGCGTCTCTCCCTCTCAAAAGCCCCCGGGCCGCCCATCGCCCTCCCCCTCTCACCAAGGGCATGCCGTCGTCTCCCGGAGACAGGCTGATCTCGTCGGGCGAGGTGGCGGAGGACCGGGTGGTGCGTGGCGTCCGCGGCGATGGCAGTGTGTCCCAGGCGTTGCAGCCGCTGGGGGGCGGGGCGGGCATCTGCACACCCGAGCGCTGGCAGCAGGCTTCTGCGTTGGACATCCAGGCCTCCAGGAGCTTCTCCCGGTCCCAGTCTGCCCCCGCAAGACACCGTTAGTGGCGACAAAAGGCCACAGAGCCGCTGGTCAGACGAGGCATAGGACTGACATCACACCCCAATAAAGACCAGTAATCGAATTCCTGCCCCCTCTGTACATGTGTAGACTCATATCGGTTTCCCAAATTCCCAAACTCGTATCGGTCCCCCCCCCCATAACCCAGTCCAGCAGAAAGTCGGACTAAGGATAAATTCACAGACAATTCTCCAGTTTTTCCTCCATCTCTTTAACATTGTATGTATTCCTCAGATTACTGGAAATCAATTTGGCAAAACTGAAGAAAGACAAGTTTTAATGCGACATCCTCAGCCAAAAAGCGGAAGCAGCCTGCAGAGCAGCTGGACCGACCTGCTTCAGCGAGCGGAGAGCCCCCCCCCCCCCCCCCCCCCCCCCCCCCCCCCCCCGCCCCACATCTGCCAGCAGGACCCGGTGCCCCAACCGGTCACGTTCTCAGTGGCCCCATTTAGACGATACATCCGAGCAGATTCACAGAGGCCAGCCATCGCACACGTGGCGGCCAGGAAACAGAGCCCCCATGAGGACACCAATAAGATCCCGGGCCCACGGCCAGCTAGGAACCACACACTGAAGCTGGGTGTGACAGGAGTCTGCTGAGGGAGGGGTGTGGGGGCACAGTGCCGAAATAATGAATAAAGCAGGATTAAATAAATAAAAGTAAAGCAAGTCTGTTCTTGTATATTCATTGAGGAAATCAAGCATCTGACCACAGCCACTTCATGACAGCAGGACAATGACATAATTAACACCTTTTTGATCTCTGTACCAGAAATGGGACAATAAATGTACCAAGCAAAATAAACCCCATTTAAACTAAGGTTTCCATTACACTGAAATGAATGTGAGTCAAAGTAACCAATCAAGGTGAACTTTCACGTATTTAAATGAAAAGGGATTTTTCTAACCAACCAGGATCAATGCAAAAATACATTGTATGAATCTTTCAGCCAATCAGCAGCAGACTCCTATTTGGTCATTTCTGCTACTTCCCAGCAGTCAGTGCTGGCTGTGGCGTTTCCCTTATGAAGCTCCGAGTCGTCATTTAGCGCTACGCGATTGAATTTTAACATTTCTGGCAGCACCGCCACGTCTGATGGACCTCCGGTGACCTCATCATTTTTGTGATCTGGAATACGTTTCCCTCAAAGAGTTTGGAGGACTGGGGGGGGTGGGGGAGGTGGGCCCCCGAGGCGTCCCGGCCGTGCCGAGACGTACCGTGAGCCCTGAGCAATGCCTCAGCCGTGAAGAGGGGAGCCTGCAGCATGTCTGCCGTCTCCACGATGAGCATGTCCTTCAGGCGACGTAGATCCTGCAGCTTTAGGCCTTCGTAGGGCTGGACTCGCCCGGGAGAGGGGGGGGGGGGGGTATGGAGGGGGGGAGAGAAACGCAGAGAGGAGGAATGTTCAGAAACGCCCCAAGCCGACGGCTATTCTCCCAGGACGGACTGTGAAAAGCAGCTGCTTGCACACATTCGCCCCAATCAATACCAAGCCTGATCTGCAGTATCTCCCAGCAGCAAGACAAAAACAAGAGCGACCTTCAGCACCCTCCGGGCCAGAGAGCGGGTCTGCCCGGGGATACAAAGGACAAGACCAGGGCTGCAGAGGCCAGAGGCGGTCATGTGACCTTTCAGAAACGAGGGTGTCGTTCCTGCGACCCCGCTGCAGAGATGCGCCCCCCCCCGGCGCCCCGGCCCGTCTCAGATGCGAATCCGGAAGCCTGAATGAACGGCAGGCTTTCCAGCACTTCACAATAACACTGCCATTCAATTTCAGCCCAAGATTAATGACTCACAATTCTCTAATGAAGGAGATAAAAAGATCCCGATATTTCCCTGACCTACAGAGCTGTGAAGACAATTAGGCTGTATGTAGGGTGTGAGAGAAGAAAACCACTTCTAAAAATATCAGTACTTTTCCCGACAACTGGGAAGACGCGGCTTGCATTTTTAATATTCAGAAGGAAACGTGTGCTACATACATATTTAATACTCACACTCACTACAAGCTAAATGCTATGTACTGTGTGTGTGTGTGTCTGTGTGTGTGTGTGTGTGTGTGATTCTCTCAAATCACACAGATATATATGATGAGACAGAGAGATTATCTGCCTGCAGAGGGCATCAGTCAGGAGGGGGGTGGGGACGGGCCTGGGCGCCACCGACCCAAAGCACTGCCGCAGAGCACGTGGTGGTTCGACAGAATCATGGATGCCACACAGACCCACCTGCTCTACTCCCTGAAATCATAAGCAGAAATTTATCGTCTAAAAAAAATTTAAAATAAACACACACAGACATTCCACCTTCTCAGTTTCATGTTTGGGAGACGGTCTCCTAGAGGCCCCGAGCCGATAAGCAGCACACCTCTTTGCGGTCCAGGGCAGCGTACTCAGCCTCCACGTCGTCCGCCTCGGGGTCCTTGGAGAAGACCATCTGAGCCTCCAGGCTGAGGGCCAGCTCCTTGTGCTGCTGCTTCTCGGCACAGTCGCACGGGGTCTCCTTATCCTCGTTCTCCGCGAAGAGGTCGGCGTCGCTCTTCACCAAGTACTGCAGAGATGGAGCAGCGGTTAGAGTTACCGCCATTACGGCGCGCTGATACCGGCGGCGGCCAGCAGGGGGCGGGTGTGACGATCACCCCCATTACGGCGCGCTGATGCCGTCACCAGCCAGCAGGGGGCGGGTGTGACGATCACCGGCATTAAGTCGTTCGGATGCCGGCAACAGCCAGCAGGGGGCAGGTGAGATGATCACCCCAATTACAGCATGCTGATGCCGTCACCAGCCAGCAGGGGGCGGGTGTGACGATCACCGGAATTAAGTCGTGCTAATGCCAGCGGCGGCCAGCAGGGGGCAGATGTGATGATCACCGTTATTATGTCATGCTGATGCCGTCGCTGGCCAGCAGGGGGCGAGTGTGACGATCACCGGCATTAAGTCGTTCTGATGCCGGCGACGGCCAGCAGGGGGCGGGTGTGACAATCACCGCCATTACGGCGCGCTGATGCCGTCACCGGCCAGCAGGGGGCGGGTGTGACAATCACCTCCCTGTTGCTGCTAGTCTGTGCTTCCTATAATCACACAGGATGGGGCCGTCCCTCACGTATCACTTCTCGTTTCTACAGTTGCTCAGCAGATGTTCCAACCAGACCAGCATCTGGAGCTGCATTTCACTGGAGTGACTTCAGGGAGCAGCACTTCTAAAGAGCAGCTGTTAGCACGCCGCTCCCTGCCAGCCCTGGCCAAAGCTTTCCCCAGAAGTCCCGCTTTAATCGTCAGATTAGTCATGTGATTGGACAGCCTGCGGCGGGGTACTCGGTCGTCACGGCGACCGGGCAAAAAAGCGCTACAGACTCAGAACCACGTCGGGCATGACCGGCATCCTGCGCGCCCCTCTTGACGTTTCCAGAGCGACCGTCCGCGTTTCTGACGGGGGCTGGGGGTAGCGGGGGGGGGGTTCTTTAATGGCCCTGCTGTAACCATCTGTTTGCACTTGGAGTCACATGGCCAAGTCATGCAGGCACTCAGAAATTCGCACTGCACACGGGCCTTGGATCGGAATTTAGAAATATCACACTGAATATCCCCGCATGTTACATTCATAGCTGGAAATCGGACACCAATGCACAGATAATTACGAGGAGCGTGCATGGCAGCCAGTGAGATTCGATATTAGTCTTATCATAATTATTCTTATAATCGACAGATGTGATACAGGAGGTTTCACAGCAGGCATCCCGATCCCGAAGGTATCGCGCAGGGGGTGGGGGGGGGGGGATTCTGAATTCCTACATTCGCATCCAAGCACTCATGACGACGAGCCTCCCGGCCAACGCCGGAACGCGACCTAAATATGAGGCGCGAGGCCAGGTGCAGCTCTGGAAAGTCATTACCAGGGAATCCATTTAAATGATCTCAGAAGGTGTACAATACCGCCGCTCAGCCACCATTATTTCACTCACACACAGGACAGGATGCCGGTGTTAGGCATTACCCGCGCAGTTAATCACTTTTCCAGGACAGTGATCATTTTTATTGTGTGTCCAGGGCTGCTGTAGGGGCATGGATTTGTATACCTTGGCAGATTCGGGACAGCCCACCACTTCACAGGGGCCCTCAGAAACATTGGGTGGGGGGGAGCCCCGTGGTGACACTTAGAGGCCCTGAATTTTTAGGTCCGTGTGTGGGGCTCAGGGGGTGAGGCTGCTACGCGTGCGATCAGAAGGTGACGGGTTCGAATCCCATAGCCAACAGAGTGGTTTCACCATTGGGCCCCTGAGTAAGGCACTTAACCCCAATTGCTCCAGATGGGGCCACTTCCTCCAAATACTGCTAAATAATTGTTAAATAGTCTCCTAATTAAATGCCCCCGCCCCTGCCCGGCCCGACCCCCACCTGGCCGTGGCCCCCTCCCCCGGCCGCGACCCCCGCCCGGCCCCCTGCCCCGACCCCCGCCCGGCCGCTCACCTCCACGCACGCCTGCATCCCTGAGGCGGCCGCGTAGTGCAGGCACGTGCTCTTCTTGACGTCCATGGCGTTGACATTGGCACGCTCGTACTCGCCCTGGTCCAGCTTGGCGCCGGTCCACCTGAGGACCATCTGGAGGCAGTCGGCCCGCCTCTGCTCGTCGGCGTGAGGCCGGGCCAGGCGCGGGTGCAGCGCCCCCTCTGGCAGCAGGATCTGCGGGCCCATGCAGAGCATGTGCAGACAGGTCTCGTTGTGCACGTTACGCTTGTTGGGGTTTCCATCCTTGCAGAACAGGAAGGACCTGGCAGGGATCGGAGAAGGAAGGAGATGGCGTCGCGTGTCATTCTGGACAAGTCGCGCTGATCCGATGCACGGTTATAAGATAAGAGAAGATAAAGAACTTTATTTATTAAGGGAAATTCTTTTGTCATAATTATGCTCAGTGCATAAGGGGGATACAGGTAAGAGGCAAAGGAGTAATAGTGCAAATTAGATGATAAAAAATAAAAAACATTTAACTGTATCACATAATAAATATCAATATTATGTTAGTAATAACAAACGGCACACCCTGGCTTCGTTTCCCAGCCCGCAGCCCACACATGTGGACCTCAGTACCCGACTCCATGCCCCTTTGAACTTCCAGCACAATCCCACTTTCCAGAAGCCGGAACGGCCGCCTCCACACCCCAAAGAAAAGCCCCCATTCCGTCCTCCCACCCCCGTCCTCCCAGTTCCCCTCGCAGCCCCGTCAGGAAACGAGCCCCGCAGTCTGACTTATCACAGCGACGCCCAGCAATACGGGTCTGGGGAAGAATCCTGCACGCGGACGGTAACGGCTCACGGGACAGGGCCCCGGCCGACCAGGGCTGGCGGATTAAGGCAGGCCCATCATCCTCTACAGACTGGCGAAGCGGGCCGTCCGTGTCTACAGTGAGGGACAAGTCCTTGGGAAAAGGGTGACGGAGAACTGTGGCAATGAGCGTAAAGTCACAGGGAATGTCACCTGCAGGAAAGGTCTCTCCGGCAGCACTGGCCCAGAAACAAGGAGAGAGAAAGGCTCGTGGGGGGGGGGGGCTGTGTACTGCCAGCTCACTGGGGAGGGGAGGGCAGAGGTGCCCGTTTCACTCGCACGCGGTATGAGCGGAATGCCACGGAGGCGGGCGGCGGAGCTCTCGGGCCGGATCAGGGGGCTCCGCCATGCAGCAGGCCGGCCTTGGCTGTGCGCTGACCCACTTCACGCTGCCTATTACACTGTACCACTCGCTCGCTTTTCCCCAGGCAGCCAGAAATCAGGGCGCAGTACACTTGGAATTCAGCCCCTCCATGCACATCAAACTGGATTACTGCCGTTTACCTTACCTGCCGCCCGACGCGAGGACACGCCGCAGATTCTGCGCTTTCAGCTCAGAAAGGGCCGGCATCGTGCCATCGCCAGCAAGCAGAGGGGAATCAACTTCAAATTAGAGTCAACTACTGCTATTAGAGGGCTGGGTCTCTCTCACAGCAGCTCGAGGTCAGAGCTGGGAGGGCTGAGAAGACCCTCTTCGAGAAGGAACAAAAAAAAAAAACACAACAATGGGCGTAAATTATGGGGGTATGGGGGGTTGTGACCCACTAATAATCAAAAGCAGCCTAAATAACCACCTAGACCCCCTTAAACGGGTGCAGACCTCAAACCCCCCCAATGCGCACCCCATAGTTATGCCCTTGTCTGCAGCCATCAGTAAGGTCACCGCTGACACCCCATGACCTGGCACCACGGGCTCCCTGACCAGCTCTGATTGGTCCCCTCCCCTAGGGGTGGCCAAGCACCTTGTGACAATACAAAAACACCCTGGCCACGCTTTCTCAGAAATGTCTCCCTGGCTGTTTTGGCATCATGTTAATGAATACCGTGCTGCCAGACAATGGTTAACAAAATAAAGATAACTAAGAAAAGTTAACCCGTTATCATAATCGGCATCCCATCACCGCAGCAGTGTTTGAATCGAAAGCAAAGGCAGGGACTGGCCACACTGGCAGAGGCATCGGTCTGTGCTTCACCGGACACATCACATGACACCCCAACATGGGCGACTGATTGGAAGCTGAATTCTGAAAGGTGGGGGACATACAAGGGCTCATAATCCACAGGGGCCAGTTTTGTAATTAACCAATGAGATGTTTTGAAAAATCGGTGAGTGACAGGGGAGTGGGCACTCCGAGGGCCAATCAGCTTTCAGCTGGGGAATGGGCAGGACCCAGCCGGACCTTGGTGATGGATACTGGCTTTGGGAATGAGGAATGTCACCACTGACTGGGAAGGAAGCACGGCTAAATCCAACCAAGGTGGACCTGCAGCACATAGCTGCACGCTTTGATGCTGAGCATGAACCAGAGTGAGAATCAGCACCTTCAGAGTAGCGACGAGGAGGTCAGACATCCAGCATGGAGCCGGGTGGAGAGCAGACGGCTGAGGAGGCTTGGGCGTCTTAAGGATGCCACCTGGAGGGCTCCAGAGCGACCTGACAGCCACACGCCGGGATTCTCCTGGTTAGGACTGTCCTGCCCAGCAGGGGGCCTCACCACCAAGGTGACTAGGTGAAGGCTTCACACCACCATTCAGCAGCGTCTGCCGCCAGGGTACCTGGCTCGAATTTAGCAGCTCTGATACCCGACAGCGACGAGCCCCATCCTGCGACGTGCACTGGCCGTCCATCGTAGCTTCAGCCATACAATGTGCTCAGACGAGCCCGCTGCCCGCGAGCTCGAGACGAGACGAGCAGACAAAGAGGGCCGCGGGTCCCAGAAAGGCCGAGACGGCCGGGGAGAGCACCAGGGAACCTCACCTCACGGCCTTCAGTGGTCCTGCCGTGTCCCTCTTTGCTCGCGTTGCCGTTTGCGAGACTTACATTATTTAATTAGTTACACGTTAAGTTCAACTTAATTATTACCCTAATGCCTCATTTGATTGACAGGCTTCCTGGGGGGTGGGGGCGCATTGAGGGAGCGGCCTGATTTCGGGAAGATCGGATCTGACCCGGGATACAGAGACTTAAGTGTCCATAGGGTATATAGGGTCAGTCAAAAAAAAACATCTATAAGTAACATTAACATTAAACGTATTGCATGAAGCATTACATGAGTCATTAAACATTTTGTGGCTTTTAACAAAACACTCTGCGTAAGCCATTGACGCACCACGACGGTACACAATATGATTACGTTGCCACAGTAACCTCTGGAAGACCACTTTGGGATGGGCCGAGGCATCGGCTTGGGCGGGGGGGTTGCATGATCAGGTCACACAGCACTGCTGCAGGGCATGTGACTGACCAGGGAGCAAACCCCCCCCACCCCCCCCACCCCCCCGGGGGGAGGGGGAGGGACTACACCGAACAGGCAGCTCGTCTTCCAACACGACAGGGAGACGGAAGAGAGACCCACAGCCCCGTCCCAGGCTAGTAATTAACTGCCACTCAGGCACATTAGGAAGGTCAAGAGGTTACAATTACCTTTAGACTACGAACTCCAATTACAATTACAAACCACAATTTAATTCACGGCAGGCTGCTCAGATTCCAGTGAAAGCCCAGCATTTTCTGAGGACCCGTCAACGGCGCGTCACGTAATTAAGCATCTTTTCAGTCCTGCCTGTTCTGCACATGCTCCGTTCTGACCGTGGGAGGAGTCAGTGAGTCACGAGCAGCCAGCTGTCGGGGCTCGCAGAAGCTTATGATTTGCCCGGCGGGGGGTTTAAAGCCGGGGAGGGGCTGGCTGACACCCAGAAAGGGGGCCAAAATCATCACCTTTGACCCCATTACAGTTCGATCGGTAGCCATCTATGAAGCAAACAAGAACATTCAAATAAAACTCGGCGCACATTAAGTCTCGTATCTCTTAAGATGCTTCATCCTGACTTGACTTTTCTAGACATCTACGCCCCCCCCCACTGGGCAGACGTGACGCCCCGCTCTACAGCTTTGGCACACACGCGTGTAAAGAACAGTTACAGCATGGTTCCAGGGTGACTGCAGGCAGACGCATGCAGCCCCGGAGATAAACAGCTGACATTTCAGCAGCTGGGAAGAGAGAAATTGAGTTTCCTCTAAGAAATGGTCCCCACAACGTCTGCAGTTTTTTTTATCACATTGTGGGGACCTCTGGCCTGATGCTCTGCTTGTTAGCTATACGTCTAAGCAAACATTTCACCATTTCTGAGACCAGTGAGACCTGAAGCATGTGCTGTTCTTGGGGTCCAAAGGTTTTAAGGGGGGGGGGGGGCAGTGTCCACAAATATTTCCAACTTTTTGGTCTCAGCAGATGAACCATGGACAGGTAGCAACAAGCCTGTGCAAGTTTTTTTTTTTTTTTTTTTTTTTTTTTATTTACCCCCGGAGGCGGGCACACATCCTCTGGGGCCTCGGACCCGGGGCCACATATTTCATGCCCATGTTTTTCTATTCGCCTCAAAAGAGCACAAAAGTATAACATTTTAAAGGATCCAATTTTTCAATTATGAAGATTTAACCGAAGCAGCTAATTCGAAATGGAGGAGAAAGATTTAAAGAGAGAGAGAGACTGAGATTGTCAGATTCAGTGCCCCACTGCGCACCCCCAGAAGCTGCAGGTAAAGCGCCTATCCCACCAACCCGGGTGCGATTCCCGATTACAGGAAGGGTGCCTAAAGCACGCCCGGTGCTGTTCCCGGGTCCAGCGTCTCCCCACGGAGGAGGCAGTGAGGCCCACATCACACATACTGCGGTTATACGCGCGCAAATTACCTGTATTTTTGTGGGGACTCTCCTTTCCTATAAGCATAACCACGATAAATAACCTTAAGTAACCAGACAAAATACAAGACAAGTATTTTTTTTTCTTTGACTGTGGTCGAAACTGAGTTCCCCCCCCCTTAAAAAATGGTCACCTAAACGTCAAAATAATAGGTTTTTAATCACATAGTGGGAACGCACACACGCACACACACACACACACACACAGGACTACGTCGCACATGGACTTCTGCAGGCCCTGCACAACCTGGCCCCTCATACCCGTGAGCATGCCACAGGCTCTAACGCCATCACGCCCCATTTACCTACTCCTATGCAACAGCCACAATATTTGCATTACATTTGCATACCACTCTTTATATATTCATTGTCATAACTGCACTCACTGCACTTCAGTTTGCTACTGGAAGGGCATGCAGAGTAAGGTTTTCACTGAATTCTGAATCACACTGCCCGCCCCCCCCACTATCACAGGGGCACTAATACCTGCCCTGCCAGCCACGAGGCCCCTGACCCCCGCGAGGCCCCTCCTGCCTGTCCTACTGCCGTCCCACTGCTCCTCCCATCGTCAGAAGCAGCACCAGCACCTCCACACCATCCTCTGCCTGCCCTCCGCATTTACACCCAAATCTTACAATCTGGACACTGTAAATTAGGACTTTGCCATCCCATTCATTTGACTTCCCCTCCCGGCCCCCGGAGGATGGGCTCCCCCTTTGGCTCTGGTTCCTCCCAAGGTTTCTTCCTTCTAAGGAGATTTTTTCTCGCCACTGTGGCCTCTGGCTTGCTCAGTGGGGGCTTTGGGCAGAGATAATGCTGTAAAAATGCACTATACAAGTAAAAATTTAACCAAAGTAAATTTAATTGAACCGATTAGAGCTTAAGCATTACATCTGCGTGTTAAAGTTAACGGGCAGTTTTCATAAACACTCACAGGCTCATCGAGTCAGCCGCTCTCCCCCATGGACTGACTGGCCGCAGCTCGGATCAGGGCCCCCCCCCACCTTCATCACAGGCCCTGACAGGATGTGGCAAAGCCCCCCTTCCCGTCTCGGTGCAGCCCACCGCGTCAGCCGGGAATTACATCTGACAAGACGCGGAAACTCCCACTCGCCGTCGGGGCTGGCTTCCAGTACAGGCTGGAACCCTGCCATTCGCTGATAAAAACCACTGATGTGACTGGGTCCTTAATGTGGCCTCAAGGTGCCCTTAAGGTGGCCTCAGCCCAGATTCATGGGAGTGAGGGTCTGGATCCCAGTTAGGAAGGCGACTCAACCTCGGCTCGCCCAACACAAATCACAGCTGCTATCAGCATGGCAGTGGCAGCATTCACCAGGGCAGGGTTTCCCAACCCAGTCCTAGGGGAACACCCCCACGTTTTTGCTCCAACCCAGCTCCCAGCCAATCAGGAACACCGATACAGGTGTGCTGGGAGCTGAGAGGAAGCAAAAACGTGGAGTATCCGGTGTTCCCCGAGGACTGGGTGGGGAAACACTGCACCAGGGTAAAGGCTACTCCTTACATTCAACAAATAGCTACTGGATTTCAGTTAAATCAAGTTCTTTATTTTCTAAATTAAACTTCAGACTCTAAATTGGCTAATTAAGTTTCAACATATTAGCCCTTGTGTATTTTCAGAGGTGGATAGTTTAGGTCCAGAAAGTGATTTTGTCTCAACCAACCAGTTAAGTACTTTGTGACCGTGACACTTTATACTCAGCTGTTTGGTCTGGATTTGCACTTTCTGGACCTCAACTATCCATCTCTGTTTATTTTATAGTATTTATTGGATTTACTTGCTGTGTTTATTTATAATAATTCATATTTCACTGTATGCTTGTGAGCCTGCCTTATCATTCAGTATTCTGCGAGGATGGTGTCATGTAGTCTGCACATGACAAAGCTCTGAAAGTCGGATCTTAAAAGTCTGTGAGCAGGCAGCCAGCTTGGGACACGGCTCCGCTTCTCCATGGAAACTCCGCTGGAAGCTGCCCACGTCCCCAGCATGCTGTCCTGAGAGCTCAGCGCCAGCCAGCAGCACACCGGCACGTAACGCACGCCCTTTACTCTGCCGTTTACGTTTCCACCCGTCACGTTCAAACCAGCGTGCTGATCCTGGCCTGTCTCAGAAGCATCTTGTTATTTAAAAAAAAAAAAAAAAAAAAAAAGGCCAAGTGACAGAAGAGGTTACTGGGCCAAACGCAACCCAATGCGATCTCTCTACTGTGACAATCTTTGTATGAGACTTTAACATTATCCTCTCATTAACCCCCAAGCCTATAGCAACAAAACAAAACAAAAAAAAATAACTAAATAAATAAATGGTCAGTGCAAAGCTTTCATGTCACCTGAAACAAGATTCCTGGGCATGACACTCCATCGGCAATGAAATGACAGCAAACAGTGACATAAGGAGAGTATGAATTAGAGGGGAAGCATCTTTAGATGAAGCACGACAATGACTCGTGTAACGTGTGACACACTTCACAGAGGGTACAGCCACGCTCCCCAAATGAGGCCTGCAGTTTTTGGGGTAACCCGACAGCTGTATTCCATCAATAGCCAGCGGTGGGGTTTACCATCACTCAAACCAAGCATCAGAGAGGGTACCCCCAGGTCTGCTGGGTCCCCTGTTGGCCACAAATAGTCGGTATACCAGGGTGGGTGCTGGGCCCCAGAAATAAACCCACCCCTGTCTACAGCACTGCCAGTCAATCTGGAGGATGAGAGCCAAAGGACCGCTTTACCGTAATTAGCTTAAAAGTTTTACGGCACCTTACTGAGCTGGTCACCCAGCAAATGAGCAAGGCTAATTAACGGGGAGCGTTTATGCAGAGACTTACGGCTGGAGAGGGGAAGATTCCTGACAGACAGGAAACAGCCTGACCCTGACTGAGCAGATTCACAGTGAGCATCACGCCCGGCGCTCACCCACCCCGCCCATGGAGCAGGTACGGGGAAGGGGAGCAGGGAGCCAGCGAGGCATGGCCACTGACCCAGACAGCCCGAGCCAGCATGGGACAGCCAGGAGAGGCGACAGGGACGTGGGAGCGGGCGGCAGCGAAGCCGCAGCGGGGAGAGCGAGGGGGCGGGGCGGGGGCGCGTCAGGGGCGCGCGGATGCGGATGCCGGGGGGTAAGTGTGCGTGCGCGCGCTAAAGTGGCGGAAAACGCCGAGGGAGAGCCGGGCTGGACGAGGAAGACGCGAGGGGGCGGCCGGGCGGGAGCCGGCGCCAGCACCGTGCAGCTGTTGCCTTAGCGATGGAGCGCTCGTCGCCATGGCGACACAGAGGGTCGCCGCCATGTGGACATTCCCGCGGTTACGCGCGCGGGCGAGTGCAAGTGTGAGAGCGCGCGGGAGACCGTCACGGCCATGCAGGTGTGCTGGGGGGGTTATCGCGGAGATGCCTGTGGGGGCGTGACACCGGCTGCGACGTCGTCATTATAGCGCAGAAATAATGCGAAAGAGACAAAAGGGGGGATGGATCTGCACCAGGGGACTTGGAAGAGACGGCGGAGATCGGCAAGAAAGCTATTCTAAGGACTGCAGGGCAAGGTTTTCTCAAAATCATGTCTGGGCAAGAGGAGGTGGCAGGACAGAGTTCACTCTCCAAGCAGTGGGGAGATCATGAGCGCAGCAGGTAGAGACAGAGAGAGAGAGAGTGAGAGGGAGCACCTCTGCTCTAGCCGTTGCCCCTCATCTTCTCCACCAGGAGGCGCTCAACCACTGATTGTGACTGCGAGACAAGCACATCAGGCCCACTAACCCCTACTTGCCACCCACAAACCCTATGCCCCCCCAGTGAACCCCACCCCAAAAATTAAACATAAAAAGCATGAACGCATTCCTGAACAAACCCCAGGGAGTCCCGCATCAGCGGGCAGGACACTCAAAGACACGGGGTTGCCATGGCACACACAGCGAAGCGGCCCCGGACCGCGCACGGATGGATGATCATTATCATTACGGATTCTGATTGGCTGTTTAGGTATTCATTACATACAAATGGGTTTTTAAAAGCATATTTCCATCTTCATGATTTATGATCAGGGTTTACTATTTATAAAGGGGGAAATACCTTTGAATCTGGCCCTGCGGCGTTTTAACCACAAGGCCCGAGTGCGTAACTGCTTTGCTACTCCTTGCCAGGCATCATATCATACGCAACACTGCCCCCTCATGGTGGGGTGGAGGGTGCTGCTGGGTGGATACTTAGCCCCACTTACACCAACATAAATCTATATGTGCTTATGAAAGTCAGCCAGGATGAAAAAGCATCTGCTGAACAGCATAAAACACTGTCTACACTGGTGCTACGGCCCTGCCATTGGAGCACATAGTCCTCTGGTGCCCTCTGCTGGTGAATATTTGTCAGTACAATGGAGAGCAAGCTACAGGTGAATCAGGTATTGCATTAACTTAGAATATATGCACAACTAGTAAAAAATGCCAAGCCTCATGCTACAATCATCATTCTTAAGCAATGAGCAGCCAGCTTGTGTACTCACCCCCTCCATCTTCTATACAATTCTGAATAAACGTAGGCCAATTCTGCTAACAGACAATGGGTACAACCTCTACAGATGTGGCTGTAATTGTGGCTCATGTTCTTTTCAAAGATACCCGACAAAGCACTGACCAATTAAAACAAAGCATGGGTGGACAGGTCATGTGATCAGCATCATAAGAGCCCCTCATAGGTAGATGGAAGAAAAGATAGATAGATAGATAGATAAACAGGCAGACAAATAAACAAATAAATAAAATGCTAACTTCATCATGAGTGGCTGCTCTTAGTGAGCCTACATCCTCAGCATGCTGAAAAGCCTGTCCCGGGGTTTTTACGGATGACATTTAGCCTTTTTAGGAGGCCAGGAATAAAACCGAAGTTCCTCTCAAGATTTTTTCTCAGTCGAAAGGCCAGAACAGATTAATTAGGCAGAAAGACCATTAGCTGCACTCTCAGGCCCAGCATTTACTCTCCATTCAGGCTGAAAACCTGATTGCCCCCGGCCGCTGAATGCCGTCTGCTTTCCGAGCAGGGGACGCTATATCAGGTTTGTTTTTATTGCGAATGGTTGCTGTTACATGGCAACAGTGAATGTAGGCTGAGCCCACAACACCTCGAATCAAACCTCATCAGTGAGCGGCACTAAAGGGATTTGCCAGGAGGTGCAGCGTTAGGGTGCGATATACCAGTAAGTCGATTCGCGGCCGGTTACCGAGACAGTTACTGAGTTATTTTCACCTAAAGTGTGGCATGTTTTTTTTGCTCATATTAGCATCCCAGGTTCTGAGTCTACGGCACATCAGACCATCCCTGGGTGTCACGGTCACCTAGCAGACTTCCTGGATGTCTGCAGTGCGGGGGAGGGAGACGGGGGGGCGAGGGGGGGGGTATTTGAATAGCCTGTCATGCATTTCAGGAAGGTTATGTTTCAAACATCAGAGCTGAAAACAATTAAGTAAAACACAATCCCCTGGCAGATTCAGTGTTTACAGAAATTGTAAAAGCACAGACTAAACCACACAAAATTAAAAACTGCCATTTCGACGTGGATCAAATCAGCCTCTAGTTCTTTTGTTAAATCTTTGCAAGGACTTTAGGGGAAAGGTTGCACTTTAGATTCAACTGGACTGGCCTGAATAACGTGTCTGTGCGTGTCTCTCTCTATGAATCCTTTGCGCCAGTCAGAATCCTTTTAGGTGCTTTACAGCAGTGAGTCCTGCCCCCATAGATCCCCAAGTATAATCTCACAGCTGTGGTTTCAAATGAACTGGTTGCTGCATCTGAAATGCACGAGTTGGCAGGACTTGAACCCTAAATCCCCCAGAAACAGGAAGGGTAAGCTAATCTCCTTAACCGCGCTCGCTAATTGCACTCCGCTGGTCGTCCTCCATCTCGCTTAGAGTGCCAGCAAACGGTCTCCATTCCGCCCCGTATTAAATACTGGAGTCACATGATCTGTCATACGGAACAAACACATACTATGGCAGCTGAATCCCTTGCAGGGGTGTATACCGAGGTGGGACTACAGGGACACTAGCCCTAGGTGACTGCTGATTGGCCCCCAGAGAGCCCCATCCCTTGTCAATCACCAAGTCGAAATATATCATCAGCCTATAATAAGGGTTTTATGCTATTCCCCCCCCCCCCCGCCTTAAAAAACAAATCATAGAATCACTATATCCCTTAATGGAAGTACTTAATCCATTTCAGGGGAATATTTATCTGCATAAATGGGTAAAACTATAATATAAACCAAAATTACATTATAAACCAAAATTAAAAATCAGGGTAAAAACAGTAGCACTAAGCTCTGCACTTCTGTTCCAGACAATTTGGGGGGGGGTGGATTAAGGTTTTCCTGCAACAACTAGGGAAAGCCTGTACAACATCAACATCAAGCACTGCAGTGCAGGAACATTGGTGCCAATTTTCCATCTGTTACAGCGGGGGACTGGAAGGAGTCCCACCTTCTCAGCCGTGTCTCTCTGCATTTGCACCACCTCTACAAAGATTATAATTCTGATCCATCAAGTACAGCGTGGCCGTTTTTTCCCCCACATAACCCAAAGCTAAAGTACCAAGAGTTTCCCAAAATGTTCTCAGGACCATTTAAGAGAATATTGTACCACTTATCTGTGACAGGGCCACCGTGACTCTGGAACATATCCCAGAATGCAAAGGGCACAGGGCAGGGGGGGGCAACCAGGATGGAATGTCAATCCATCTTAGAGAGCATGCACACATTCACACAGTATGGGCTAAATCAGAGTCATGTAGCAATGTGTGTGCAGACCAACAGTCAATGCATATTAATTAGGTTATTAGTCAAAATCAAGGGGATGTAAACGAAAGTGAAAAAGGACAACCTTGAAACGTTTTTTTTTTTGACCATTTTTTCAGTGTTGTCTGCTCTTACGTGTTTCATAAACCAAAGAGGTGTGACTTCGCCGGACTGCGGACCCTTCTCCCCCCCCCCCATCGCTAGCATGTGCGCGGCGCTTTAAACACAGTTACGCTGCGCGCAGGCGCAGACGCGTCAAGCCGCCTCGGCGAACGAACGTCGGCGATCGGGCCGCCGAGTCCGCCGCTCGGATTTACTCGGCGGGGCGAGCTGGCGCTCGGCGTGGCAAATCGGGATTAGCCGAGGCCCCCCGCTTCCCCCGGAGAGGTGGGAATGAAGCGGGCCTCGGAGTCACGGAGTGGTGAAAATTGCATTGGGAAGTCACATTACTGCTTTTTTCCCCCGACCGTGCTGGAAGACGCAGGCAGAGTATTTATACCCGTTTGGGCTTTTATCAAAAACATGCAGAAATATAATTATGCCCCCTGTCGCAACACTAGGTCACAATTTCCATGTATCAGTTTCTCAGGCAGTTTCTCATTCAGGTTTAATAATCACCAGGCCTTGTGAATAATAATTATTAAATATAGCCTAATCGTTTTCAGAATAGCCTGAAGGACAGCTACATTTTACATGCCTACCATTTTATTTTGGAAGGAAAATATTAATATCCTTGTTTAAATAGCTTATATTTAAAGTAACCTGAATGAACTAAGTTATGAATCAGCGTTTGATTTAATAGCTCATCTGAACTGGACCACAGAGCCGGCAAATACCAAAAGGAGAGTGTCTGCCTGTCTGTGAGACTGGGGGTGGCGTTGAGGTCTCTGCGAGGGGTAAGTAGGAGAGTCCATTACAAGCTTTCATCCAAGTATTTGCTTTACGCTTGATTGAACTAATCAAGGCAGCTAGACCTAATCGGCTCAAAGTTTCGGCTTAAAGGGCCTTTAAGCATTTGAACAGTGAATGAGAAAACACAGATGAGTGATGCAGCCCCTGCACGGACATTTACTACGTTCTGTAACGTAGCCACCTTCCTGTCGGAACGTACAGACAGAGGCACAGCGATGGGACAGGCAGGGCAATGGCATGGGGCCCTGAGCTGGGAGGGGGTCCCGACGGCGGCCGATATAGCACATCGCAACGACAAATCTGCTTTATTTGTGTATTCTGTTTTTCACTAAGGTGAAAATAAAGGTCTTGTGGTTATTAAACTCTCTTTGTTGCTGTTATTCATATTTACACCTCACAATTAAATAAAGGTAATTAATTATTTTTACCATGCTGGAACGGGGGGCATTTTAAGCCTCGGGCCCCCAGATTTGTGCAAAATGGGTTTCGTGGATTTCTGGTTTCATGGTTCGTGGGTTTCTATTAGAATTATAAGGGTTAGTAAGCATGTGGTCAATGATTTACCCTAGCCGGGTATTAAATAAACCACAGCAGCCGTCAGTGGCTTCCTGCGAGGGCCGTTCATAACAAAAATAATCACACATACTTGAAATATGTAACTTCATTTATTCATGTATATATTACATGTTTATCTATATAGTCCTATTACATAAATAAATAAAGTTGGGCACACTCACCTTGTCGTTTAGTCGGTATCTACGTGAGTGTTTCTATCAAACAGTTTCCTAAGGCTGGCGGTGACCACTTACCTTTATACCGCTTTAAAGAATTCAGACTTTAGTTTATGTGACACCTCATATCTGAAATTACATTCTTGCTGTTTTGTTATTTCTGTCATGCGTATGGTTATGGAATCAAACTGATCCAGACCCTTCAGTCTGGTAAACTGGTTTTACTTTCTTAGCCACTTCACTGCCTGCTGCCCTTTTAATTCACATTTTTGCATGTGCAGCCGAAATGACAAACAAACGGGGGCCCAGTGAGCAGAAAGCGTGGTGATTGATTTAAAGGGGCGGTATGGGAGTAGAAAGGCCCAGGATGGGCATTTCAGGAGGTTCACTGAAAGCAAATGTGAGCTTGAAGTTCTCTTCATGTTCTTCCTGTGACCCTCAGTCAAATGCATTGTGTTCTGCTGATCTGGTGTCTAGTTACTTTGGAGCCATACGTTCACACTAACATAATGCAGCTAGTATTTACACATCCGAAATACAAACGTAACAAATCCTCAAAGTTTGTGTCTGCCATAAAGTGTAACTTTAAGGCCCAATTTCATTTTTAAATACAGTTTGATATTAAATGAAAGACAATGAATGCGTTGATACCGTTACTATAAACAGGGTGTAGGACACACAGGTGGAAAGTTCAGGTCGAGAAAGTACAAATGAAAACCAAGATTAAGTTTCAGCCAACCAGTTGACACTTCAAAAGACATGGTCTATGTAGCCTTTGTAGGCTGCGTCCTTCGAATGTCCATGCAGTGAATCTTGGGATTTATGGGGCTGGAAGGATGCATCCCAAGGATGCAAGCCTTCAAAATGGGACAACCATGTCGTTAGAATGCATTTGGTGTTTGAATGCAGCTTTAGAAGAATGCAGCTCCGGAATTTGGACACAGCCTCTGTGACTGTGACTCTCTATACTCAGCTGGTTGGATAAAACAAAATCTTGGGCTGGACAAAGCCATCAAAGTGAGAGAAGACCTGGACCTTTAACTAAATAATCATGTTTTTCAAATTATATTTTGGCTGAAATTAACCATACATTTAAACTGCTGTCGTTTTAAAGCAATCAGGGTGTTTTACGCATCTTATTTATTTCAATGCTTCAAAAGTATTATTAATTATAGTTTTCTATTTCCCTGCGATGGGCTGGCCCCCCATCCTGGGTTGTTCCCCGCCTCGTGCCCGTAGCTTCCGGGATAGGCTCCGGACCC
>JAODKL010000047.1:7558361-7575324 GCA_026780765.1 Petrocephalus schoutedeni
GGTTTTGTTAAACATCACCACAATTTGACTACCAAAACCTGCGCGGGAAAGTTACAATGGGATGCTTGTCCCTCACCTTCTGAAGGATCTCTTGAAGCTGAGATATAGTTAATTCTTTAACCTAAAACACATGAGCGATTATTCAGAACATCAGGTTGATACTGAAATAGCACTGCTGAGGAACTCATCCATGTATTTAGATAAAAATAATGTACTTTAAAATCAAACACCAAATCCTATTTACTCGTAAAACACTACACAATGTACTGCTTTGACAGATGTCGCATAGAAGGCAGCTTTTATTGCATTGATGTATTTTTAATATCGAAAGTGTGCCTTTCAGCATCACGTGAAACCGGAGGACTGGCGACTCAGGCCTCACAAAAACATACCTAAGATGCCGGTCGTACCAGTAGGACAGCATTTTTCCTCCTGTAACTGCAGTGGCCTCTGCCCTTCCCTTCATGTGCCACACGGCTCATGACGTACCTGGAGCTCTTTCTCCAGCCTCTTGGTCTCCTCCCTGTAATTCCTAAGCTCCTCCCTCGCGGCGGCAGCTTCTGGACGCACCTCCTGCGTCTCCAGGAGCAGCCCCGAATCGGTGGCGGGGTCCTCCTCGCCCAGACTGCTGGACTCCTGAAACGGGAGCTTGTGACGGTGAACATAATGGCAAACAGCAATAGGCCTTATGCACCGCAGGGAGCAGGGATTAGTTCACTGTAGCACAAAACTAGAATCATTTAAGCATGAAAAATGATCCAGAAAAATGAGCAAAGTAGCATGACTGACAGTTTGTGAGAATGTGATGCACGTACTGTGCTTGGCGGCGGTGATTTTCGGTGGGTGGATTTTGCAGTCATCTGGTTGAGGAGGTTCATCAGCACTGCCAGTCTCTTCTCATACTCCACCACCTCCTCCTCTGAAGTGGACAGGAGGTGCTTCTGCAGCTCCTGATCCTTCTGAATCTCACGCAAGCCCTCCTCGAGGTCCTTCAGCTTTTCCGCGAGACGTACCACTTTCGCGACCGGCGTCTGTCTGGCTTCTCGGACCTCTTCGGGGGTTTCTGGGACTGAAGACGGGCCGTCGAAGGTGTCTTCCCCCGCCTCACGTGGGCAGGACTCCAGAAAAGCCTCTGCTTCAGAAGTCTGGAAACGCAGCTCTTTGGTCTGTGCTGCCTCGGACTGCTGCTGCACGGCGCTCAGCTGGGCCTGGCTCACCAGCAGGGCGGCCATCTTGTGCCTGAGCTTGTCTTCCAGGCCGGAGATCTTCAGCTGAAGTGCACTGGCCTCAGCCTGGGCCTGTTCCACCCGCAGCCTGCAGTCGGTGAGCTCAGAGTCCTTCTCCTCCACACAGGCTTCCAGCTCCTCCAGCCGTCTTGTTAGATCGGCCACTTTGGAGCTTGCGCTCTCCTCTAAGGCCTGGATCTGGGCCTGCATAACAACAGCAGCAGCAGTCTTCTCCTGCAACGCCTCCTCCAGCTCCTCCACATGCGACCTTTCGTCGTCCTTGGCGCTCAACTTCTCTTCCTCGAGACCCCTGCACCTCTCCAGCAGCGAGCTGTGATTAGCCTTCAGTGTGTTCAGCTCCTGAGTAGTCTCGTCCATTTTCTGCTTCATCTCATCAAACTCCTCCTTGCTCAAGCTGACATCTTCCCTGGAGGCACCATTCAGGTCTTCGCTGTCCGGGAGATATTCCTCGGAGCTTTTGTGCTCAATCTTGGAAAGCTCGTGCTGCAGTTTCTCGATGACGTCGTTGAGCTGCTCTACCTCCTGCTCGTTGTTCCTTCTCAGCCGCTCCTGTTCACTCTTCAGACACTCAACCCGTGCCTCCAGCTCTCTCAGAAGCTCATTCTTCTCATCAATCCTCTACAACAGACACCAAATTTTGTAATTAATATCAAACGGCCTTCGCTCTAGCCAAGGTCAAGCTCAAGGCTAATACAAGTGAGCTTCATGTTTCCTCGTATTTAGTTTGCCTAAAACAAAAAGGTCAGATTTAACTTCCAACTTGAAATAGCATATTCAAGGAAGGAGCTCACTTGACTGGCCAATAAACATCTAGATTCACCGTCACTGAAAAATATATATGCGTCAACAGACCAACCAACAGGTTGACGTTTACACACATATATTTGCATGATGTTACCTTGTTATCAGGTGCAGTTCCCATTTTCTGAAGCTTAGAGAGCTGCTCATTTAGAAGGGCTATCTGCCTGTCCTTCTCTTCCATGACCTTAGAGAAGTTGGAGATCATAATGCATTGGTCCTCAACAGAAACATCTTAATTCCCAGCGGACCTCGAATGACACCACCCAGAGGAGCGCACAGTGCATGACACTGCCGGGAAAGACCTTCATTGACAACCACGCCGGAGATCAAGGCTGAGCACCCAACAGGAACCAAGTGTCCAGAGGCTCTTTCACACCGCCGTAACTTTTTTCTGGAATCAGGAACTTTATTCGAGTTCACAGAGGAACTTTTTGTTAGTACCTATTCCACACTAGGTACTTTTTGTTGAAACATGAATTACCGGGGAGATGCTTACAGCGATAAACTGACCACAAGCACCGCCGCTAACTTGGAAGATACGCAGAAGTGCAGAGAGGAAAATATAAAGATCAAGCAGATTCAATTATTTTTATATCCCAATTACATTTAATGCATAAATTTAATATATTTTTGCTTGCGCTTCCATATTTCTGCATTGGAAAATTCGATCACTAACCAATATATGTCTATTTTTGTTGGGGGTGTAATTGTGATTTTTGTCTGATTCACAAAGTAAAACCTGCCAGCGCTTAAAAGCAGGATAACTTTACAACCTTTTTTATCCTGTGGAAGACAAAATATCGATGTACTGGCCATGTTAAATAAGAATCATGAACATTTTGCGGGTCACATAACTAAAATAAAATAAAAGGCTGTGTCTCATTTTGTTCGCGGCTGATCCCCCCAAAAACAGATAACTATCGAAAGGACTTATTCATCCTCCATTGTTTTGGCGCGGTACTGTAGTTTCATGTGATGCATGAAGATTAACCTAAGAGCTTTTTGCATTTCCCATGCTTATTTAGCATAAAGGTCCTAGTTCCAGTTGTGCGCTGTGAAAGCGACATGAAAAGTGGCCCAGAGCTACAAAAGTTCCAGGTACAGGCGGCCCAGGGACTGTGAAAGCGCCTCAGGCCACCATGACGGGGATGTGGCAGAAGACCTGGGGGGGGGGGGGGGTGCGGAGGAGACGTTACCTTTAGGAGGTCACTCTTGTGCTCCAGGTCCTCCTGCTGGGTGTTCAGCTCCTTCCTCTGGATCTCCAGCTGCATTTGGAGCTGCTGGACCTCCTCGCTCTTGTTCTCCAGCTCTTCCCGGAACTGCTCGAGCTGCTCCTCCAGGTTACTTATCTGCAAGGGGTTCAGATTCAGGTATCAGGACAAAGATCTCACCTACCGCATAATTGACTAAATGTATGAATATTGGATTAATAACACTAGAACAGTGTAAAAAAAAAAAAAAAAGCTCCTTTTGGAAAAACGAAAAAGAAAAGCATGGAGATGGTTTGAAATCCCCTCCACAGGAGATGTCAGCATGAAAAAGCCGGTACCTCCTTCTCCTTTCTGTCTAAAGCCTCCCTCTCAGTCTGAAGCTGGGCCTCCAGGGTTGAGTCATCAGTCTTCTGCATGAGTGCCTTGGGCTTCGGGCCCTCCCCCTGTAAGACAGGTCACATGGCCAAAGCCATTAGCGGGAGAACGCACCCGGCGTGACCTTCGCCGCTCAGCCGCGGGGGCCGCGCGACAGCACTCTCGCATCGCTACTCGGGGGCTCTACCGCAGAGGGGGCGGGGGGGTCGTTAACATTCATGTGGTGCAGCGCTCCTGCGTCTAAGATGCGCGGGAGGCGGACGGCGGTGGCCCACCTTGCGCGGCGGCGGCTCGGCGAGCAGAGCCTGCTCCAGCTCCCGCACGCGCCCCTCCAGCTTCTCGATCTCCTCGTTCCGTTCCCGGATGTCCCTCTGCAGCTGCTCGGAGCCTAGCAGGAGCTCGCTGCACCAATCAGATTTCTCCTTCAGCTGGACGGTCAGCTGATCCACCTGCCACATGACATCACAAAGCACGCATCTCATTAAGGCTGCCAGAGCCAGTGGGAGCAGCAAGGTGCCTAATATGTGAACAGAAGGAACGAGTATCTCACATAAGTGATGAAGGCCACAGATCCCAGCACTAGCAGTGATGATGGGGTTGGCCAAAGCTACTACTTCAATTATACTAAAAGTGTTGTTCTTGGGATATTGGAGTTTCCCAAAATCTGGATCCTTGTGTATTTTTACCACGGTGTACCATTCAATGCAAAGAAATGGCCCACACTAATCACTGAAAGTGCCAGGATAACCAGCAGATATGTCCATTATCTTATATTGAATGTTTAGCTAAAAATATTATCTACCATAAAAGGCAGGCAACAGACAGCCAGGTCAACAGTACTGGTCAGACTGGTTTGAGGCTCTATTTACAGTACATACTCTCCACCCTCGATTGTTTAAACTATATCCGGCCTCACAGGCCCATAAAAAAATGGCTGATTCCATAACGTGAGCAAATCCTGTAGTGAGGACGTGGACAGTCATAGGGCGTCGGGTGACGTGGCCTCGGCCGGGAGAGCGGCACCTCGCGGGTCCGCTGCTCGTTACTGGGCTGCTGCTTCTGATTGGTCCTCAGCTGCACCTCCAGTTTGGCGATCTCCTGCTGGAAAACGTCTCTCTCGTGCTCCCGGTCGACGGCCTGTTCCTGCGCGCCAGAGCGAGGGTGCGGGCATGTCACTCTGGGACTGCATCAATACGCCGATTCATGCCGGCTTTGGCGCAAAGGCCGGAGGGGAAGTTCCAGAAAGGGACAACGGCAGCCATTTATTTAATTGGATTAAAGGAAATCACGGTGGAAAACATGGAGCTTACATCCAGGAACTTCCTATTGTTCTCCAGCTGCTTCTCCAGGGCCTGGATCTGCTGCCTCAGGTCGCTGCTCTCAGCCCGGTGAGCTTCCGCCACCTCGATGGTCTTGTTGACCTGCTCCTCCAGCTCCATCTCCAGGCACTTCACCTGCTTCAGGAGGTCGCAGTTGTCCTTCTCGGCCTGCAGTTGCACCTCCACCTTCTCCTTCATTAATTTTTCAGTCTCCTCCAGCAGACCTACAATGGGGTCGACAGGTCTTTAGGTTCTGCCCCGGGTGCTTGGGTTACTGCCGCAGGATTATTTACTGGATTATAAATTGGGGGGGGGGGGGTTTCGGAACAGAGCGGATGCAGGCTGCTTAAAGATGCTGCCGTTGTCGACAGACCATATCTTTGATAAGTATACACCAAACAAAGCTCAGTCCCAGACGTCACTACTCAGTTACTTTATATTAATGCTATAAGATCATAGGCAGAGGTGGGTAATCCAGGTCCAAAGAGTAAAAAAAAAATTAAAAAATCCAGACCAGGTTGAAACAAAATCCTGGTCTGGAGTTTTACTCTTTGGACCTGGATTACCCACCTCTGATCATAGCTAGAGACTATGTGCTGTTTTTATGATTAAAATGGCTAAAGATATGGAAGCATCTTTATAGAAAATCGAGTAAACAAAAAAAATACACGTATAAAATACTACAGAAAAAAGTCCTGGTGTGTAGTGCTTCTGTAGCTGAGTAGTACAGGGGCATTAAGCAGCCACATCGTCGCCTCATTTCCGGATCCCGACTTACGGACGAGACAAATACCTCTCCCAGGGCCTGATCCCAATCGCAGCCCCCCCGGCGCATTCATATATTACCACCATAGCACCAATCCACACTGTTATTCCACGATGAGAACCCATTGGGATTAGTTAAACAAAAAAAACAAAACAAATAAAGGGTAAGAAGGTGCAGAGACAGAATGACCACGAGACAGCCGCCAATGATGTGGAGGGCCCGATTTTCACCGCTCTCGTGCCGATTGTGCACGCGCACCGCGGTGGAGCTTGCAGGGGAGAGGCACAGCAGTGGCTGGAGAGTGTGATACGCGTGTCCTTCAGAACCACAGACTACTGCCAACTGGGCTACAAGGTCAATCATATTAACATAATGTGATGTGTTATACTGGGAGAGTGCAGACATTAGGTTGATTACGCAAGTGAGCTTATCCAGCAAGTCCAGTTTCACTTGTAAGCTCGGCATTTTAGAAACGCCCAACGACATCACTGGACTATCCATCATGTCATCTATCAGTAACCCCTTCCTTCACTCAGCATCAGGGTATAACCCATGGCCCATCCAGGGGAATATGGAACAGGGGTAAATTCTGGACTGGGATAATCCATCATTGGAGAATGGATTTGTTTACAGTGGGTCTATGTATTTGGGGACAGTCACCAATTCACCATGATGTGTCTATTTTGGGAGCTGCCATGAAATCGGCTTGCTTTTGGCAAGAAAGTGAAGACGAAAAAAAAAACTGGCATGCAACTTCAAGAACTAATTCTAACTGAAGGCATCTTGTAAAACAAACTATGCAAAATAAATGTATTCCCTCCTGTATCAGCGAAGAAGAGATGCTACTAAGAAAAGAGCCTTCTGGAATATAAGTGAGGGAGCCTGCATATTCCTCGCTCGCCGCAAACCCAAGGAACAGAAGATCTGCTATGATCTGTCACTAAATGCATGTGTGTACAAGCGAAATGCAGAGGCGGTGACTGTTTCCCCTGCAAGACCCAGTTCGTTCATGTGGACGGCAGCATAACCATCGACTCCTGTAGCGCGGCGATGAAAATCGAGCCCACACAGTCCATGCCCTATGTGTATCTCAGGTGGGAGGGGGGACGGGGGAGGAGGTGGGATTATCCCAAATTGAGCAATCATCTTCCTGGAAAGTTATTAGAAAGGTCTGACAGTTATAAAGAAGGGGGAGGTGTAGAGCTAACAAGTCAGGGCTACATTTAAATCTTTCAGCAGACTTGGAGAGAGATGATTGCCAATTAGGAAAATGGATTTTTCAATTCCCATTTTAAACCATGCTCAGAATGAAAAGATTTTAATGATTCCGTGACATACTGCCATAACAAGTACAAGATAGTTAAATTAAAGCTGAAGCAGCCATCAAGGGGGTGAGCTGAGCCCGGTGCAAGCAAGCTCCAAGCCTCCAGCGAGGCTCTCTCTGGGTCATGTGACCAGCGGTCGATTAGATTAGACATTAAGTGCACAGACAGGCTGGCCATGCTGTACGTGAACACACCTGCTTCAGGGGCTGCATCGACTGCAGCTTCAACTAGGCCTAGAGGATAGAAGAGCACATGCTGTCGTTACAAGGAGGAGAGAGAGAGAACAAAAAAGGGGTGAGTGGGTGACGGGCTCGGCCTGGAGGTGGGGGAGGCGTGGCCAGGGACAGGAGAGAGGGAGTCAGGTGCTCCGTCCGGGGATGGCTCCTTTTACAACTTACCAGAAGCTCTGCCTGGTGGGCAGGGTTTATTTATGAGTTTTATCTGAAACTCCCTGAAATACGAAACTGGCTGAAATGTAGAATTCCTGTAATAAATCGCCAAACTTTCCATGTGTAGGTTGCCATATTGTCGACAAGCCCAACGTGTTTAAAAAAAAAAAAAAACAACACCTTCACAAACGTGATGTTTATATAGTCAAAAATACGCCTTTGTGGATTTGTGCCTATAATTGACATAAAAAAACAAATTAAGCTAATAATACTGAACGAGTAACTTGTGAGGGAACTTTTAATGACAGATCCGCTGGGGTGGCGGGAGGCGTTGCCGGGGCGACGGCGGCGTACGTACAGAGCTCGCGGGGCCCCGCCGCGCCGCGCATGGCGCCCTGCTGCCTGGCCAGCAGCTCCCGCTCCTGCTCCATCTGCTGCCGCTCCTGCTCCAGCTCCCGCAGCCGGCTGCCTGTCACGCGCAGCTCCTGCTCCAACTGCAGCTGCAGCTCCTCCTTCTCCCGCAGACGGGCCTCCAGTGCGGCGCGCTCGTCTGAGTAGCCGTCGATCAGGCCTGGGCGCACACACACCCGCACGTCAAGCTCTGAAGGTCGGCTTTGTCTGTTCACTCGGGAACATCTAGGGCTGTGACAGCTAATCGCTAACACCGATAGTGATCGCCATCAAAAACTGACAACGAACTTCATCCACTGGTTGTGGTTGCAGTTTTGCATATGCAATTTGCGTACGACATCCCCATCTAGCTACGCTGGCCTTAAGCTTAGCTCACACTTCACTTTGCACGGACTCTGGCGTCGACAGACAACGCGGCCGACACATATACAGCTAAGATATTCCACCAGACCAGCAGGGGGCAAATGTATTGCAACAAACACAAATGCAAGCAGTGTAGTGAAAGCCTGAAAATGCTCACTAGGCCAGGGCACCACTATGGTCCTACCAACTACCACAGTAATTTGAAATCTTGGCAACAAAGTACGTTGCCCCCAGATCCCCATGCTGTGCATTTTATTGCCAATATTTCACTACGCTAGAATGATGTTGCTTTTCAAAGTACCACCGAAATACCTGGTATAAAGTACAACAGATAGCAAGCTCAATCTGGTGGAAGCTTTTCTATGCCACTTAAAAAGAAGACCTTAAAGAGAGATTCTTTTTTTTTTTTTAAGAACTTGGCACTTTTCTTTAAACCCAGTGTTCTGGGATAACTATCCGTTGGTTGATTGCTTGATCACATGATTAATCCATTATCAAAATAATCATTTTTGCAGCCCATACAAGTGCAAGTTCATATTGTGGTGGGGACATAACATTACCCATAATTCTCTACAGTATGACTCAGAAATAAGAGGTACCAAAACCACGCTGGCAGTGTACCACTTAAAAACCCAGATTGTGCATTGAAAAAGGTGGACATGAAATACATTGAAATGTGAACATTTGTGAGAGTCTCACAATGTAATTCAGAGGGCAGGTTTCACTCAAGTGCAGATCTCAACTTGTCTAGACTAATCGAACAACCCTATCCTTAGAATGTCGGGCGCTCATTATACCTAACAGGCCAAATCTTGCTATAGGCCAAAGCACTGGGAGATTAATACTTAAAATCGACACTGAACAGAATGTGGAGCCCAGGATATTGCAGTAAGAGCTGGCACACGGACACCCGCCTCAAGCTAATATTTCAGCGCTTCACATAGTTGGTTTGAATGCTGCCTGGCGCGCGCTTAATGCAGAGAAGCTAGAAGGTGTTGAGTAGCCGCCATTACAAAGCCCTGACCACTTCATGACACGACGGCTGCAATGGCACCGGTATTCATCGCGCCCAGCTCACTACATCACTTTCGGTTTGGTACGCACAATGACACAAAGTAATGCATTTACTAACACGGTCAGAACCAAAATTCACAAGTAAATGTTCACCCTCCCACATCACTAAATAATACAGCAATTTTTCAAATTCAGTACAAAATACGCTGCCTTGCGTTGGGGTGTAATTTAGCCCCAGTGCCAGTTTTTACGCCAGTGCAAAAGCAACACTGGGAAGTCTCGTACTTTGGGAACTTTATTGAAGTACCAAAAGTACGGTACCTGGTGCAGTGGAAAAGTCCCCTTAAATCGGTGGTATGGGAACATTTTGGCTTCCCAGTAAATTACACCAGCGCTGGAGAAAGGATAGGTGATAAGTGCAAGAACTCGGGCAGGTCGCTGGAAACACGTCCAGCTCCAAACGCTAACTCATAGGAGACCACGGCATTCGCACGTCCGGGCGCCCGGGGCGAGGCGGAACCAGCCTCTGCTGCATTAGGGTGCTATTGCCATGAATTCACATCGGGTTAAAAAATAATTATGGTTTTTGTCGCCATGCGATCATACTCAGTAGTACCTCAAATATGACTGAAATGTGATTAAATATAATTTTTTCTATTTTACAAATGTATTTTTACAATGTGGGAATAAGTGTTTCTTAGGCTACGTCGACATGCATGGCCTTTGCTTTGTGCATAACTGTGTTTGCAGCTTTAATAATACATTTCAAAACAAATTCTCTTTTCTCTGCTGTAGTAAAACTGCATCAGACCATGAATGCAAAAGAAAATAAATCATTTTGCGTTGACATCCCTAGCCGGCACATATGGCCACCTTTCTGACTTCTGCTGGTCAGAGTGCAACAGGTTCCTGAAGCAGAGGTGACCGTGTGGGGATGGATGGGCGGCGACTGAGATTATTCCCATAAGAGTCACGTCACGCAATCCTGAGAAAGCGTGCCACCAAATCAAATCAAATTTACACTGGTCACCTGGAAACACCAAGGCAGAAACCTTGTACAGTCGCAACTGAGCTCAAGATCACCAGGAGCTGGGCAGCTCTGCCTCAGCCCATCTCCACCACACCAGAAGCAAAGGGCCTTCCAGTGAATAGTTCTCACTGGGCAGGCCAAGACAGGCCTTGATTGCCTGAGGTTCAATAAAGTTCTACCTACTTATGTTTAGTTGAACGGGGAGCCCAGCTTGAGAAAGGGGTTATAAACCAGAGACTACAGGTCATAAAAGCAGCAATTGCCAGATGCTCCTGTGGGATGCCATAACATGACAGTGTGGCGCGTGACGGATATTTCTGCACAGCGCTACAGAAGCCAAAGTTTGTTTACTGGTCAGACAGCAGAAAACTGCTTACTTTGGCAAACAGAGACTCGTTTTCCACAGAGCGAGCAACAAGCAGGCTTGGATGTTGGAAACAAAACACAACCAATTCAGGTCGACCTGCGACTAATGTCAGGCAACCAGGAATGCAGCAGTTTCATAATCACAACCAACCTATCACAACAAGCAAGCGCTGAATCAGTCTGTACTCTCTTCTGCTTCAGCATTCACATTAGATTAAAGTTATGCTGGTGCGTCAGGCTCAGAGGAGATGGGGGCGTCGCTCTCCCCCCCCTCCCCCGCAGGCTGAATCCGCGCACCTGCTCGTTCAGCGGACATGTGGCTCGCCACTGGGTCTCTGAATTAACAAGGAGGCCAATTCATACATCACTGGGGGCATTTCAGAGCTCAGTGTGAAGGCTCTACAGACAGGAAATCAGAAAGCTGAGGGTATTCAGACGCGGTTAGAACCCTGGGGTGGATACCCTGCCACATGTGCGGACGGTATTTACGCACCGTCATCCACCTTAAGCTGGAAAACAAACTGAAAGCAGCACGAACACAATGATGTTTGTGGAGGATTATCCCACACCCAAGTACAGGCCTGTCGGGACATCTGCCCTAATGAGTTATCACAGGAGCCCTGGACGGGACGGGGCGGGGCGGGGCGGGGTGGGGGCAGGGAGCAAAGCCCTTCATCAAAATACCTCAGCTTGGAAGGCA
Source organism: Petrocephalus schoutedeni (assembly GCA_026780765.1). NCBI lineage: Eukaryota > Metazoa > Chordata > Actinopteri > Osteoglossiformes > Mormyridae > Petrocephalus > Petrocephalus schoutedeni. The sequence continues at coordinate 7,569,679 of JAODKL010000047.1, forward strand.
GGCAGCAGGGAGCCCGGCAGTGACGGCAGGCCACTTGGTAAAAGCACAGACGGCACCTTTAGCACGTCAGATCTTACAGGGAAAGTCCCAAGTCAGTCTGTACTGCCCTTCGCGACCTTCCCCCAAGCTCGAGTCATATATGGAGTGACACTAAGGAGGAAGACTAACAAAGAGCCCCAGATGTGTGGAATGAGGCGGCTCCTGGTAGCCAAACTTGTCGACCACACCTGCAGCTATTCTCTGCTCCCCCGGCGACGGGGGACGAGGTGCCGCCCCTCGGCGCACGGGTGTGACGCGCACACACACGGCCCATTCATCCGCGGCAACAAAACCCGGGCTGCAGAAAGAGGCCAATTCACTCGGGGGGGAGGAAGACCGGAGCTTAATGGCAGATAAACACCGCCCCTTGGCGACTTAAAGCTACGGCTTCAATAAAGAGGGGGAATTAGCCTATAATTGTTTTTATAAATGTGCACACACTTTTTAATTTCCTTTTTATGCAAATATGCACACACTTATCTTAAAAGATAACGAGCTGGCTGTAAAATGTCTGAAGTACAAGAGTGCGGGGTCACCCCCATTTCGCAGCCTGCTTCCACCCGGATATGTAAGCAAATGAGAGACAGTAAAATACTACTGTGCTGATAAGGGGCACGGAGGTGGTGGGAGCGGAGGTGTATTGGCCACGCCCCCTCGCTCGGCCAGCTGAGTGCATGCCGCGTTGTGGTTATAAAGGTCTTATAGCTTGCTGCCTGGCTGTTATGGAGTCCTCTGCGAGGCATGCAGACCTCATGTGCTGGTCATTCACCCATCGCCCCCACCCCCACGTGGTCCCCCGGCCCACGCACCTTCGGCCCTGTGGAGCTCCATGGCCAGCTGCTCCCGCACCTTGGCCTCCTCCACCAGCTGCTCCTGCAGTTCCTCCTGCCTCCTGATCAGATCGTGCATCTCCTCGTTCCGCCTGAAGGACTCCCGCATCAGCTCCGTCTGGGCCACCCTGGCGTGCTCCAGCTGGGGGGGGGGGGGGGGGGGACCACAGAACAGTGAAGATGTTGGGGAGGCCTGAGGAACATCCAGGCGGCCTGCCACCTGAGGGCCAGCATGTGCCCCGGGATCTAGGGCAGGACGACTTCAGGCTGCAGGAAAAGCCAGCGTCACACTTCCACCTGTAACTGCTGCAACTTTAATCATGGCCTTTGTTCCGCTGGTCACGGTCAGCAGCCGAGGGGACAGGGTGACAGCCCTGCCACAGCCAGAAGGAGCGGCGTGCCTTCGGGACGGCTCTGGCACACGCACAGAGCCGGATAACGAGGACCGTGGCAAGTTTTTCCATCTTCGGGAACACTAATTCATTCACTCTCGCCAAAACGGGTGACACAAGAGAAGACACCCGGGAAGGAGGCAGACAAGCCGAGACGGGGGCCATATTGGGCACAAGCAGCTGATTATGAGCGGCGGACAAAGGAATAGCGGGTCACTTACGGTGTACGGAGGCGTGGGCAACGATATCTTAGAGACCACTTTGAGCAGGTGTCCGTTCTTCCTGTGACTGACGTGAGATATCTGAGTGTGCACGACCACCGCGTTTTTCTCGCTTAAGGTCGCTGGTAAGGGGAAGGGTCTGGGCAGCGGCACCCGGGACTCCACCTCGTAGATGTCCCGGTCCAGCCCCTCCACCCACGAGTCCCCCAGCGTCCCAGGGTTCCAGAAAGCCCGGAAGGAATTCATGGCCGTGGCTGATGCTGCCGTCGTCCCCGGGGCTATGCAGAGAGACACGTCGAGTCGCGGACGGGGCCCGTAGCGCCAGCCGAGGGCGTCCTCGGGCGGCAAAGCGCCGGAGGGGGTAACGTGGCACGGAGGGGTAACATCGCGCAGCTAGGCAACGGTCTCCACGAGACAGGAGCGGGCGAGCGCGGCAGGTAAACACTCCCTGCTCACATGCTCGGTGTAACCAGCGCCAGGCTAATGGGAAGTCTTCCCGGAGCTTCAATAATAACGATTAAATAAACACAAACTACAAAAAGATTATTAAAATATTTTCCGATCCGACTCCAGGGTCACGGCAAAGTGCAAAGTCGATAAAGCCCAGAAGTAAAGCCTGCTGCCGGGGGGGAGGTACTCGCCGTGTCTTCAGCAGATACTTCATTAGCAATTCCAAGTTTCCAAGGCAATAGCTCCCTGGGAAAAACTCCCGGTACCCCTGATCACTTCTGGAGACGGCTGGGGCCGCGGAGGATGATGCCGGATGATCCGGGGATCCCTGTCCTGCTCGCAGGCGCATACGCAGGCAAGCAGGCAGGCAGGCAGACGCGCTTGCACATGCAGCGCAGTCACCCGGTGAAGGAGACTGAGACGGACTGGCACTTCCTGAACTCTGGGTTTGGGGGCGGGAACGCGGCAGGTATAGGACAGGTGAGGACGGCAGCGGGCGTGGCTTAAAGCCCCGGGGCAAGAGGGCAGGCGGAACTTCAGACGTATTACACGCACGCACACACCCTTCTCACACAATCTCGTCCGACCAGGTTTCCACGTCAGCGGACACGGAAGTGCCAAGAGGCGCTTGGGCAGCTCAAATGCCGGAGTGGGGTAGCATCTCACTCTCTACAGATTCATTTGCAAGAGACAACGTGTCTCCTGATTACAAAACCATAAAACAAAAAAAAAATTAATAAAACCTAAAAACTACTGTTTCATAATTCAGAATGTCTTCCTGGTTAACTCTTAGTTTCCCCCATGGACACTGTGTCCCACAAAATCGTATAAGATAATTATACCATTTTACAAGCACATTCACAGAGTTGAACCCAGAGTGGGTCTTAAATTGGTGCAAAAAATTGTTTTGTTTTTTTTTCCCAGCAAGGAGCTCCCACCTCAGAAGGCAGAGGCCACACAAGGTCCAAAATGATCAAGCCTCTCGCTGAAACGCCAGCGCGCCACTGCTCCGCTGCAGACAGGAGAGCGCCCTGACCAATCATTAACCGGCAGGAAGGCAAAGGAATGTGGCAGGGCCGGCTGGTGGCCAGCGGGGACCGAGGACACTGTCGCGTTTGCATCTCCGCTCTCGATTTTTAGGACACCTGTTAACACTCCTTAACCTGCTGCCTGACGGCTTACCCGCCGGTACGCGCCGGCTGCCTGACGGCTTACCCGCCGGTACGCGCCGGCTGCCTGACAGATTACCCGCCGGTACGCGCCGGCTGCCTGACAGGTTACCTGCCGGTACGCGCCGGCTGCCTGATGGCTAACCTACCGGAATGCACCAGCTGCTATTTTGTTGCATTTTTAGATGGTGTCCATTTTCATCATGGCTAAATGAGTCACTGAATGTAAGTAACTGGATCTGACAAACACTTCTTTAGCAGTAAGAGAAACAAAACATATGACTACATAATTAAACCAACTTTCCGCTGCAAAAGTGAGCAAATATTGCATGATAAATCATAACCTCTTGTAATAGTCAAGGCACGTTTGAGGGTCCAGTTTGCACTTCCTAACAAATGACAGAGGCGGATACTCCAGGTCCAGAAAGTAAAAATCCAGGTTTCAACCAAACCGGGTGGGTATAAAGACTCATAGTTTCAGAGTACTCAACTGGTTGGTTGAGACAAAATCTTAGTCTGGATTTTTACTTTCTGGACCGAAACTATCCACTTCTACCAGCAGAAGAGAGCCTGCAGTAAGGATTACAGGCCCGTGCAGAGTGCTGGGTCGCAGAGACTGAACTGACAGTCTGATGGTATGCAAATCAGGAACAGGTGCCTGATGGGAGTCAACATGTCACACGCGGGAGCAGCAGCTATGAGATATCTGAGTATAAGGGCACCAAAAAGATAAGATTGCATTTTATTAAGGGTTTATATGATGATATGAGTGCTTATGGGAAGCTCATTCTCCCATAGGGACAGGAGGACAGAGGATGGATGGAGGTACCTGGTCAGTGGTCTTGTTGATGGCCACCAGCAACTTCTCCACGGTGGCCTGCAGCCGGCCGCTGATGTTCATCAGGTCCTCCTCGTTCTCCAGCTGCAGCTCCGGCCTGAGTAGGAGCTCCTCGACTAGCGGCTGCGACATTTCCAGGCCCTCGTCCGTCTCGGTCACCAGCGACCATGTGGCCACCTCGCCGGACGCGGCGTCTGCGGGCGGCCGTGGAGAGCGATCACTCAGATAGATTTAATCTCCTTCCCGCGACACGTGGACGGGCGGACACTAAAAACCTTCCACTCTCCAGACATTACCCACAATTCTCCAAAGACAGAAAGAGAGACACTGATATTTGTAGAAACCAGGCTGGAGATTCCTTTATTGGAGTTATTTATAAGTCATTCATAATGAAATTAAAGACAACAGCAGCTGTGTTTAGTAGTGCTGAAAGAACTGAACTGATGTTGACCTGGATGACACACGGGGAGCTCTTCCCAGTGTATACACAAAGGTAAAGGCTTAAACAAACACGCTAGGGATCTCTTAGAGCTGCTGCAAGCTTCTGTGACCACTAAGGCTCCATAATCCGAGGGGAGATCTGTGACCAGCCCTGCGCTCAGACGGGAAGATGTGTCGGCTTGCAGGGCTGCATGCAGCGCCTCGGGGGCGGAGCCTGAGCAAGCGGCACATAGCTGCTGTCCGTCTCCCTGCCGCATCACCGGCGGAGGGGCCGCTAAGACGTACTTACAGGCGAGACTTTCGAAGTGGCAAATGGGGCATTTGGCATCAGCCAGTTAGTATTTCAAACCAAGGAATGACACAAATGGCGTGTGAACCATGCCTGCTGCTAATCAGGTTTGTGGGAGCCTGTTCTCAGACAGGAAACTGGACTAGCGGCTTCTGCGTGCTAACGGGTTTGGCATCCCACACTGACCTCCACTGGGGCTGGCCGCCAAGGCACCGCCGCGGGGCTTAAAGGGCTCCGCCGCGGCTCTCTGCCGCGCAGCCCTGTGGCGAGGCTGCCCCCTGCTGGACGCCTCCAGCAGGCCCTCCACATGGCGGCCGATGGTCTCTTCGGCGGCCGTGGTGGTCTTCAGGACGTCGCCCAGCACCTGCCATAGGGTTGCGTTGGCCTTTCGGAGGAGGTTTCTGAGAAGGAACGGGATCAGAGAGGGAAGGGGATAAGAACACCAGGGATTTTCAGTGCTTATAACGCATCACGCTTCCCATATACACCATCTGCTAATTCCGCGTCTCCCAACCCGGGCTTCGCGGACCCCCCGATGGTCCACTTTTTTCCCCGTCAGTATTTATGCATTTCATTAACACCCCATAACATTCTGTTTTTTTCAGAATTCTCTTTGTGTACTTTCTGATTTGTTTGCTCTGCCTTGCCTTTGCACCTTGTCTGTTCTGCAGTAATGCAATTTATTTGCTCTTGAGATACATACCTCATCTTTTTACTGTTTTTATCTGTATATTTTTTATAAAGCATTTTACTAGCATTGTATCCCACGTGGATTGTACTTGGATTCCTAGCATGATCTTGTAGTCTTTAGGCATCTTTAAGCACAGTGGAAGTTATGCCTTTGGCCCACCAGTTTCCCTTGGAATAAAGAGTTTTATCTTATAACTTATATCTTATCTCTGTTCTATGTGCCTTGCTGCACTGCGCACAGGAATTTCCCTCAAGGATCAATAAAATTCATCAAATATAATCTTTTG
>JAODKL010000047.1:7582504-7597503 GCA_026780765.1 Petrocephalus schoutedeni
GTGGGGCTGTGAGCCCAAAGCCTGTACGCAGCTGAGGTGTGGGGCTGTGAGCCCAAAGCCTGTACGCAGCTGAGGTGAGGGGCTGTGCCCAGCCGTACCTGGTCGGGGCCTCGTCCCCAGCGAGCTCCTGCAGCCGGTGCTGCAGCAGCAGGATCTCTGCGGCGTAGCGCTCCTCTGCCTCCTCAGCCTGCTGCTGGTAGTAGGAGCGCAGGTGTTCTATCTCCAGGCCGTGTCGCTCCTCCAGCTGGGCCTGCCGCTCCCGGAACTCCGCCTTCAGCCCCTCCGCTGGCCCCTCCAGGGGGTCTGGGGGGGTGCCGGGGCAGAGGGGACACGTGTCGGCTAACGCTAACGCTAATGCGGGCTTACGAGCGCGTCCACGCTAACGCTAATGCGGGTTTATGCTAATCCCCAGGCCGCACATTCAGAACAACTCATTAGAATTCGGCAAACAAGGGAATTATCCGGCCCCCTTTAAAAGTACAACAAAAGGCTTAGCACATGAGTAGCAAAACAATCTCTATCCATCACGTGGAAGAGGGATTAAAATACTTAATGTGAGGCTGGCATATTTAAAATGATCATATCAAATTATCATACATTACTAGGGCCATCAGCAGAAGGGGTCTCAAGGTGGGTGGGTGACTGTCAGAGGCATAAGGAGAGATGCACTCAGACACACTCAGATTAGAGTGACCGCACAGAGGAACCATCCCGGAATAATTTCTCGCTATCTGTTGGTTGTTTTTCCAGACAGACTGACGCACTTGTGAGCCTCTGACACACGCGTGTGCCTGTGAAGTGGCCAGCGAGCATCGCGGGGAGGGCGGCCATCAATGATGGATGAAAAGGAGCGTGCTGCTTTGCGACGCGGCGCCTGGCCCCCGCCAGACCCCTCACCTGAGCCGCCTCCTTTCATGTCCCGCGCCTCCCCCAGCCTCTCCAGCTCCCGCGAGTGGGAGGCACGTAGCTCCGCCTCCAGGCTGCGCAGGGCCGCCTCCCTCTCCGCCTGCAGGCTCTCCTGGAGCAGCTCCAGCTGCGCGGCGTGGATCTGCGTCAGACTGATGCGCTGGGCCTCCATCTGCAGACGGAACTCGCCCTAGAGGCGACGTGGGGAATAGCGCACACATAAGCAAACAGGTGATGAGAAATAAATATCTGCCCACTAGGAGGAGCGGTAGTTACGCGTAAGGATTTGTAACCTAAAAGGCACTAGCTAACATCCTGTGAGGGGCCCTCCCTTGAGCACACTGACTGCCCTCAACATATTTGTACTGGGATGATTCAGGTTAATTCTCAAAACAGGTGAGATGGAACACCTACACCAAAGGACCATAATTATAACACTGACTGCTGACATTTAAAACCAGATGCATGTTCGTAAACCATTAGTGAAAATACATTTAATCACATGTTTCTATATTGATCTGAAAGCACGTCATGTCTCTTAAAGCCAGAACAGTATTAAAATACAATCATTAAAACCTAGAGGAAGGCATTCAGCCCAGTCAGAGCCTTTAGATAGTTACCAGCCAGTCGCTGGCTGCATTTCCCCCAGGGCTGATAGGAAAGCGCTCCTTGAAAGTAACTCTGAAGCTCATTTCAAAACTCTGTCGCCCTTTTTGCCCCCCGAAAGCATTCTTTTCTCTGGCCTCCATCTTCCATTCTTAGCCTGATGTTCTTAAATCACAGGTTTTAATAAAGGAGTCCTCAGCCCGGTTACGATGCTGTACCCGTCTTCCAGGTCCCTCCGTTATGCCAGCAGAGATTTAACACTGCCAGGACCTTTTCTCGGACTGCTATCCTTTACACGGGTAACTACTGGACATGTGCTCGGCCGTGTTTTTTGACATGGGACTCCAGTGACCTGGAGAGGCAGGGTTCCCCTACGGCCTCGGCTTTATTGCATTCTACATTATCTCCAAAATTAAAACTACTATTTTTGAACTCTGATTGCTGCAATCCAAGTTCCAAGTATATCCCTTACAGTAAACCATTCCTGCTTGATGGCTATTTATTTCACCAGTATGCTCACTTCTGGACCGCCTAGCGGCCTTGTCATCTAACACTGGTCTGGGCATCTTTTGCGGCACATTTTCTTATTTAAGAGACTTATTCATCAACTATGCTAGTAGCTGGACTGTTTATGCCTCCTGCAAAAACATGGGTATGTTAAAAAAAATATATTTTTTTATTATTATTTCAAAACGCAGTTTCCGAAGCTGACCTTGAGAACTACCAAAACAAAGCACATCTCGAGAAGGCTAAGCCGAATATTTAAATAAAGGATGCTATACTGCCTGCCGACAGCAAGCACAGTAACACATTTGCATAATAATTGTCATGCATTTTGCATGACAGTAGGAGGACGCCCAACACGGCCCCAAACACCTGGACTGACTCGGAGTGCAGGCAGGGGCTGGGTGAGACGGCTCTGCTCACAATGCTCATCCCCAAGCCCCTCAATGACCCTCACCACAGCTCCCGGCACGAGAATATCAGCGGTGCTGAGATTTCCCATCAGCCGAGGACTCTGGGACATCAAACAATTTGTAATCAAGCCTGCAATCCGGGGGGTGTTGGAGGCTATCAACAGGCTGCTGGAGGACGACACGCAACAGGAGTATCTATTAACCCCCCCCCCCGCAGGGATACATGCGGGCGTAAGCATGCGAGCAGGCGATGCGCACATGCATAAGGGATATGAGTATGCACACTAAAACGGTAATAACCACATGGCACGGAGGGAAATGCAGCCGTCCTGCAGAACCTAATCTAGTCTGGGCAATAAAACATCTGCCTATTAAAGAGAAAATGTCAGCAGCTCGATGCATGTAAACAGGCAGCACTGCGCGTGTGGCGGGACTGCAGCGAATGCGGCGCTGCAGGTGTATAAAGAGAGAGGGTTACCTCGCTGACGACGGCCAGCTCCGCCACCTCCTGCCCGTCCTCGGTCCGCCAGGCGCGCAGCATGCTGACGGCGTCCTTTAAATCGCGGATCTCCTGCTCTGCAGCAGCTAGAGCCCGCTGCTTCTCCTGCAGCTCCACGTGCAGGGAGTCCTCCACCGCACCCCACTGCCGCGGGCGCTCTCCGTCTGGCGGCGCAGCCGGGCCGGCGGGGCTGCGCTCAACAGGTGCCCCCCCGGGAGCGGCGGGCTCGAGCACGGCGTAGTCCTCCTCCGCGCGCTGCTCCCCGCCGGGCTGCAGGGGGGACTGACGCGCGACAGCCTTCTCCGCCAGAAAGGCTACGTGGCCGGGGCGATCGCCAGAGAGACTCTCCCCTCCCCTCTGCTCCCTCCTCTCCACGATCTGCCGGTTCTCCTCCCTGACAGCCTCCAGCTCGACCTCGAGCTCCTCCACACGGCTCTCCTTCAGGGCCAGCCGCTGGGAGACGTCCGCCAGTTGCAGGAGCAGTCCGTCTTTCTCCCTCTCCGCGACCTCCAGCTTCTCCATCAGCTCAAAGGCATCCTTCTCCAGGAGCTCAACGGCGTCGTAGAAATCCTCTTCCATCCTGCCGGTCGTCTCGGGTCCTCCTGGTCGCTCCCCGGCTCGTCCCTCTGGGGCCCGCCGCTCGCAGATCTCCGTATGGAGCTCCCTCAACCTGGCCTCATGGCCCAGGCTCTCCTTCCGGAACTTTTCCTCTAATTCCGCTTTTGCGGTGGCCAGGCACCCGTACTCGTCCTTTAGCTCCTGGTAATTCACCTCAAAGTTCTTCTCGGCGAAGGAGAAAGTGCTCCTCTGAGCCTCTGCGTCCCGCTCCAGGTCGCTTATCCGCTTAGTCAGCCGGGTGATTTCGGCGGTCAGGTGCTCGCTCTCCTCGTGTGCGTTCAGGGACTCCTGCGTGATGGCCACGCCGGCTTCCTTAAGCGCCACGTTCTCCGATTCCAACTCTTTGCGAATCTCTTCCCAGGAAGCCTCTCTCTCCTTGGCCTGCTTCTCGAGATGATCAGTCCTGCATATCAGCTCCTGGAGTTCCCTTTCCAAGGTCCCTTTCTCCTCTCCTTCTTTTCTCAGCTCCGCCATCTCCACCTCAAGTTCCCCGAGTCGCGAGGTCAGCTCCTCCGATTTGTTGTTTTCCTGTGACTCATTCAGCTGGTTCCTCAGCGCGGTGATCTCCAGCGCCAGTGCGTCTCTCTCGCTCTCCACGCCGTCCTTCTCCCTCCTCGCCACGTGGAGCTGCTCCTCCAGACTCCTCTGCACACTCTCCAGCCCGTGCTTGTGCTTGGAGGCCAGCTCGTCCTTGAGGTTCTCGATGTTGAGCAGGTTCTCCCTCAGCAGGTCCTCCCTCAGCTTGACGAGCTCCTCCTCGTGGCTGAACAGGAGCTGCGTCCGCAGCCTCTCCAGCTCGGCCTCCTGAGACTCGGCCATCAAGTCCAGCACGGCGTCCTTCTCGCGCTCCAGCATCTCCAGCTTGATCTTGTAGTTGGTCACCTCGGACTCGTGCTTGGCCTCCAGCTCCTTAGTGGCTTCAGCTGCGGCCACCAGCTGGGTACGCAGGTCCCCGATGACGTCATGGAGCTTCTCGGCCTCGCTCAGCTTTCTCTCCTGGAAGCTTATGCTCTGCGACGCCTTCTCGGCTCTTCCCTTGGCGGCACGCAGGTCCTTCAGGAGATCCTCCACCTGACTCTGAAGGCCCAGCTTCTCCTCGGACACCCGGCCCAGCTCCCTATTCGCTTCCTCCTCCTGCATGTGAGCTTCACGCACCATCCGCTGCATCTCACCGATCTTCTTGTTCAGCGCGCTCACCTGCTCCGGGTCCACGGCCGGCCGCTCTCCCAGCCGCTCCAGCTCTGTCTTGTGATGTTCCTTCAGCTTCTCCATTTCCTGGGAATGCTGGAGGCGGAGTTCCTGTTTCATCTGGACTATCTGCTGCCCGTACATCTCGTCCAGCTCGGCCCTGAGCTGCTCCATCTTCTTCTCCAGGTCTCCCTCTGCCCGTTGCAGGATGTCGCTCTCCGACCGGCTCTCCTTGTGGCAGCGTTTCTGCAGGTCTTCCACTGTGGCCATCAGCTGCTGTATCTCTCCCGACGACATCCTCTCCCTCTGCTTGGAACCGGCCAGCTCACCCCTGTAGCTCTCCAGCTCTTGGCTCATCGCGGCAACCTGAGCGTTAAGCTCAGCCGACATCTCATGGGAGGCCGAGAGCTCCTCTTTCGATCGCGCCAGCGAGCTCTCTTGCTCTGATATCAGCCCCTGTTGCTCGTTGATTAATAAGTCCTTCTCGTTGAGCTTCTGAGCGTACGATTCCTCCAGCGTCTTCACCAGCTGGATCGAGAAGGAAATGAGGCTACGTTAAGCGCGGCCGCACGGCGGTAGCCGGGAACGTCGCGACTCGGCCGCGGCTCACCGTCTCGTTCCGCGCCAGGTGATCCTGCAGCTTCTCGATGCGCAGGAGCTGCTGCTGGCTCCTCTCCCGCTGGCCCTTCAGCTCGGCGTCCCGCTCCTGGATCTGCTGCTGGTACGTGACAATCTGCTGCTTGGCGCAGAGGAGGTCGGCAGCCGTGCTGCTGTGACTCGTGTTCCTCAGGGTCTCTCCCGCTTGGAGCTGAGTCACCGAGATGAAGGCACGGGCACAAAACATTTGGATCTATGAGTCCTGCAGTCGAGGGACTTCTCAAGAAAACAAGGGAGGTTCGAGGAGAGGAGTGGGAACAGACATAAATGGATCGCGGCACAGAAGAAGATGCCGTTACTCACCTGCTGGAACTGGATCTGCAGCTTCTGACTCTGCTCCGTCATCTCCAAGAACTCGCGCATGATTTCATCCTTCTCCTTGCGAGCCTGCTGCAGGTTGGCTGTCAGCTGAGTGATGATGCCGTCGCGGTCCTTAATCGCGGCCTCGAAGTCTTGGAGCTTAGGGGAACAGGTGACGGTCAGACTTCCAGAGATGGCAACCCGGCGCCATAATCGTCCATCAAATACACGCTAAGGGAAACACTTGGTGACAGAGAAAACATTCAAGATGAGCCAGTCAAAACCCCTCAAGCTGGCCTCTCTCTAAACTCTGATTGGTAGACGGGTGTTGTTCCTCAATTTTACCTTTCCTGTCAACAGAGCACAAAGGCAAGTCTATTGTTTTTTGCCCCCACCCACAGAATATTGTCAGAGTCCATACAGCGGAGACACTATGCGGTACAACAATCCTTTATCAGGCCCCATCTTTGCCAAAACTGACTTACACGTGCTGTGACAGAAGCCAGAGGGTAAGCTTGGCATTTCAGGCAGTGCCAATGTTTGCTTGTGGTTTATCACTGAGCTCAGGTGTACGAATAGGGCACGATTGCACAGGTAATTTGAAAAATGAAAGTGTGTGTTGATTACCCTTCCTGGCATAGGCAATCAGAGTGGGACCTTATTGTTTATTTTGGGAACATTTGCACCCGCTGGGATGACCTTAACATGTCACCCTAACTCAACTCAAAGTGCAGACTTCCCCACAAAAGCTTTTACACACAGTAATGTTATCTGTGGAATTGCAGAAGTGCAGGATCAATAGAGGTTTAAAGGCAATCACTGAACAGTGAAGCTATTATTTATTACTTAATGCAGACATCTTGTGGCAGGAAATGGTAAGATCGACATGACGCCCTGAATACGGCCAGCCTGCGGGGCGTCCCGACACCCGGCCCGTTGGCGGGGCCCCAGATACCTGCTGTACTCCCTCCGTCCCGAAGGCGGCCCTTATGTTCAGGAGCTCTCTCCTCAACTCCTCCGCCTCCTGGCTCTTCACGGCCAGCTCGTCCTCCACCATCTGCAGCCGCGTCCGACAGTCCAGGCCCTCGTGTTCGGAGTGGGGTCCCGACAGCAGCAAGTCCTCCTCCTGTGGGAGGGGCCACACCATGAGAGAGGGGCCCCCAGCAGACAGCTCATCTTCGTCCCCCAGCCTCCCGTCCCCAACAACTGCCAGCTCTAAGGATGATGATACTGGGCCACCTTTTTGGCCCATACTGCCAGGCGATACTGCTGAACAGTGTCGCTCAGGTACTCTCCCATTGATATTGGGCAACAATTATCTATTTGTGGGCAGCTTTTCTCCATCACCCGGATGCAGAGGAACTGCCCTTTGTCTCGCCGGGTTGGCAGTTGCCCGGCAACATCGCTCGAGAAGTCGCCCTGTGGATCATCATCCTTATATGCCTCAAATTTGCACCTGCGAAATGTCAGTCGACGTCGCCCCTCCGCCGCGAGAGCGGTCAGTACCGTTAAAAGTGCGCAGCATCAAACGGGAAAAGTCCAGAAGCCATCAGATTATAGAAGCAGGAATTTCGTATTTTTTTGAAGAAAATGGTTAATGGATTAGAGAGTAGGAAGCTGCAGAGGGCCGGGCGGCTCGGCGTGAGAGGCAAGGGCTGCCGGCGGCAGGCGGAGAATGCGCGTGGGGTCCCGGCCACGGCCTGGCCGTGCGACCGGGCCGGCGGGCTGCGGTACCGTACCCAGGTGACATCCTCGGGAGATCCCTGTGTACTTTCAGTCACCGCGTGGCACCCATTGACCTGTTAATTCACAACACCGCCTGTTATACGGGCTCACACCTTCGTCCTTCCATCTCACCATGCCGCGCGCCGGTGTTTCGGGTCGTGGCGGAATGCTCCGGAAGGCAAGTACTCAGAGATGTTTTAAAAGGCCGTGGCGTTCTTTGTGGGTTAAGTATAGCAATGCCACAAAATCAGAGGCTTGTGGTACTGGCATTTTGTTTTTCAGCTTATCTACATTATAATTAAGAAAAAAGCTCTCAGAACCCAATAAGAACAAGATCAAGAACATATTAAAAAAAATATATAAAAATTCTGAACAAATGGACTGACTCACTGTGCTGGTAATTTACAAATATCATTCACAGCAAGACGCCATGAGAGACAACTATCAGGTTATAATTTTAATGGGTGACAGCTGTAAAAGTGTCGCTCTGATAGGGCAGCTCTGCCGACATGGAAAACAGGATCTTATTCAGAACCCAGAGCAGGCCACAGTTTGGGAAGGAGAGCTTCGCTTGTGCCAAAGCCCCTACCTCTGAAGAGCAGTCCTCCGCTGTAGTGGACACCTCACTTTCAGGCTGCAAGGCAACAAAACAGAAGAGATTTCAAATAAAATAAAAATAAAAAAGAAAATCCCCGTACCCGTTTGATCAGTCAAGACAAAATTTCCGGGCTTATGACGAGATGAAGGTTAATTACGCAAGGCCAAAACAATGTCAGCCCAGCTGAATTAATTCAGGAAGGAACCCCCCCCCCCCCCCCTGCCAAGATTTAAAAAAAAAAAAAAACATTCAAAGCCCATCAAATTCACCACATAATCACATTTGTTACAAAACACAAGAAGTCTTCAAAAGGAATATTTCAGGGCTTTCTGTTGCTAACCCCAGGAGCACGGCACAGAGAAACCTCTTAGGGTGTGTGGCAGGAAACATTTATTTTTAAAGCACCTTAGCAAACCCTTATTGCTGTCACTGACTATCTGAGAATCACATGAGCATGTCAGTCTTCACAGAGAAAATATTAATGAGGGCTGAAAGCAAGCCTCCCCCATTGTCAAAGAAGGGGGAACATCAATCGGACGTGCGCTGAATATCATCCCGCTTTGCGTCTTAAGAACGTACATGCGGATCAAATTTCAATTTGGAAGACTGTTAATATTTCAGATCACGGTGCACATCCACCAGCGTGGGATGCAAACCCGATCCGCTCGCTGGCGGAAAACGCAGTGCAAATTCTCCCGGGTCTTTGGGGGCGCGACCCAGAGGAAGGGGGGGGTTCCTCTGCGCGGAGCCGCATTTCTGAAGCACGCGGCGATTTTTTCACAAGAGGGGCCACTTTGAAGTGCCGTTTCCACAGCAACCTTTCTACACAGAGGTGACTTGGAGCCTCGGTACGGAATTCTGACCGCGAGCAGGAGCTGATTTAAATGGCTAGTCAGTGAGAGGCGGCTCTGACCAAACAAACACCACTCCCTCCTCCGGGGGAACCGCTGTATCACGCTCTTTTAGAAGGCAAATCGAGTGTGTTTAATCGTCGCTAAAGGGGACACAGCGCGGAACAGGTGACACCACAGCATAAGGCAGTAACAGCGACGGCCGGTCTCATGCACTCTAAAGCCAGATAACCAAGCGCGTTACCGTGTCGAAAACGACACGCCCCACCCAAATTCATCAAACCTGCCCAGATGCTAGGACGGGGTAACCGTGGCAACTCGGGGTGGGGGGAGGGCCGTTACAAAAGGCTGCAAGGACATGGGAATGCCTGACACAGGCAGAGGCAGCAAAACCTGCACCAGCGCATTTCTCTGTTGCCACGGCAACTAATAATTCCACAGTTGTCCGCGACGCTGTAAGCAATAAAACTCTTGTATTGTTTATGGGATTTTCTCCCCCCCCCCCCCACCTCTCCCACATGAGAGTACCAAGTCATTTACTGACGGGGGTGGAGGGGTTGATGAGCGAGGAGCGCGCTCTCAGCAGAGCCCCACACCCACGCCGGGCGGCTTCTGCGGCAGCGGGCGGTAGGTGAGGCCGTCGCGGGACGCCTGTCGGGGAAGGCGAGGCGGCGTGGGCCGCGCGGGACCGGCCCGCGGTCATTCCAGCACTGCGCACCACGACAGCAAGGCGCAGCGCCATTTATCACCTGAGTGCCGGGCAGCGCTCAGTGAGCCTTTTTTAAAGGACTGCCGAAGAATGTGAAGCGAAGCGCTTTCGGCCGAATGAGAAAACGCTGATGACGAGCGGCACCACCCCTTGGACATGCAGCTTTCAGTGTTTACATGGTAGCTATGGCAACAGCATAATCCCAAGGCTTCGTCCTAATAAATCAGACTGACCCCCCCCCCCCCCAATCAGGGCCTGACGCAGAGCTGAGGTGGCCCCTTGCACCCTGACACAGAAAGACTGCAATGCGACCTTGCCCAGAGTCACACGTGTACAAAGGCTACCAGCAAGGCTCTGACAGCAATAAAGCATCACATTCATTTTAAACATAACATTATTATAATAGAGGAATATAGTATACTATAATGATAGTAAGGGTGCCTAGAATTTTGGCCAGGTGTCACAAGACAGGCAGTTGCCTGATGATTTTTATGCTCTGTCCATTTTATGTTCAGAAAATAAACCAAAGAAACATGCATTAAGATTAATTAGCATCTCTAAATTATTCATAATGCATGAACAAGGTCCGTGATGGACTAGCACCCTGTCCAGGGTGTCCCCTGCTTACAGCATCTCCTAAAACTGATTTTTGAGAATAACTGCACTATCACTCTACATCATTTTGAATATTGGTTTCATAGTGCTGTACAGGTATTTCTTACAGTAAACTAACTAGAAGAACTGGAAGTTTGGAACATCAAGATAACAAGATGATTCAGACGATTACAAACAATTTCACTCAGTATCATGTAAAAGATGAAGCATTAGAGACTCTGACAGTGGCATATAAAATAACCCCCACACACTGTCTCTTGGGACTTTAAGTGAGCTTTATCTTATTCATTAATGCGGTTGCTAAGCACTAACAAGCAGCTACCTGTGGGGGCAGCGCTGCCCCACATCCACCAGCTGACCAGCACAAAGGCACTTCTACTTTGACAGAGACAGTAAGTCTGGAAAAAATCTGCCTGGAAAAGGCCGGCCCTAGCCTGACGACTCCACCCGTCTGCACCTTTATGATATGCTTAATTATTTAATCACTTTACGCACCTACTGTGGTGTTGCCATCCTAATACCTGTCTATTATAACAACTGCCTCTAAAAGCTCCATACACGGCAGGAGGCGGGGGTTCAAGCTTCACTGGACCAGCATGCCGCCCTACAACTTATTTGCTGATGAAAACTCAGTTTCATCCCAGCGGCGTGCTCAGAAAAAAAGAGTGAAAATACAATAAAGTGAGAAATGGCTATTAACTTGATATGGTCATAATGAGTCAGTGCCAAGATGGCGGTCAGTGCAGCCTGGCATGGCATTTTATTTAAACCCTTAGAGTTAAACACGGCGTGTCGGTCTGTATGAGTAACTGTACCGTGACAGCACATTCTCACTGCTGCCATGCTGAGCAGACGATAGGGGGCACCACTGAGCCAGAGACACTTGATTAGCCTCGGTGGCATGTCTATACAGAGGTGGCTGACCTGACCCGGCCCTGCTGGCCGACAGTAGAGTTCCCCCTACCTCAATGGTGTACGTCTGGTCGTGCTTGGCCGTCTCCCCACTGCGCAGCGTCCTCGCGATGGTGAACTCTGTCGGGGGAGCGGGTGACCCACCCTGGCCGCTGCGCAGAGGGTCGGGATCCCCTTCATCTCCGGCAGGATCGGCCTCCTTGCCCCTGGATCCTCTCTTCTTCCTCCGGGGTCTACTCTGTCCATCCGCCTGAGCCTTCCTCTGCCTGTATTCGGCCAGCTGCGGGGGACAACACAGGCAGGGACACGGTCAGCCATGGAAATCTGGGCCCCGTCTTCCCACGGATAGTCGGAACGCGCCCTAAACGACATAACTCTACAGGAGGCCGTGAAAATCCCATCACACTCTACGCCTCAAGTCTCGCCAAGAATTTCGTTTCGAAACAAAGCAGGCCGTGAGCTCCTGGCTTCTCTTAAAAATCGGTAAAGCTGTTTGCGGGCCGCAGACACGTGGGAAAAACACAAATGTTTCTGTTCAGAAGGTGGGCCAGGAACAGCGGTGCCCCCCACACCACTTTGCGGATGCCCATCGCGGGACGGGCTGGTGCAGTAAACAGCCCACCGGGAGACAGAAACGCTAGCAGCATCTTCAGTCAGCGGCCTCCGCTAATCTTTAAAGGGGATTAAACTATTAAACGTCTACATCTGCCTGCTCCGAGTACCCGGGAAACGTGGTCCCGGGTTGGATTCCCCTGCATCTTCCCCAAAGACTCCCCCATTGACGTGAGTGCAGAGCATTTAAATTAAGAAGCTTTGCCCAGAAACGCAGTAATCGGAGAAATCACAACTCGATCACAAGTCGTCTTTTGTCGGCGGTCAAGGCAACGCGCCGGTAGGGGCGACGCGTGACGTGGCTTCAGGATTAAAGTCGCCCAAATCCACTTATCCGAAAGCAGGTTACTTCAGCCCTTCCGCTAACATAGACGTATGTTTTTGGCTACTTCTAACTAACCCTAAACTTCCCAGCTAATGAACTAGAGGTCTTGGTATCTCTTATATTGTCCAACATATCTTTGGTAACCAAATAAACATAGACTGTTTGGGGTTTCAAATAGCAGCTGCTGGCTAGATGCTGCCAATTTAAACAACGAACCTCTATTACGGGCATAAGGGTGACTTCAGGTTTTCTTAAGACGCCAAGCCTCTGAGCACAGACACTTGTCGCGTCACTAAGACTCGGAAGAGAGGCCTGGCCGGATACCGGTTTAATCACTTAGCTGAGCGGACTCCATGTGGAACTGCAGCCGTCTAATGCGGCCAGATGAAGATTAGGTGGCGGTGTTACCACAGGACAAACAATGCAGGAAGGAGCTTTGAAAGACTGAGAAAGACATCAGAAAACGCAGGACTGTCACTTGGAGATAAGAACTGTATAATCTAGTTCAACCAAAGTGAGAGTGCACCAAGATGGCGATTAGGACGTGAATCCGAATCATATCTAGTTCCAGCAGCAACAACAACTCTGAATAACTTTAATACTGAGGTCTTGGTTAAGATTGGTATACAATCATGTGACTGACACGTTTGGTTCAGACCAAAGGATGTTTATCCATAAAAAGAATGCAAAGTTCGTACTCGTGTTCTCGACCAGTGCGTTCTTACCAACTTGTATCCCAAGAACGAACTTGGGACGCAATGAATTATGGGCCTGAATTCATCCAGGGCTTTTTACCGTGCTCTGTATTTCTGTTCTTGAGTACTGGAATTGAGTAGGGATGCACCAATTGATCGGCGTAACACTCGCTCTGGTTACTCATGTTTAGTCTGAAGAAGCTAGCGAAGTGAAAGCTGGTAAAACTGAAGCCAGCAGAGCATGTTCAGAGTGATCTGCAAGCTAGCAGTCTCTCCTGGCTTTCGTTGGTAAAAGCAGTGAAAAGAGCAAAGGAATTACGAGGGAAATTATGGAATTCATGGCACTGGGTGGCCAGCCGTTTTCCCATAGTTGAGGACAGAGGCTTCAGAAATATGATAAATTACCTCAGCCCAAAATACAGAACACTGAGTAAGTGTTACTTTTTGGACGTCGAGCTACCGGGGTCGTTTAATCTAGTTTCAAGTCACACATGTAGTCCGCTACAAGCGGATCCCAAAGCAGTATTCAGTTTAACAACCGTTTCAATTCCGTTTATAAAGAGAAACTTGCTATTAATGCTTAAGTAATGGCATTTCAGTTGTGATATGTTGCCAAGACAAAACAGGTGCATTGTTTTATATATAAATATTTTTTTCTCTCTTTTTCTGCACCTATTATTATTTGAAAGAATATATTAAACTTTGGTTGTGTTTGGGGTTGTATTTATTTGTTTGTTTATTTAGTTTTATTTATTTGAATTTGTAAAGTTTAATAACATTTTGTTAAGAAAAAGTTTTGCATTAAAGGAAATTTGCTTTTTGTTTGTATTCTATTCTAAACTGGCATCAGAAAAATCGGTAACGGGCCATCACACTTACAAAAAAATTGGTAATAGGAATTGGCCGAGAAAATTGCAATCGGTGCAAATTGAGTTTTGGAAATGGAAGGTGATGTGAAGCGGTTACGTGGGAACACGCGGATGGCCAAGTGCGCGCATCGATAAACACCCATCATGCAGTGAGATCGCGTGCAGAACACTAGATATCTGCGTGCCCATCTTGTGGACAGGATGCCAAGCTGCTAAAGGACACACTCACGGCCCACAGGGCTGACCAGTGGGCCACACCCAGAACGCCTCTGGGGCTCCTACACGTAACAGATACAGCCTCCCACTCAGGCGGCACGGGGCCACGGCGAGCCGGCAGCCTATGTAAAGGATACCCCAGGGACCAAAGAGTCAGTGGGACAGTATCACTGTCAAACCCCGGTATGCAGCTGGCATCTCATCCCCATGCAATAAGAAACAAAAGCAAGCTGCTAATGTGCATTCGTTCAGTAAATTAGTGATAATTCCTAACAGAGAGCGCCCTGCAGTGGCGTAATAAATGAGCCTGTTTGAGGCTGGGTGGGCTCAGTGCCACGAGCACCTCGGAAATGCTTTGGTTTGACATGGCCATGTGACCATCTTAACAGGCATTTTCTGAAACTCACAGAGCAGGTGAGTTTTTCCTGTCCCCCAAATGCGGGACACTTTCAAGAGAGTATTAGTGGGACAAGAGGCAACTAAGCTATCAGTCAGAGACTGACCGAAGGAACCCAAAGCAATGCAGCTCAGCAGGAAGAAATGGCTAACGGCTAGAGGCTAACGGTGAGCCTGCGGGCAGCTGCACGCTTCTCTCGGGTGTCTCCTGTAACTGACACACTAGCATGGGAGCAGCATGAAAAAACAAGCTGGCAGCAAAAGCTGAAATAATTGATTCACGGCTGTACAAGCCGACAAGATGAGCAAGTCCCATGTTAGTCAGCATGCTACTGTGCTGAGGTCAGAAAATACTGACAGAAGATTCAGCAAACTAGGGGCCAATACAGCAATAAACAGGAACACAGAGGGTCCCATTTACACCCGGCTGGGGACAGGGTCACTGATACAGTAACAGAGAAGGTCCCATTCACACCCGGCTGGGGACAGGGTCACTGATACAGTAACAGAGAGGGTCCCATTCACACCTGGCTCGGGACACAGTGACCAATTCAGTAACACAGAGGGTCCCATTCACACCTGGCTCGGGACAGGGTCACTGATGCAGTAACACAGAGGGTCCCATTCACACCCGGCTGGGGACAGGGTCACTGACACAGTAACACAGAGGGTCCCATTCACACCTGGCTGGGGACAGGGTCACTGATGCAGTAACACAGAGGGTCCCATTCACACCTGGCTCGGGACAGGGTCACTGATGCAGTAACACAGAGGGTCCCATTCAC
>JAODKL010000047.1:7601643-7612924 GCA_026780765.1 Petrocephalus schoutedeni
CCAACATGCACCATCTAGCATATAACAGAGTGCATGTGATGCATGGGCGAGCCGCCCAACATGCACCATCTAGCATATAACAGAGTGCATGTGATGCATGGGCGAGCCGCCCAACATGCACCATCTAGCATATAACAGAGTGCATGTGATGATCAATCTAACATAACTCAGTGTATGTGATACTTGGGTGAACAATCTAGCATGTAACCCAGGGCAGTAAGGTAGGCAATTGAGTTTTCGTGCCATGAATCAGCTAGAGTTATACTCACATTGAAGTGTATATGAAAAATAAAAGTTTATGATCACTAACAAACAAGCAAACAAAAACAAACCATGAGAAGGTCAAACCTTCAAATACACAGATAGTAATAACGGGATAAGCCAGGAGTTACAGAATAATAAAATAAGGTGCTTTACTTTGGCTTAAGTTAAAGTCTCCTGAACTATCTCTGGTTTAACTTTAATAAAAACCATCCCACAGAGCACGGAATGGGAGATATATCTGCCTAATAGAGAGACCATACATGAGAAAGTGCTGGATTACTCACCCATACGTAATAACCTGCTATGAGCCTGCCGCGTCCTACCTGACACCTGGTCGCAGTGGCTCTTAGAACTGGCTGGTGTTCCGTTTGTAACATCGGGGATATTTCACGGGGATCCGCCCCAGACACTGCATTCCCATTCAGCACAGGTTTGAGGCCCGAACTGAGAGCCTCCTCAGCGGCTACGTCTGCTTGCTCATTACCAGGCACACCGAATGAACTGGGACCAAACAGGAATAAATAATAACATTCGCTTTATCGGGGATAGCGAGGCTGCCAGTGCAGTAATGCATAATGCGATGGCACATGGCGGGCGTTTAGGGCTCCTATAAAGGCACTTTTATGTGACTCGGGCAGTGCGCTAAGCGGGCCGGTCCTCCCCGGAACAGGGCGGTACCGGCACCTCTCTGCTCCTGTTCGCTTCTACAGCACCGGGACCCGGCAGCTGCTTTCTCCGCACTTCAGGCGCGGAGCTGACGGCTAAGAAGGTCTGCCCCGGCGACCTGCCCCGGCGACCTGCCCCTGTTTGCTCAAGCCGAAGGGCAGGTCCCGGAGATCCTGTCCCTCCGGACTCGCCGCATACCTCCGTCCCGACAGGCGCCGCCGCTCAGCAACGCGGGGCTGCTCTGCTATTCGCGACAAATGTCTTCGGGGGGCGGCGGGGGGCGGCCGGGCAGGCGGGCTGTCACACGCCGCGCTGCGCTGACAGCCGGCCGCCAGCCGGCTCCCGAGCCCGAGCTCCCCGGCCGCCCCCCGCCGCGCACCCTAATAACCGGCAACATCCCCCATTAACTATTCATACCTTCGCCTTGCCGGCCTCCAGTTTCTTCTGTCGCTCCTCGTCTTCCATAACCGTCGTTCCTGGGCCGGATATATGAAGAGAAGGGCTTCATACGCAGACTCGACGGGGCGGAAAAAATAAAGGCTATAATAAATGTACTGTACACAGAGAGGGAGCCGTTTTACTTGGCGCCTCCATTCATCACGCCGCTGACGAACGTGCGGAGCGCTCCCCACAGCAGCCGCGTCGCAGCCGCCATGTTATCCACGTAAACACGGGACTAGTTGTGATGACGTCACTCCGCCCGGGACCACGCCCATGTCGGGTAATGTAGTCCCGGAAACCTTGCAGGTTGATTAGGCCCACTGGGCTAACGCTGCACCCATATACATTTAGTCAAGATGGTTAATTAGAACTGTTTGCTTTCATTCCGATTAAAATGCAGTTAAAGCTAGTTTTAAAGTGAAAACGTGTATGATATTCAGCATCGTCATCGAAAAGCTATTTTTTAGATAAAGTACTTTAAAGTATAAATTATAAATCAAGATATGACAGCATTGATTAGGCATACTCTAAAGTAGGGGTGCATGTTAATTATTTAGGTAGATTAACAAATGCCGTGTTTTGTTGCCCTTGACATACAATCATAACATTTACCTGTGTGGTAGCTTTAAGTAGCCAGGTGACATTTTTCTCTTTCCCCAGTTTTGAGCTCTTGGTAGAAGTAGGTGGGGGGTGTACGTACCGGCAGGAGACGGTGGCCGGTGTCTTCTCATCACTGGCGCTGAGCAGCTTATTGTCTGGCAGATCTTGAGTTCCACCCATCGCCTTCTCGACATCTTCATGTGTTTCCATCCAAAGATGGACAGACCCTTCTTACGCACGACCTTTCTCAGGACTACAGAACCACGGGTAAACCTTCTGAAAGTTCGGGTCCTGAATAATTGATGGCCAAGGAGTATTATGTCAGCTAGAGCAGTGCAGTGGCTCCTTCGAGGCACATCTGTTCTTCTTGTTGTCATTTAAATTAGCTTCCACTGCTAATTTCTTGGATTACTGTATTCACGGTGCAAGTTAGAACAAACTGCTGTGGAGTTTATTCTTTTAATACAGACCTGGACTCTTTAAAAATTTTTACATTCTGTAGAACATTAGCAAAGTGACTTGAAAAATGAAGGAGCAATCCCCAGTCGAACAGGAGCCACTGAAATGAATGAACCTCTCTATTGTATTATGGAAATAGGACGGTCTTACAAAATCCAAGAACTCATACAATACTATGCTTAAACAAAGATGTTCTTCTGCACAAGAATCATGTAAATGGGCTGTTGATTTTATGAAAACTGCCAGGGATGGACATAAAATGTAGATATAAAATAATATCAATAACTTGATATGATATGTGTCCTGTAAAGAACTGACATAGAGGAATAACTAAAGGCAATTAGAAGATTGATGGATAGATGGATTTTGTATGAAAGTAGATAAAATATTATTTCTATATTAATAGAATTTGAAAATAATATTGAACACAAGCATCACATTCGTGTTCTTTTATTTTTGTCTTAATTCAACCATATTGAGTAATTAATCTTTTTTTAATACTTCAAAATATAACAGAAGTCGTTGAAACATCAGACAGAATTCGCCTGAGTGACGGCGTGCCTTTGGAAAGAGAATAAGCAAGAGTGGGTACTGATGTTTGGTCAAACCTTATGCCTCTGCAGCTTGCATGAGCGGCTGCAGTCAGCTGGATGCCCGGAGCCCAAGGGGCAAAAAGGCACATCAATAAACAATGGTGCTCATTGTGCAGAGATCACTAAGTGGGCAACACTGAAGGCTCTAATTTAATGACAGGAGCCGCGTTGCCATGAGCCACACACGTCTGTCACTATGATACAGATCCACGACTCCGCACTTGTATGGCTGCCTTAATGGTTTTATGGTACGAGTCAGTTATACTACTCATATGATGTATTATCTTTGCAATATTGAGGGGAAATATTGATTCATTGCATCACCAATGAAAGCAGAGTCTGAAAAGCCTGACATTTCATGGGTTCTTTATTACTTCACTATATAACGTCAGACTGCATCATTTCAGTACCAGGTGCTGCACATCCGCGTGGGAACACAGTGATCTATAGACTGCCTATGAGATACACAGGAAACAAGGTTCTCCCTAAATCGAATATGGTGACCAGATAAGTCCATCTGAATCTTGACTTGTCTGTAATGTTTTTTTTGTAAAAGATCATTCCTCACAGGCCCTACTATAGTCTTCCCATTATAACTGCTTGAAGGGTTCTCTTTATATGGCCTTAAATATAGAGAATATTACAAAATAGCAACACCAAGTAATATACACCACGATAAACACTACTAAAATAGACTTCCTGGAGCAGAACGGGGATTTTAATACAGTGCTGCCGTTGTATATATTGTACATAAGTAGGTACATGGCTCCATCTAGCGAGACAATCAGAAGTAGTATATATAAAAAAAAAACTTGTCACGTTACATGCCTTTTTACTGTCGAAGTAATTTCTTAGTTGATAGTCTTTACAGATTTAAATAAATGAATTCGAATCTATTTATATATTTAAAAAACTACTGATTCACACTGCTGAACAATGGCAATACATCCGCTTCACTCAGGTGCGCGGACAGAGGAAACACCTCCGACCGGCAGGGGGCGGCATGCAGAATCGCGGACAGGCAGATGGTGTCAACGATAACGGGACCTGCTTCGCTCTTTACCAAAATGAAACATAATGGTAAGTGGGACCTTCCGAAGAAACGCGGGTTTAGATTAAATAACATTACAGGGATGTCACGTTTTTGCACTGAGAACTGAGCAAGAAGACAGTATCCTGAATGGGAAACGGTGTATGCGAACTCGGCTAGTAATGTTTTACTGTGCGTTCTGGTGCCTTAAATGGACTTCGATTCGTACCTCCGTCTGGTGCGGGTATACTGACAATTTGTTATCCCTTGGCGAATCAAATGTGCGCTAATGTCTTCCTAAATTTCCAGTTGGCACCAGAGTAAACGCTATCAAAAATAAATGCAACCTTCAGTACCAGAGGGGTGTTCTGCAAAGCAAGATCTCTCAGTTAGCTAGCTTAATTTAAGCTGTAAATCATGATTGTCCAGTACGAATACTCCTTACCTTAACTCTTATATGGATCCTCCCACAGTCTTAAAGTTAGACTAATTGGCATCTCTAAACTCCCCATAGTTTGAGCATGTGTCCCACAATGCACTAGCACTTCTTCCAGGCCTTCTGTCCTGTGCCACCTGGGTTAGGCTCCAGCTGCATCCCCCATTCCATCTATCCATATTCAATCTCTGTTTGCTTATCATATGATTATGATCCTCCCCTTCACCAACAATGCGTACATTTTTAATCGCCCTTGTGCGAGAACAAAGTATCACTATGCAAAATGTATGTTTTTTTTTTCTACAGATTTAGGGACCACTTTCACTTGAAGATCATGACTTGTATCTTGACTCTTCTGCATATTCCCAGAAGATCGATATTTTGCAAGTGGACCTACGTCTGTGTGTCATCCCGTCTCACAGCACTGCACAGCACGCCCCCTAAGAGTGAGGCGCAGAGCCCAGGACAGGAGAATGAGTCCCTGCTGGAGAACCTGACAACCCTGGGGGTGGATGTGGGAATGGTTCGCCGGCGGCAGCCCGGTGTCCTGAAGAGGTCCATCACTAACGAGCACGGGCTGACGCACTTCCTGCAGAGTAAGGGTGCGAGCCGCGAGATGGTGGCCAGCATCATCTCCCGCTTCCCACGAGCTATCACCCGTTCCGGGGATCACCTGCAGCAACGCTGGGAGCTCTGGAGGACGGTCTTCAAGAGTGACGGAGAGATCGTCAGCATCCTAGCCCGCTCGCCCGAGTCCTTCTTCCGCTCCAGTGACAACGGCAACCTGAAGAAGAACATCGTCTTCCTGGGCTCTCTGGGCCTCAGCTCCAAAGACCTGTACCGCTTGCTAACAACAGCTCCACGCACCTTCTCCAACAGCCAGGAGCTTAACCAGCAGATGGTGGAGCTGCTGCGGGACGTGTGCCTCAGCTTGGGGGGGAAGGATCCGGACCAATTTGTCAGGGCCATCATCTCCAGGAACTCGTACATCCTCATCCGGAGCACCAAGCGCATCAGAGGCAACATCATCTTCCTGCAGGAGGCTCTCGGCCTGAGCAGTGAGAAGCTGCTGGAGCTGTTGCAGGGCCAAGGTGCAGAAGTGCTCGACCTCTCCAACGAGTATCTCCTAAACAACTTTAGGGACATCCGGCAGAAGCTGCTCTCCCTGGGCTGCAGCCAAAACGAAACCAAAACTCTGATCGTCAAATACCCTCCGGTGCTGTACATTTCTTCGGAGAACCTGAGGAACAAAATAGACTGTCTGCAGGATGGGGGTGTAAATATCAAACAGATAATACAGAAGCCTAAGGTGCTGGAATTTAGTATTGACAATCTCAGGAGACGCTTAAAAGAACTGCAAGAGATCGGCTATGATTTCGAGAAGAACGGCATTGGTATTTTAGACTCTAGTCAACGCCGATTTGATGCTAAGTTGTTACGCCTTTCTGGGCGATAGGTAATATATAATCGGCAGTCTTTAAATGTATTGCGCTATCCAACTATTGAATGAATGAGATTTTTAACTTATTGTTAAAGAAAACGGAAGCTTCTTTTCCAAATGTGTCCTGATCAACCAGAAGGTGGCAGCAGAGATCGCGCAAATGGCTTACCAAGTTCTCCGTGTGCATTCTAACTTGCGCGCATATCTGATAGATATGTGTAAATATGGAAGACTCCCTGACCCTTCCCTGTGGGTACATTTGACTGCAGTGACAAATTCATCAACCCCATTATCACTAAGGTGGTTATTGCTAGAGTAATACTCTCGAGAACTCTGGGATCAGTGTTGGGTCACTAGGGTAACGTTTACGGTGATTGAAAGGAAGGAGTTTCCCAAGCAGTAAGTGGTCACATATCCCTGCAAGCTGGGTTAGCAAGCGGGAATCTCACCCCGAAGTTGGGGCTGCTGCCTTAACTCTCTTTCTCAGACATCTGGAACAGCTCATCCAGGTCAGAAAATCTAGCAGAACAGCCGAAATGTCTCCAGTTTTGTTTTATATGGTGTAGATTTTACAAGTCATTTAGTATGCTGTCTATATTTAGAAACGGTTAAACTCTCCTTTCAGTCTGTGGATTTTTTTCAGTTCTGGGATTTAATCTTTACGGTGCCCACTTGAGAATCTGCCACATTGTCTTTGGCCTGTAATGCATTAAAAACAATAATATAGCTTCTTTCACCGAGGCTTATTCAAACCGGATGATCTTGAAACTCGACAGACACTGGAAGTGGGTGCCGTCTATTAAGCTCACCTTAAACAGAAACGTGATTTTTCACATTTTACAGGATTTACTGGAAATTAAAGCCATTCTGTTGCCTTTTTTGGGGTATATCACAGTGTGCATGCAGCTCACAGACAAATGTTATTCAATAATCTGTAGAGCATGGGAACATCAGCACTTTGTGTGTATTAGTCCCTTTGTCTTCACCTGAAATTTTAAAGAGGATAATTTAATAGGAAAAAAATATTGTATCCAGACCCTAATCCAATATTTGCTAAAAACAATAGCCATTGCATACATAGGGATTTAGGTTAAATCTCTAGCAGCTCCTTATAATCGCTTGGTGTGATTCATGCCACTCTTCTTGGCTGATTTTCAGGTTGTTTTTGTATCACTAGCGGATAGCAGGACCACTGAAGGGTGTCCACTTCCTGGCCTTACGTCCACTCCCTGTCCTTACCGTTCACTTCCTGTCCCTACCGTCCACTTCCTATTCCTACCGTCCACTTCCTGTCCCTACCGTCCACTTTCTGTCCCTACCGTCCACTTCCTGTCCCTGCTGTCCACTTCCTGTCCTTACCATCCACTTCCTCCTGAGGCCATTCAGGTGCTGCCTTAAGCCTCTGTTTTTGGTCCTCTAATCGAATATTGTGTTTATTCACTGTGCCATCTGACGTCTAGCATGATCACGTTTTCCTGTGAATTATAGCTCTACCCCCATGACACCCTGACCAGGAAAAGCAGTTAGCAGACTGATGCATGGACATGCCACCTGCATCTCTGGTGGATACTTTTTTTTGTCTGCTGGAAAATATTCTGCTGTGCATCTCCTTTGCATCAATACAGCTTTTATTCCTTGAGGTCGATATCATGACTTGAAAGGTTGACTAGAAAAATGTCCAGACTGTTTGACTGTCTTATCGTTCTTTTTATTTTATTATTAATTTGTGTGTGTGTGGGGGGGGGGGGGGTGAATAATTGGTCCTCACTTTTTTTCTGTAAACCAGCAAATCTTATGTTCAAAGGCTGGGATCAATGCAAAAGAAGACTTGCTGCTAATTGGATGGCAGGGGAGGTGAGGATGAACCATCGATGTACTGCTTTCCAAATGATGACATTCCTTGTTGTCAATCCGGGGCCTTGCCATTAAACCCAATAACGGCATACAGCACAGCAGTGTTTCCCCGTCTGGAGAAAAAACATGGACTGTCTGTGGGTCCCCGAGGACCGGACTGGGAAACGCTGCATTACTGGACAGACGTGTGTGATGTCACGTTTGAGGCACTGTGCTCGTCTGAGAGCCTGCAGCCAGCAGCAAGGCAGTGACAGCATCTGCCGGGAAGATCAGTAAATTGCCTGTTTTTCCATCAGAGGGCGTGATGCATAGGGTAATTGTGGGGTGGGGTGAGGGATATGTGGGGCCGATACCCCGGCAGATTCTGGGGGCCCAGCGCTTTATGGGGGGCCCTGAATACGAAAAATAATAATGAACATGCCAGTCTGGGGGTGGGGCCAGAATTTCTAGCCTCGCCCCTGGGCATAACCATTAAAAATGCTAACGCGACCTGCCGTCCAAAGTGCGTCGTTGCTAAGCTCTCCATCCGCGTAAAGGGATATCGGTGGAAATGAATAGCTGGCAGTAGAGCACCACCCTCTTTGTTCTGGATCATCTATCACCAAAGTAAGCGAGAAGCCAGGAGAACCCGCCAGTCAGACCTCATATAGACATGCCCATGTAAAGGGGTTGCTATGGGTTTGGAAGTGAGCTGAGTGTTTCTCTCCCGGCCATACGCGGATTTGCTGGCCCTTGGTATTATAAGCAGACAGTGTTATGTGAAGGTGATTCATTGTCATTGTTGACACACTACAGCACGGCACACAACAACGGAAATGTGCCCTCTGCATTTAGCCCACGTGACGTTGTGGCACAGCAGGGGGCAGCTGCCTTGCTCAGGGAACCTCAGCGGTACTTGTGGGTCGGGGACTCCTACCCGCGATCTTTTGATTACACGGACGTGGCCTGAACCGCCGCACCACCTGCTGCCCCATAATAGTAATAATAATAACATATTATAATGATGGTGGCCTTCACGTTCTGCCCTTGATAGCCCGACATTATTAACAAAGTGCAAAATGCACTGGAGTTATCGCAAAATCCGGGTGATATCACGTGGAATTCATATGTAATCCCTGGGAAATTCCTCCCGCCCACGTCAAAATGTATGTTTTGTCAGAGTTCTTAGCTGAAATGAAATATTGCGGTGTGATTAATTCCCCAATAATGTCCAAGTAATTTCCTGGGCAACCTAGTCCAAGACCTCAATCAGTTGGATTAAGACATGATATTGCTGAATGTGGAAAGTGATATTAAAAGAGGGATTAGGCTGCTGTTGATTTACACTGATTTCATTAAACTTTCATCGTGGAGTCCTTTAAACCCTAATGGCTTATTAACATAGCTCACATCAACACCCCAAATAAGGTAGTTATTAGATCTGTCCCTGGACAATTGACTTATTCACAAAAATATTACAGTTCTGTCACATACACATAGGCTCTGAGCACTACATTCCAACCACTGTCATTTTCTGTAATTACAGAATTTACTTTCTCTGCGTTTGGCAGATGTAAGCTAGATTTCCTTCACTGTATATTCATCCAGTGGGACAATAGACTCCGGAAACCAAAATTCATACAAGTGGAACAAGGTATTTAGACATGGGCAGTCAATTACGGACAGATCCTGATCCGCACATATGTTTAGCAGATGTTTCCCACTGAGGCTAAGTTCAAAAGCTAATTTGTTTGTATTAATTCTCTCTAAAAGACCTGCCCTCCACTGTGTAATGGATTTCAGAGATAACGGGAACATGTGGGAATAAGTACCATGTGAAAACACTGAACAGTCACTCTGATGGATCGGTGACCTTCCACAATACGAGGAAAGACAGGAAAGAAATGTGGATTTTCATAAGTGATTTATGCAGAATGTATGCTAAACAGCATGGAGGGGGGGGGGGCGCATGAGTCAAGTTTTGAAGGACAGAAATGAATCTGTTCATTTTTCGAGGCTGCCAGAGGGTACGGACCCGAACCGCTCAGAGCTTTTGAGGGCCGTCAGACGCCGACGAGCTGCATACACTGGATTTGGGGAATGAGTGGTTTTGAATTTTGTGGTATAATGCAATGCAGAAACAGAAATCTCAATTGAATGTACTCGTTTGGGGAACTGCAATGCATTGTGGTCCGTGCTGTTGGGCTGTTGGGCGTCTGAATCAGTTCCACAGATGCACTGACAGATCTACATCCGCCTAAATGGGGGTAGACTGATTTGGGGGTGTGCCGTAGTCACTGGCGTGGGGGGCGGGGCACGGCTAGCAGGACAGGCTGCATGTGGTGTTACTCCATTACGCCGTGATCAGGCGACAGTGTAATTCGCAGCAGCTAATCTGACGAAAGATGCTCTCAGGTCCAGGAAATAATGAGAAATTCGTTGCTTTGTCCCCCGGAGATAAGGCTGGGTATTTTGCGGGGACTGGGACACGGCCCACCTTGGCTGTGACAAGGGGGTCTTTGGTCTTCGTTTAGTTATGTGATTCCACTCATCTCACTGACGTTCCCTCAGCAGGGCTTCCATACAATGTTCCGCCTGACTTATTCCAGAAGTAAGAGCAACTCGCCGGGATTCACCAGTATGTCCCCAGTATTTAGCCCTGGGAAAGGTGACACTAATACGTCTTAGCAGGACTGACACAGATGAATGCAGTGACGTGTTCATTTATAGTAACATCAAATAGTGAGGTAATATCGAGTCCATGCCATAGTTTTACCTGCTAACTTTGCCAAATATTTGTCATGGTAAGTCATTGGGCTGTGATGTCCTGTAAACCGACCTGGGTGGGTAAAAAGGGAAGACGAGGAAGTCAGCTGACAGTGGCGGTGGCGGGGCGCCGGGCTTTCCCCTCCGTACAAGCGGGCTTTTCATGCAGGCCCGGTGACATTTACCGCCGGAGACCCGAACGCCTGCAGGAGACGTCTCCATAACAATTCTGCCGGAGGTGACACTCCCCTGCCACCAGAAATGAGATTTCCCAGTTTGGGCTCCCCTCGCAAATAATCCTATGCCACTTGTGCGCCCCCCCGACACACACACACACACATTTTTTGAACCTGAGATCTGCTGAGATACCTGAATGTCATTCCCAGTCAGGACGCCAAGACACAAAGAGCGACCGTGTGCGGAGGAACGCCGAGTTGTTTATCCCGCAAGAAAGATACCTGGTCTCGCCTCCCTCCCTCCCCACGCCTCTCCCAGGCCCTGAATCCATTAAGAGAGAGCTGCCTGCTGACTGGGGGTGCGAGACGCACTGCACAATGGCTTTGGGGAGCCGATGTCGACCATCAAACGCTCCCTCAAGGGCGTCAGGTGCACTTCCTCTGTCATTGTCTTTCCATCTGAGTGAGATGGATGGAGTTCAGAGGTTCAAGCTATAAAATTACCAGGCGCCCAGCAGGGGTTTGGATATTGGAAACGTTACGAGGTGGGTGGGGGGGGGGGGGGGGGGGGGGGGG
>JAODKL010000047.1:7647556-7672581 GCA_026780765.1 Petrocephalus schoutedeni
GGGGTGGGGGGGGGGGCGGGCTGGGGTGCACGCAGCAGACTCCCGCCTAGGGCACCAGGAAATCCAGGGCTGGTCCTGGACATATGGATAAAAAAATCAGAACGTGGTAAACGTGAATACATGTAATATGCATTAGATAAAGTCATCTAGCTGTGTAATTTTATGTAGATCTAGGCAGCAGAGCTACACAGAGTAGATTCACTCAGCCATTCCTATCACAGAATCAGATATTTCACTCGGATCTGTCACATCTTATGTCTGACTGCTGGGCCGTAGTCAAATCGGAAAGGTCTTTATCGCCACATGTTTACAAAAAGACAGAGAGAGGTCCTATTGGTGTCTATTGGTGTCTTTGTCCAAAAATAAATAAAAAAAAAATATCGGCCAGCTTCTGAGCTTGTGAAGGATTATTAACATCAAAGTGTATAGAAATGTCACCGCGGCTATCTTTAGAAATGCCAGCAAGCTGCACTTATCCAGACCACACTTCCCATGCACCCCCAGCGGAGAGGGGCGGGGCTATCCTGGCGGTTAAAGGACACCTTCTGATCTTGTGGCACGTTGGAGATGATCGGAAGGTGTGCCATTCCTCCAGCGGAGAGGCATAAATAGTATACATCACACCCAGACAGATAGACCCCATGTAAGTCTGTGTGTTTTAGATGCAGGTCAGCATCTTTAAAAAGAATACTGCTACAGTATGAATAATTCTTAGTGCTTTACTCAGCGAGTAAGTATGATTCAGTACAAGGACATGCACCAGTTTTCACGGTGCTTGGTGAGTGAATACGGTACATACACAACCTTTTACTTTGCATAAATACAACCCAACCGAAAAATAAATAAATAAATAAAATGAAATCTGGACATATGGTCACCCGATGTATACAACACAATGCCCGTTTTCTTCGAGATACTCTCCACTTGCTGCAATGTGACCTCATTTTCATGCCCGTATTAGGAGTATGCGTGGTCCGAAACAGACGTCCATCTAAATTTGGACCAAATCAGACGGACTAAATACCACACTTCCCAATTTTCAGCAACTATTTTTTGCTCTAAATAAAGGCCAAGCCGGGCCTACCAGATTTAGCCCAAAAAACATCCCATGGACGTCTGGTGCAAGGGTGTTTATCAGTCATCATGTCGAAGCTTTCAGATGGTGTACATGTATTTAATTTGGTTTCATTCACCCCTCCAAAAAACCGACCGTTACGTTTCAATTATTAAGTTGTTAACCCCCAACCCCCCGCATATCAAATTCTTTGTTATGCCATTGAGTAAATGGCACGTTTCTCATAGACATGGCCAGATACCGATGAGAAACTGGGAGACGATATAATTCCGCCAGAGAATAGCCTGAGATGATTAGCGAAAAGCAGCCCAAACCCACCGTCAGCAGCTTGACGGGCCACACAGAACCTCCCCGGGCTGCTGGCCGGGGAGACACACCGCCACCGTACACACCGGCTGGCTTTGGGACAGCCCGTGATGCTCTCTCACCTTCCCGTGAACTGACCGGGACAGATGTGTGACAAACGCTTCAGCTGAGTGAGGCAGGATCAGTGCTTTGGGCTAATTGTAGTCAATAATTAGTAACGCTTTACAAGACCTGCACCCTCATAATGCATTCATAAAGCATTCATTGCACCATGTAAGTATACCTTCACATTCTGAGATAATTTAACAGCTTTAATGTACATTAATGACAGACATTATACGATTATAATGCTTGTTATTATCATGTAAGGTTGTCATAATGTATTCTTGCAAGCAGCTTATGAATGTATCATGAAGGAGCAGTTAATGTAAAGTTCTACCTAATATTTATTTATTTACTGGTTTGTTAAAGATCATGCTGCAAGGTTCTGCAAAACCTGTGCACCCCAAGAGTTTAGGATCTCATGAAAAGTTCAGCTCCTGCGGCTTCCTGTAACATCTGGCACCTCTGGATTATAGCAATGAAAATAGCCACATGAATTCTTGATGGTACAAATGGTACAAACTTTATTGTTTGTATCTTAAATAGGCAAACAGAAGCATTTAGCTACTTAACTGTAGCCGCAAAACACATCAGACAGGGCTAGGAAATGATTTTGTGTGTAAACTATGCTAATCGCAGCACTTACCCCTGCGCTGCCATGTCGGAGTCTTTTTAAACCTCCCTTCAAACAATCAACTGAATGTATTGAATTAACGATAATATGTTTGCATAATTCAAGCAGTATAATAGTAAAATAATGAAAGTATGTATTCTTATTAGTACTGAAATATCTCAAAGCAAAAAAAAAGATCTCAGCCTATGGGTGAAATCCAATAGTCTCAAAAAAATTCAAAAAGAAAAAGAAAAAAACATTAATAGAGACGCGTATTGCATGTAATATTTATAGTGCTCAGGAGAGTATTGGACCTTCATTGGAGTTTTTCTGCAGCCTGATAAATCCAGGAGTGTGTTTGTGCAGAACGGTAGCCAGATTATTATCCTGGTATTACTGACAACACAAAGACAACTGGGAACACGACTCAAGCCCAACTGAACGAGCCCAGCCAAATTCAGACGCCAGCTGTAAGACAGCTCTGAGACACATTTCTGCATAATTTATAGGCAGCCAGGAATTGCAGGGCTAGTGTTGTGGCATCCGTCTTTTTTTAGAAAATTTGCAGAATATTGTCTCGTTTAAAAAAAAATAGCCTGGAGCCGTTTAGTGGTGCAGTCGGGGAGAGCAGTTTCGATCGATGAAGACTTTGCTATAATTAAAGTCATTTTATTTATAGGGTGATGATCAGAACCATGCATGTCAGGGACTGGAAGAAGGAAGAGGGAGTCAGGTTTAACCAAACGGTGAGGAGCAAGGGAAAAGAATGGTTTGGTGGTGAAACACACAGGATAACAAACTGGCTGCCATAGTGCCTCCCTCCCAGCAGGGCGGCGCTCTTTCCTGACAGTTGCAATTGGACAGTCAGTGCGACACAAACACTCATTAGTCATTTATCTGTGCTTGTTGTTTGTAGTTTGTACAGTCTGCATTACTGACATGTAAAACTATCTATCTATCTATCCATCCATCCATCCATCTATCTATCTATCTATCTATCTATCTATCTGTCTATCTGTCTATGTCTATCTAGTACTGTATTTGGTTCATTTATATCATTCTTATTTTTGTAAATAAGTTTGCTCTGTGTACCCAAACTTGCTGCAGAGATGTAATCGTCCCTCTCGGATCCAATAACCTATACCATAAAATAAAGTATACCATATCTGTCACCACCCTGGCCTCGTTGGTCAATAACTAATACAAATTTTTATATGTACAGTGTAGTAATGTATATAAAACACAGCAGAACAGGTCC
This sequence comes from Petrocephalus schoutedeni, assembly GCA_026780765.1. NCBI lineage: Eukaryota > Metazoa > Chordata > Actinopteri > Osteoglossiformes > Mormyridae > Petrocephalus > Petrocephalus schoutedeni. The sequence goes on from JAODKL010000047.1 coordinate 7,650,911, forward strand.
GGGTGGCATTTCTTCTTCAACAGATTGTGGCACAGACATGTTAGCTAGGAAGCTTTGTGTGAGGCAAAGGGGTATCACCTGGCATGGTAATCTGAACTGATTTTCCTTGTGCATGTGTGGTCTGTGTGTTTGTGTGAGGGGGGGGGGGGGCACTAAACTGTATATATCACATTGTGGGGACCAAATGTTCCCACAATGTGATAAAAAGACCTGTTATTTTGATGTTGTGGGGACCATTTTTTCCCCACAGAATGGACACTTTTACCCTTAACTTTGAATATGATTTAAAGCTGTAATTTGTCTTGCTGGGGAGTGCAGTCTAGAAAGAGTCATAATGTATTACACTCTATATCAACATTATTTTTGGCTGCTATTATGTTATTGTGGCCACTTACCTGCTTTTAATTGGTCGCGACTCGGCCCGTGGTTGCAAGCTACTGTCATGTACATCATATGCATTGTGGAGAGCGGTCGGCTCCAAGAAATCGGCCAGTATCCCCTTCTATTGGCAGAACAGAAGTGAGTCTTATCAGGAGATGATAGCGTCTGTCTACACTCCCGCCCAGCGCCTTTCGCTCATTTTCACCTCCAGCCTCCCACATCGCGGAGGCCGCGGAATAATTTACACAGTCAGGGACAAGACAGACAACAGATGGCGCGAGCCGGCAAGACGGGACGCCGGCAGCGAGTAGAGCCATCCGCTGACCTGAGGCCATTGTTGACTCGAGCCCTCAGCTTGCCAAGGTATATAAAGATGGTAACACTGCACAGTCATTAATATGCATGGTGTCTTGTGCAATACACTAATGAAAACACTAACGCAAATTAAATACCGGGAAATCAAAAATAGTAAACATATCGCGGAAATAGAATTAATGCATCCCATCTCACTGATTTAATTTGTGGTGTACTAAGTTGATTTCGATGTGTTTGTGAGTTTTACCTCAATTTAGTTCCTAAAACCCTGGCTTTAAAAGGTACAATGGCAACATTGTCCTCACATGGTAAACAGACCTATCCGAATAAATATGCCAGGCACAGCTGTGTCACTTAAGTCCAGTAATTTGTCATATTGAATCATGCTAATGTGCTTCTCAGTTTTACTGCAGTTTGTGCAGTAAAAATATCACCTGGATAACTTCTTAGTTGTTTCAGCGCAGTGAGAAAAAAAGTTATGCTTAAAGCAAGCTTTTTTATGAGATTTTTATGAGAAAATGTCTCAGTGGTTGCCATATACAGAAATGAGTAGATAGACTTGCTCTCAATAACATTAACTCAGACACTTATCAAATATAAATTAGTGTATATTCAGTCAGAAACAATGTATACCGATGTTTCACGCATTAGTTCTTGTGAGTTTAAATAAAATAAGCCCTAAGGAGCCACTCCATAATGTTGTTTATGACTGATTAAAAACAAGTTGTCTAACAATAGACTGACTGCTAGCCAATCAATCGTTTTTAAAAGTGTGTAAAATCAGCTTTTTAATTTTAGATACAAATTCAGAGTAGGCAGGAATGCAACACAAACATGGAGCATACGGTGAGGAGTATTTGTGAAAATTAATTCCATATAACCGTGGGGCACAATTATGATTTTACAGGAAGCGTGTTAGAGGAAAGGTACATGGGAGAAGGGTCCAATCAGGACACTCCTGCAGGGGAGTGTTTCCTGCATGGAGTGTTTGTGCAAACATGCGGTGCAGTGACCCCCAGCCCCCCCCCCCCCCCCCCCCCCCCCCCGCGCAGAGAATCGCGTTGCGCCCACTTCCCCTCATCCATCAAAAGGTCAGCTGCCAGTGAGGCTCTGATTACACATAAGGATATTTAGGAGGTCAAACTGTTTTTTTTTTTTTTCTTTTAACAGGTTGTACCATTTGTGAAAGGGAGGGGGTTTAATGTGACCCTCCTCCGGGGATCTTTACCTCCCTCTGGCAGTGACAAAGCCAAACCCCTCCCCCCACTGTCATTTCTGGAGCGCCCCTTCCATGCACACTACTATAGCGCCTACAAACTCTGGCATCTATTGCCTGAATCCTCTCTTCTACCACATTTCCATTTCAACACTCCTTCCTGCTGCATCTTTCAAAATATGCGTTTGGGTCTCTAGCAAAGTTGCAGGTAAACTCTCTTTAGGGATGCAGCCCGTGACCCTGCTCAGGTTAGGTAACTGATGGAGTTATGGATGGATGGATGTTGGTGAATCGCTGGGCCATTTGGAGGTCAACTGGGGTAGAAATCAGCCATGACAGTTGTCCCTAGTTGTTCTGACAGCTGCCGTAACCGACTACGATCCATTACTGTCTACTGATGTGCCATTCAAAAACATCATAAAACCATTACGATAAATCTATTTCAATGATATTTCATCACTTTTAATTTTGGAAATCATACTAAATAAATCTGCCAATTACACATGTCTCCTGCAAATAAAAATACAGGCAGGCCCGCGTGCCATCCTGAGTCTCTTTCACGGGAGGTTACCCTCTGTGCTCACTGGCAGCTGTTGGGTCTTTCATCGCCATGGTGACAGGATGGCTAACGAAGACAAAATTTTGGGATGACAGAAATGTAAAGGAAGCGGCTGGATCCTCGCGGGATCCTTCTAATCAAACACACATGCAGCAAGAGTATAATTAGCAAGACAAATGACAGGAGGTATAATGATGCTGAATCATCATTTTTTTGACAAACTGACCAATAACAGGAGTAGGAAGGAAGGAAACGTAATTATTTTAAACTTTTAATTAAAAGCACATGATGGTCGATTCCTTGCAAGCAGCTGTATCAGACTGTAATCAGCTCAGAACCTGGCATTGCACAATTGAGTTCCTAAAACCCTGGCTTTAAATGGTATAGCTGCAAAATCTTCCTCACATGGTAAATCGACCTATCAGAATAAATACTGCAGGGACAGCCGTGTCACTTAAGTCCGGCTATTTGTCATATTGAATCGAGAAATGCTAACAAGCATTTAAATCTCCTTTCTACATGCAGGATTCTCAGTGACATGGTATTCACCTCCAGTTGTGTGTCAGTCGTGGCAGTTAAAAGGCATCTTGGCTTTTGAAGTCTTTACAATACGATTTCAGACAGGGACGCTAAACAGACTGTACGTAATATAAAGAGTTTGTCACATTTAGATTTTATGGCAACCTCTTCTTTCCACAAATACCGTGAACGTCTACTATAGATCTTCAGTCACTGGGAAATTTATATTCACTCCAAAGCTTTGGTAATCACCAGGCACAGGCCAATGAGATATCAGTAATGGCGTGGCAGTAAAACACTATAGCTTGCAATTAACGTAAGTTGTAACTAGAAACCATTTTGCAAACCAGACAGCTTCACATGTAACCTCTCCTACTTTTATCCATCCATCCATCCATCCATCCATCCATCCAGGCTGATGGAGTGGCCCTGGAGCTCACCCCAGCAATTATGGGGCACAAGGCTGGGGCACACTCTGGATGGGATTTCATGCAATCCTTCACATCTCCTGCTTTATTCCAGAACTAACGATCTCTCTAAAGCAGTGTTTTCATCTCGCCGAGTTCCCTGCCAGAAAGTCCACATTTCTGCTCTAAAGTCAGCATCAGGTGTGAGAATCACTCCAGACCTCATACGCCATGTGCAATGTGCTGAGTTCTAATTTTAATGCAGTTACTTATAAGAACAAGGAACTTGGAAGCTGCTCATGCCAGTGTGTGACGGCTACCTGCGCTGCATTACACAGAGGGACGCTCCACACTATGGGACACCAGCTAGTTCTCGCATATCATGAATTCCAGCTACACATTCCAATTTAATTGGTTTCTGACTAAAATGAGAATAGAGTAACTTTCCAAGGGATATAATAATGATAGGATCTATTTTTGACACTGGTAAAAGTTAACTTAAAATGCCATGCTCACTGTCGTGACACCCTAGGATGTGTCCGACTCAGGAATGAACCCCCTAGCAAAGAGTCACGCAACATCAAAACAAAAAAAGTAGCGTAAACAAAAGAACTGTCCTTTAATGGATATGGAAGAAGAAACTGTTCCAAGGTACCTGTCACCTCTGCAAGAGAGGCTCCAAAAGCAACATGCTCAGATCCAGGAGAAATATGCCAAGATAAATAAACACAAGAGTTCAGGGTGACAGAGAGAAAACAAGATAATTCAAACCCCATTTGTCGGCAATTTATTATTTCTTTTGTCGCTCGTAAATACGTCGTACAACAGTATATTCACGGCTAGCTATTAACAAGCAATAATTAACTGGAGCTTTGAATACGTATTTTATTGGGAATGTATCTTTGATCTCGCATTGCTGTAAGTGGGCCAATGCCCGCCCTCTACCTAGTGCTTGTTGATAGAATGTGGTTTACCTAGCCAGCCCACACCAAGCAGGCAGCCAAGATTACTAACTGTACTATTTGAAACATTCACTGCATGTGGACTCAAGTAATACTTTTACATTTATTGACAGTTACACCCTAAAAAGGTTTTTGTGGTTTAAACTTAACTAGTGACCCTTTTATAAACAATATGTTTTTTTACAGCGTTCCTATATAAATTGTTGAACATCAGGAAGTAAAAAAAACTAAATAGAACCTATACTGTATAATCCTCTATAAAACTAAGTACTTCAGGCAATAAAATACACGTAAATGCATGTCTTTTATCGCTAAGACTTAATTTAGCTAACATAACTGTTCTGTGTTTACATGCTGAACTGATGGCTCTACATCTTAACAGTTAATATAAAGTACATGGTATAAATATTTCCGTTGACTCCAAAGTCATGCCAGCAGTATAAAACGTTTGATGTTATGGTTTCTATTAATCTCATGCACCGAAGCAAATTGAACTCAGGACGTGGCTCCCACAAAAGGTCCCACCACCAAAGAGACCCTCAATCACACAGGGCTTCCTACACCTCCTCTCTTCTTCTTCCAAGTCTTCCCAGTACACCCTGCCAGATGATATCATAAGCATAACTCAAGTCTTGAAAACATCTCAACTGGCCCGTGAATTCACAAAGGCAGTATTGAATTGCAAAGCCCTGACAGGTCCGCAGCTGATAGTATCTCACGGATAAGTTTCCACTCCTGAGATAAGATGGCTTTTGATTGGGGTTTAATGCATGCTAAACTCGTTAAATAACGTTATGCAGAAGCGGATGCAGTTGTCTTGAAACCTACTCAACATATTCCCCTAAACATGTCTTGAAATCTACTCAACATGTTAACTAACTTTTGTTTTTATATTTGAAATTTATTCATGGGTTTTTAATAAGCATGTGGATATTGTCTTTCAGGCATATTTTGAAGTTAAAACATTCTAGGCAACATAAAAGGTAAAAACAATGTTGGTATATCTTGTTTAAAGTATAAGTATAAAGTATAAATGCTAAGGGGCAAAGTAAGAAAGATATAAATGTATTTGCTAGACTCCAGTAGTAATCAGCAAATTGAGCAAAAATAACTTCACTCTAAACAAATTCTTTCTAAAATAATCCTCACATTTTTTCTGTATTATGTCATGACAATATCTGACAGTCCTGTTATAAATTTGCATAACAAACTTACTGAATATTTACTAATTTCCTAAAAGTCACTTTTCAATAGATATACATTTTGGCAAGTGCACATAGTTACCAGTGATACAGCTGGTCAAATCAGACCATCAAGAGCAGTATTTCAGAGACTCCAGCTCAATTCCAAATCACTGAATTCAGGCCACCCGCTGAAATGACCACCTAAGAGCTTCTCGTCAACCACATGAGGTTGAACATAGTTCAGGTTCCACGAGGTAGGCCTCCTACAGCTTCACTGTAGTAGTCTCCCAAACTTGGCCTCCAGGAGCTTCTGATTGCAAAATAATTGCCACCAGTCTTTTGGCAATAGTGTGACATGTGTAGTATAAGGCTGCTTATACACCATATATGTGTTTTGCATTTGCTGTTGTTAAAGGGTATGTTTTCCTTTGACTGCACATTGGCTGGGGCCCCTATGGAGGATTTTGATTGGTCTTCTGATCTGTTTATTCCCAAATTTTCTAAGAAATATTAAGCAGTTTAAAACTTATAAAAGTTTAGATGCATACAAGTATTTTCTGGCTGGTCATGTACACAAGATTGGTGTATCAAAAATTCCAAGAAAAGATCGCTTCCTAATTGTATTGAAGGTGAGAGTTTTATCCTTGTCTTATTAATGTTGCAATGTCTAATGACAGACAGTCAATTGCCTGTAACAACTGTGTGTAAATCAATTTAACAAAATGTTTAACAAAAAACTGCTTGAAGACTAAATATGTCACTTTTCTACACTGAAAGGTGTTACTTTTGGAAAGGTCATGAGTTTGTTTGTTGAAAACATTTTAGACCACTATGTCAAGGAAAATTATGTAAACAATAACTTAATTTATGTAATTCACAAATGGCATATACATTTTCAGAGATATATATATTTTTGACAAATTATTCCAGCAGATTAGTTAAAGGTTAGAGGGCCCTTCTGGGGCCCCTTGACCCAGGGCCTGGGGACAACTGCCCCCCCCCCAGCTCCCCCTTTGGCAGCCCAGCCAACCATGATAACTAATCCATGCAATGCAGGGTCACGGCAAGCCAGGACCCGTCCCAGGAAACAGAGAGAAAACCTGAGATGCAGAGCCATCCCATAACCCATGTCATGATGCCAATTTACAGGGACCGACGCCCCCTAACAAAAGGGGTACATGCGAGTACCACAGAGAGCAGGAAAGACCTGGGAGTTTAAGGTCACAGCGCAGAGCCACCATGACACCCGCTGTGTCAGTGTAAGCCATATTTACACAAAATCCTACATGGCTGCATATACTTGACTCTCTACTTGGGGAGGGGGGGTTAGGGTTGTGCACTGGCCAGGTCACCTTGGCTCGTTGTTGGATCCATACTGGGGGAGATTTGAGGACTAGAGGAAGTCCTTCTTCACAGTCATGTGTCACTTGGAGTTTGAAAATAATCTGCGGACAGACAGGGCAGAACGGGGGGGCAGAGGAATTTGGGGGAGGGGGGGCCGTCGCGAATTGCCAAGTCCAAAGATTAATGCGAAGGGCAAAGAGGAGGTGGACAGAGAACAATATTTGCTGTGATCCAGAAGGATCCTTACATTGTGTTTCATATTTTATATGCTTAGGCCATATAACTCATACTGAACAATTACTTCCCAATTACTGGATTTCTAAAAATAGTTTCCAAACCAAGAACGGAGTCTTATTCAGAAACAGATGTCCTTAAAAACATTCAAAAACATTCACATTTGAAGTGAATATTTCTCCAGATTGCTTTCTAATGAATAGAGCTGCACAATATCACATTGTGACATAATCACAGTGATATGATGCGTGAGGGCTTTAGATGACAGACATAAGCAGTTGTCCAGATGCCAGCTTTTCGGTACTATATGGATGTTTGCTTACACCCACAATCTGGTGCGCAGTAGTGCTAGTAATATGCCTAAAATATTAAGGAAATGTACTGTGATGCCAAAAAGTTAGTGATCTGTATAAATTCAGTGTATCAGAGCACACTGTATACTACTGCTTTGGTGCTTAATGGAAGTGATAAGCACTGAAGTGGTGGTGAAGACTGGGACAGGTCAGCAGCATCTCATCTTTTAAAAGAGGAGATATTGTGGAAAGATAAGGTAAATTGACATGGTAGCGTGGCGATACTTTTTACAATTTAAGGTCAAATTATTGAACAAAATACATCAAATTCATACAGATTACGAACTGCTGGGTGTCAAAATGTGCCTCTCATTAATATTACACCCAAACTGTGGGCGTAAGTAAATGTCCGTATAGTACCGAAACAGCAAATGTTTATGCCTGTCATCTAAAGCCCTATTGCGATGTGATATTGTGCAGGCCTACTAAGAAATCACCTACTCTGATAGATTTTGGACCAAAATCACTGCTTGGCTCCATTTCAGAGAAATGAGAGTCCTATCTCTGCAATAAACCCAAACAACATCAGCTGTCCTGATGGTACCGGCTCCAAAAACATAAAGAAAGACATAAAGGAAACCAAGGGTTAGCTAGCTGTAGCTATAGCTATTTAGCCTTTGTCTTGCATTGGGGTGACAATTAAGTTCTTATGAAAATAAATAAAATACAATAAGTTTGTTCTGGTTAAGCTAAGAGCAAAGAAATTCCCAAAAATGGTAGCATAAAGGATCTTTTGCACATGGAGGCAGCATTTAGGCTAATCTGCAGCCAATGAGCCGAAGCGAGTGGCTGCGTCGGTTGACCTCGCCGCTGCTCCCTCAGCCCTCGACGGCTAAACGGGCATCGGCTCCAGGGCCCAGCAGGAACAGATGTGACCCGCCTCGTCCCCCCAGCCTCACCACAACACGGTCCAGGTGACCGGGCGGAGGACAACAGGCGGGGGTCCTGGTTCAGATGTTTAGCAGCAGGAAAGAAATGGCTGGGGGTCTGAAAACAGAAAGCACAGCACCCCCCCCCCATCCCCCAGACCCAAACACACTGGTACGTACAAAGCCTCAAAATGGCCTTACCGTTATTACAGTCATCGAGTAAAGGCTGTGAGATCAAACTGAAATCAAACTGAATTGCACATTCACAGATGGATGGAACAATTCACCCTTTATCTTTTACTGAAGGGACTGAAGTTTAGCTTTTGTTCAAGTGTACTCAAAGAGCTCCACCCCAGGATATGAACTGACAACCTCCCGGATTCATGCCCTAGGTCGTTTCTAGTAATGTCACTGAGCTACTGTATCTTCACTGGGACAAGAGAACAGAAGCATGGGTCCATTAATTAAGAGAATTTTTCACTATTGAAGTAAAACATCACTTAAATGCTTCAGTTACTGCATTCCGACCCACTGCGATTATAATGAGTGGGTGTGGGGAAGGGACATGGGTTCACGTGACCTGTGATGTGGTCATCCTGGAATCCTGGCCCAGCAAATGAAAGCCAACCATTCAGCTAAACGAGCGCAATACGTCAAGAGAGGAAACTCAGCAGACGAGCTAAACTGTTATTGCTGGATCGTCTTCCCTAAAGAGATGTGCTTTAGATGAGGAGGACATGGAGGGGGGGGAGACCGGAAAAAACACGTATCAGATTCAATTATTCCCAAAATTACGCACGTGGTTGGTGCTGCAGAGCAAAGTCAATGAAAGTATGCAGCCATGAGATTTTTTAATGGGAATGGCGTGACAGTTTCATATTTCACATTGTGGCACAAAGTCAATTGCAAGAGCCTAAGTAGGCTTCAGATTCAAGGAAGTAGATAAAGTCAGATCGCGCACGGTGGATGGGAAGGAAAGGGAGATGAAAGGTGAGGCCATGTAAAGCAGAATTCAGGTCAGGTCAGATCATGTGGGTTGACCAGCCGGTTAGGAAGAATACCTGTGACTTAACCAGGAACTCCATAACCATCTATCGTCGATCGGCCACGAGCGAAGAGATAGGCAAGTGATTCTGTTCTTGTACCAGGTATTAACTAATTAATAATCAATGCAGAAGGCCCGGCTAAGGCAACCCAGAAACCAGCAAATCAAAGAGAAATGCTTTCATGCATTTATGTCAGTTAAAAATTCAAAAGGAGCAACAACCAAGTCCATGACAGAATAGGACTCCGAGTCGGTCATCTCAAGAGAGCCTGCATCTACTCGTTAAGTCAAACTGCATTAGCTTTTTTAAAGGAGCGACTTCTGAGAGAGATAGCCATGAGCATGCAGCCGGTTTAAGGAGGCAGCGAAGGCAAAAGAAACCTTAAATTCTAGATCTGGAGTTTCGATACACTCCGAGCTGAGCTGAGGTTCGAGATAATTACGCCTGGCACCCCTTCGAAAGACAGGTGGTTCCGGGCTTGACCGAGGCGGAAAGGGCGGCAAGCGGTGAGCAGGAGGCCCCTTTCCGTGCGATTCCCCTAGAACCTCCCCTGCAGCTGACAGGAAGAAGGCAAAGAAACAGCACTTCCAGATTTGGCCCATGAATCAAAAAAATACAAAGTAATGGAGGAAATGAAAATTAAAAAGTAGGACAATGCCCATGCAGGAAAAAAAAGGATTCAATATGTAAATAATTTATTATATTTCATGGTGCCTGGAACTCACAGCTATAGAGAAGCTGATGGAAATTAGCGATTAATTCATGGGGGTGTGGGGGGGGGGGGGGCTCCCTTACTGGTCTGCTAAGTATTTAGCATATTTCTGGTTGTTATTAGCTTAACCTGTAATAGAATATAAATGAGCCCATATGGCTGGAGTGTAATTATGTTCCCTCTGAGAGCTCCCCACGGCTGCTCCATTGAAAAGCACAGCGCTACATTTCTCGCTGCGGACGGAGGCGTCTGCCACATGAAAAGGCCAGCGCGGGACAACAAGAGCCCCCCCGAGCTCCTGATCCCTGTGATTGACGCCTGGTTAAGAAAAGCCAGCCCCCACTGGCAGAAGGAGCTCGGGGGGGCGCAGTTTGCAGGGAGAGACGGACTAAAAGGGGTATTTGGGGTAAGCTGCTGTGACTGCAGGCTGGAGGCCCTGGTCCTGACTGAATGGGAGAGACTCTCACCCCAGACCAGAGTGCTGTTCCATCCATGTCCTAATGGTTCACTCACCCGTACTGTTGTTGTTTTTACAGGTTTAAATCCCGGAATTAACACGCCTGATTGAGTTGTTGAGCTGAACGATATTTCACGAAATGTGGGTTATATTGTTTAATTAATTTATGTATTAAATAATGCTGTGATTATTTCTGAAGGACGTATTCCTTGTAAGCAAAGGTACAGCCAGGTATCCCTGTTTGCTTAGTAACGATGAAAGCAGGTGTCTATAAGAATGGTGATTTATTATCAAAATTACCCACCCGCTGTCTAAATAACAGCCAGGTAACATACTTTACGGGTATGCAAACGAGTGCACTGGCTGTGTTTCTGTTTACATGGATCTGCCAAACATCTGTGCCTTAATACTGATTTTTATATATAGCACCCATCCTAATATGGTCGGCCTTTCTGTGCAGGCACCTACATGACAGGCAAACACCTAATATAGCCATTAATTAATAAATAAATTTAAACGTAAGAAAAAAAGGACCCACCTTCAAATGAAAAGTGTCCAGAGACAAACAGTATTTATATGAGCATGATTACTGTGCCATTAGTAATCCTGAATGTCAAAACAGGATATATCACACTAGGTTGGAATTCTGCTGAAGGGAGCTTAGGGTGCAGGAGGGCTTCTTATGGGGCAGTTTACTGTGGTGGGTTTAAATATATAGCAATTAAATGTGGTAATGAGTAGTTTGTTTGCAAGTGTGCGTGATGCACTGGTATCCTGTCCAGGACGTACCCCGCCCTTGTGCCCTGTGCTGCTTGGGATAGACTCCAGTCTGCAGGGACCCAGACCAAGATAGGCACATGGACGGACAGATGGATGGATGGACGGATGGATGGATGGATGGATGGATGGAATGTGGAGGTTTAGTTTGTATATGTAACTAAACTTCCTTAGCTCTATAAATGGATAAAGTGTAAAGTCGACTTTGCTGAATAGCATCTGCATAGAGGCTGGATGATGTAACATAGCTTCCTGTGTGTTTATTGCACAGCCTGTGGTAATTAAGCCAATGTTAGGAAATGAGCAGCTAAGCCAGTGTTAAGGGCGGGGTCTGGACTGGCATCCAACCCACAGCCTCCATCCTGCGGGGCCGAGCCGAGGGCCAGGGGGCAGGCTCCTGGGGCCACAGCAGGGACTCAAGCCTCCGGGGGGAGATTCTTTGGTGGCACGTGCATGGCCAATCGATGTAACCCTTTCAACAATAGAACGATAAAGAAGCAGTTAAGGATAAAAATACAACGACAACGTGAAACCCTCACTGGTTCCGGAGCAGATGAAATACTATACACTACTGGAAAGGGCATGAACAAGCCAGAATTGTTCCAGACTGGCGAATGTGCTGTGTGCAAACCTGTCGGTATTTTGACACTTGGTAAATGGAATTAATACAAATTGGTTTTTGTAACCCTTACGCATTTACCCGAGGGTAATAGTAACCATATCCATATTCTTAGGCAAGTTTTCCTTTTTCACAAGGGCATAGCCAAATTAAAACACAGTCACATTGAATCACATGACCTTCTCTGAAGACAATAACCCAAACAGAAATACTCCGACTAGGATGTGGGAACTCAGGTGGCTGTTTATGCAGGTAAATTCGCTTTTGTCTCTTGGCGTAATGCATTCGGTCTGTCAGGTTAGACGACAAGGTGGCAACAAGTTCCCCAGCTCGTTAACGCCAGGCACAGCATCAGTGCTCTGGGTTGTCTTGCTGAATTTTGAAACTGTCAAACAAATCGAAAAAAGCCTCGGGGCCATCTATAAAATGTCAGCTTTCGTCAGAGTTCCCCTTCCTCGTGCAGTCGCTGCTTACCGCCCGCGATGGCGCCCCCTACAGGCCGCCCGGGGTCACTCGGCGGCACTCACGGCTCACTCCTCAGTGATGAACATTCCTGGGTCGCACATCACTTACCTCCCCCACCCCCAGCACCAAAAAAAACATTAAGAAAGGTGGAACTCCGCCGGATTACGGCGATGGCGTGACGGTGCTGATCCGGCTGTCTACCCATCCGCTCTCAGATCCGCTCATCTGGGGAGACGTGATGGACGTGGCATGTGAAAGCAGGGAGAACCTCCAGTAAAGCTAATTATTGTAGCGGCGGTTACGGCCCGCGACGGTACGGCAGAGTGCAGCCAGCAGCCTCTGGGCTTTACTCTCTGTTACACGCAACTTAACTGCAATTCTGCCACGGCGAGGGAGGGAGGAGGGAGCAGTGTCGTGCTGTAATTAGTGCAGCAGTTAACTGCGTCGCTCAGTAATAACTAATGGCTGACCGACAGACACACAGTCAGACAGACAGACAGACAGTCAGACAAAGAGGCAGACAGACAGGCAGACAGACAGACAGTCAAACACACAGTCAGACAGACAGGCAGATTTTACTAATCCCGAGGGAAAATTAAATTGACCTTTTTGTGCATATTTAAGACGAAAAAAGCAAAACCAAACAGAAATGCTAGTTGGAAGAGGTTAAGCTGGTGATCTCTTTCCAGAGGGACCCATACATGTTTAGTCGTATCTTGGTACTCCAGTCCTTTAAGACTCGTGTCTCTGCCAAACACAGCACCAATAAACGATGATGCGTGGCAGTAAAGTGATGGTTCAATGGTTTTTTTTACCCCTCCCTGCAATCAGCATACCATGTAATCATGATTATCTTAGATGACTACCATTTAATGAATGTCTTCTACATGCACGAGTGAGTCATTGACATGGATGCAGTGTGCTAAGGAGGGGTGAGTGTCCATACACGCTGTGCCCTTCACGTCAGCAACTGACCCGGTGACAGTGGAACAGTAGCACAGTCACAGCTGTGTCAAATTTGTGACTGCCTCACAAAGGCCCTGAGGGTGAAAACACACGCGCACACACACACACACTTCAGTCACATGGTGTAGCAGCAATTCGAAGCACAGGATTGTCTAATTAGATGATGTGCCACAGGTAGAAAATTAAAAATCTACCTGCTTAGAAGTTACATTTAAGCTGATCCATTTTCCAATCACTTATGCTGGTCTAGGTCACATGGAAGAACTGGGAGCCAATCACAGGCAGCGCAGGAAGAACTATTGCAAAAAGGAATGCCAGTTTAAATGGATGATTTAAAACTATTGTATTGAGGTACTGAATATGAACAATCAATGTTACCATTATACCACTGGGATAAACCAGCACTGCGCTGTTACAGATATTTTTTGTAGTACTTCCTTATAAATTTCACCTTAATTTAGTCTTATTAAATAATTCAATCTTGTTTAATGTGTGGATTTTAATCTCTGTGGTCATTTTCTTAACAACAACCAGGGACGTCGTCTGCAGATTTTCCAGGACAAACAATGCAACAGGCTTCTCTTGGCAACACAGATCAACTCGATCAGCAAACGGATGACGGCCCCCGGTGCTTAGTGTGGCAGAGACCACAGCAGAGGCGTTTTATCATCAGGGGCATTTTCTTGGACCTACAAAACAAATTCTCCTTAATTACATTTCTGAGGGAAGTGGCTTCAGGTTAGGAATTTCTCCTGTTCATTCTTCCGCAGGCTGGTGGCCGTGCTTCTGGCACGGGTGCTCCCAACGGGGCGGCGCGGGACGTGACTCGCCACTCACCCGGGCTTCCGCCGGGCTGTAAATTCCTGTCGCGGATCAGAGCAGAGCAGTACGCCCGGGAATGTGGCGCGGAGGCATTCCTGGGTGCCGGGCCCATAAAGACCGGGCGCTGAGGGCGGCCTTCAGCGTGGCCTGAATGAGGGCGAGCTGCCAGGGCCGCCTCCTCGCCCACTGCCAGCTCCGTCTGGTTCTGTCACATTGTTTCCACACACAGAAAAACGAAAGGGAGGACACCAGCACGCTCTCTGCAAACACCAAACCAGAGCCTGACATTATTCTCGTACTTCTCCCTGTTCTGAAGGGCCGGTAACTTAATACACTCCATTTTAATCCGTGTCAATAAGCATTACGGATGTCTGCCTGGCAAAGATGGGATTTCTCTTTCAGTCGCATGCCTGCCTAGGCCTGTCGTTTATTGTGATTAGCCCACCTTAAAGGTTTATGTGATTCACTCAGTAGTAGAGTAACAATTACACTAACACCACATAATCATTACTGGAAGTCCCAGGCAGCAATGTTTAACACAAAGTAGCATTCAGGAAATACTGGGGTGGCTTTTTCACAAGGTTCGCATCGACTGTACCTTACTGAGGCAGTGGTGGCCTAATGGTTAGGGAAGTGTGCTTGTAATTGAAAGGTTGCTAGGTTGAATCGCTGACCAGCAAGGTAACACTGCTCCCTAGGCACTGATTGGCTACCCACTGCTATGGTCCAATCTTACATATGAGTTAAATGCAGGACACATTTGTGTATTGACAACCTTTACCTTCCACCTGAACCTGCTTAGCTGGCACTCAAACTCACAGCACAAGTGTGTTTAATGAAAGCAAACTAGTTATGCAGTAATAATATACCCTCTACTGTGCACCCCCAACCTTTACAACTGCCTGTTATCTCCCTGTGGTGTTATAATGATGTTTTTGGTGAGTAACTTGTCTACCGTGCGGAAAAGGGAATTTTTTTTAGAAAAATAACTCGATTATTACCCTTTTCAGAATATAATTTTCTATTAGTCTACACACACGTCAGAGGGAACACAGACAATACGGCAATGCAGACCATTAAATAAGCGACTGTGGAAAAAGTACAGTTTAATATAGATTTAAAAGCTTTACGGTGGGTTTTTTTAAGAATCATGCAAAAAAAAGCACAACTGAACAACATCAGTGGAAGAAAAGCAGATAAATACTCCAACATTCATTCGATAAAAGGGACTGTAGACAGGCCAATGCACTCAACCCGCTTTTAAGGAAATAAGTCAGTCACTTAAGAAAATGTGCAATTTCATACATTGTTCCTTTGTGTCTGTGCACAGAGAGACAGGAGCTGGTGCCATCTAAGGCTGGTTTCTTTCAACAGCTTATTTTTGATAACCTTCACATAATAAATGGAAAAACAAAGCCATTTATTTTAACAATGTGTAATACTGCGTCAGGCTGGCAATTATGATAATTTAGCATTTAGGTCTGGCCACAGAGGCTGGCTCTTTCTGGTTTGGCACCTTTTTGCAGGTAACTGTAAGGCTGACTGATTAACACCCCCCCATCCCCCAATAAGGCCACGAGAGACAGCAGACCATCCCCACAAGACGCAAACGTACGGCTGGGGTAGCAATGGAGGAATTGAGGAACTGGCCCCTCTTCAACTGGGGGGAAAGTAAAAACCATAAAAATTTTACCTAAGAAAAATAAAATCAATAAAATGACATGACTACAGGGCTCATTTAAAAATTGATGTATAATGCGGTAAGCGGGGCTAAAGGCTAAAAACAACATCCTCAAAAGGTGGACGGGACATGAACAAACACAAGGTACCTGCCCATGTAGCACGGTGTCACTATGCCACGGATTTAGCACGTGGCCAAAAGCCCCCGGGCTATTACCACCCCGTCCTGTGCACAGCCATTTCAGGGAGCGCGCTACACACAAGGTCTGAGAAACAAAAGCAGCCTGCGTTTGGTTATTTTAGTCTAACCCCCCCCCCCCCCCACTAAACGATTACAGGGGGGTACGGGCATTTCACACACGCGGACGCGGTCCGGTCCACTCCGGAGCCTCTCCGGCCCGCCGCTGGGGAATCTCAGCTGTTTGAGGGCCTCAGACGGGGCCAGCTGAAGGGCCCCCGTCTCTCACACACGCCACGCGACTATTTTAAGCCCTTACAGGACCGGCTTATAAAAGGAACAAAGGCACTCGACTTCAACTTTCCAACTACAGCATTAAGATCTGGAATAGGTTTTTGTTTTTCAGAGGAAAAAAAAAATAATCTAGAATGCCAAAATAAAGCCATATTACGGCAGAGGGCCATTTTTATGGAGAGAGAGTGGATTTTTGGCCTCACCTACAACTCAACCATAGTTATTCAGAGAAACAATGGCACAATGTTAAATATCAGATCAAAGTGTACCGATGTGTACGTCTGATTTTACTTCTGGTAAGTTCCCTCAAGCCAATCACAGGGCAGGAGTGGTTATTAAAAAAATAAAATAATTTATAAATAAAATCCCATTTGCCGTCATTCTAACAATCACCCTAACGTTCACTGGAAGAAAATTAAGTTCTCCTCACCATCAAATGTGCATGAACCATTAGATCCAGAGGAAATATGAAGCCCGACCTGTTACAAAGCTGGTAGTTTTAATTTAATTATGTCAGAAAGTCACTCGATGCCCTTAAAAGAACTGAATCACAAAACTGGAAGCAGTGCCAAGCCTACAGAGTCAAAGCACCAAGGACCCCTTCAGTATGAAGAGAATACTAACCAACCCATTGTGTTAAAAGGCATTTGGCCCAAGTACAGCCAGCTTTGTATGAACAAAAGCCTTTTGAAACAAAAGTCGAAGTGGACTGGACTCTCCAGTCCACTTCGATGTCTAATTTTGACCGTAAACTATACAAAGGATTTTGGGAGGGGGGAAGAGTTTAGATGTAAAAAAAAAAAAAAAAAGCCGTACCTTTTCTGTTTTGTCCAAAATACAAGTACAATTAAAGTAGTGAATGTCTCTTTTTTTAAATACAAATATATACTTACAAAAATCTCAAATGCTTATTTACAAGGAACCATAGGAAAAAGTGTCCATCACTTTGCAGCGCAAATCTTTCGGTCCATAAGGGGTCTGGGTGGCACCGTCACACAGTCGTCTCGCCGTGTTTACTGCTGGCCAGTCTCGTGTAAAACTTCCTCCATGAGTTCAAAGTCTTGCCCGACCAAATCCAGAACCCAGAGGTGATGCCGACGATCAGGGTCATGAGGTATTTGATCATGAAGACGGTGAAGTCGGGGCTCATCTTGGCAGGCGGATGCAGCGGGCAGGGAATGGCGAAGGTCTTACACGTCTGGCTGACCCAGGTGCGTTCCCACTGCTCGCGGAAGGCCTGCTCGTAGAAGTAGCAGGCTATGACGATGGTGGCCGGCACGGTGTAGAGCACGCTGAAGACCCCGATGCGCACCATCAGCTTCTCCAGCTTCTCCGTCTTGGTGCCGTCGTGCTTCATGATGGTCCGGATGCGGAAGAGCGAGACGAATCCGGCCAGGAGGAAGGAGGTGCCGATGAACAGGTAGACGAAGAGGGGCGCCAAGACGAAGCCGCGCAGGGCGTCCACGCTGTGCAGGCCCACGAAGCAGACCCCGCTGAGGACGTCGCCGTCCACCTGGCCCACGGCGAGGACGGTGATGGTCTTGATGGCCGGGACGGCCCAGGCCGCCAGGTGGAAATACTGCGAGTTAGCCTCTATGGCTTCATGGCCCCACTTCATCCCGGCTGACAGAAACCACGTCAGGGCCAGGATGACCCACCAGATCGAGCTGGCCATGCTGAAGAAATACAGCATCATGAACAGGATGGTGCAGCCCTCCTTCTTGGTGCCCTGGACCACTGTTCGGATGTTGCTGTCAAACTTCTCATTGCAGACCACCTTGTCCTCCAGCAGAAAGCCAGCGATGTATGCGACGGATACCATCGTGTAGCAGCCAGACAGGAAGATGATGGGGCGTTCCGGGTAACTGAACCGCTTCATGTCCACTAGGTAGGTCAATACCGTGAACAGAGTGGAGGCGCAACACAGCACGGACCAGATGCCGATCCATATCCGAGCGAACTTCAGCTCGTCCTGGTTGAAGTACATGACCTCACTGGACTCTGTAGACTGACACGGAGCCCCGCAGTCGTCCTCCCCCAAGAAACGGTAATTCAGATAGGGGGGCACTCTCAGAGCTTTGGGACACCTGAAGCGCCCCTTGAGTCCGCCGTCGTTCCCGGGCGGTTCCGTCACGTCAGGCGTCGGGTTGACCGGCGTGGGCTTATCGGACACGTTCTGGCCCACGCACAGCTCGCCGGCCCCGTGCACCGGGAAGGACTCGCAGGCCAGGCTGTCCGGCCACTGGAAGCCGAACTTGTTCATGAGGGCCTCGCAGCCCTGCCGAGCCCGCTCG
This sequence comes from Petrocephalus schoutedeni, assembly GCA_026780765.1. NCBI lineage: Eukaryota > Metazoa > Chordata > Actinopteri > Osteoglossiformes > Mormyridae > Petrocephalus > Petrocephalus schoutedeni. The sequence goes on from JAODKL010000047.1 coordinate 7,669,564, forward strand.
CAGAGGGACCTGCAGGGGGGCAGCGCCTGCTCCAGCACGGTGCACACCGGCGCGTACATGGAGCACAGGAAGAACTTGAGGTCGGGCGAGCACTGGACTTTCACCAGCGGGTAGAACTGGTGCACCTCCAGCCCGGCGTCTTCCTGGTTGGTGTGCCCCAGCAGATTGGGCATGATGGTCTCGTTGTAGGCGATATCCGTACAGAGGGGGATGGAGATGGGCTGGCAGAAGCCGTGCTCCGGGACGGACATGCCCCGCTCGCCGTACTGCCCGTCTACTCCCAGCAGCCCGATACAGAGGAAGGGAAGCAGCGGGGAAAGTATCCGAGTAACTTGGCGGCGCCGCATCCCGGCGCAGCTGCGAGCCGCCATCGGGCGCCCGGCTCTAGGGAGCGAAAGCGCGAACTTCTCCGCGCCTTCGCCCTAAAGCTCCTCCCGCAGGTATCTCCCGCAGGTGCGGACGGCCGCCACTTCCTCCGACGCGCCGCGCCGCGCTCTCCGTCCCCTTCGAGTCCCTCGGCAGGAAAAGGCGAGCCGTAAGCGCGGAGGTGTCCGGGAGCCCGGCAGCGCACTGGCGACCCGCTCGCACCGCTCCTGCGCTCCGCTCTGCCCCGTTTCCAGGCGCCCCGCCGTCTCCCCCTCACATGGAAAGGGAGGGACCTTGAAACAGATGGCAGAGTTAGGGAGCGTGTACATTTTCCCCCCCACATTGTGCGCATTTGCGGGAGGGGAAAAAGAAAAAAAAAAACAGAATAATTGATTTGTCTCCTACATCGATTCCAAAAGTCTGCTGCGCATCTCGATGACATTAGCGGCGTACGTATGGCACACGAAAGTCTAAGAACTTCGGTATGATTTACATCACTGGCGTAAGAATCAATAGCAAAATTGCGGGAATCTAAAGTATCTAAACTCCAGAATCACTGAATATATCCATGTCTCGCACTTATTGGCTATCAGGGTGATAATAGACGTAATATCTGAAAGATGCATTACTGGTGAGAAAAAGCACGTCGTTAATGAGGGTGCGATATAAACTCAGTACATATGTAACTGTTTCTTAATTGCAAAATGTGGAATAAACGGAAAGGGGATCCAGAGAAAACACTTAGTTCCATACATACAGACTCTAACGCATTTACCGGTGTATGGAGCCATTGGCGTGGGGCACGCGTAGATCTGATAATGCAAGTTTCTTTTTAAATATATATTTTTTAGACTTATTAACTAATGTAGCACATTTCTTCCCGGAGGGAATCTTGCCCTGCTGTCTATGCAGCGCGGTGCCAGCTACCGCTAGTCAGTGTCGTAGCAGTGCATCGCTTCTGACCCAGTTCATCCGCTACTCTGAGCGCCCTCTCTCCATCAGCCACTGCTGATCCCCCCCTGATTTACAAAGGCGTGTGCATTAGCCCCCGCTAAGGAACCCCATCCAGACGGCAAATCCAAGCACACCCAAAGCCGTACTGCCTTGTGGTCCCCTTTATAACAGGTCGGAACGGCCGAAGGTTCGGGGGGGGGGGGGTGCAAATCCCGTTGCCTTAATGTCAAATCACTGTAATTTCGAAACTTAAATTGTCTAGTCTTTGCAATAATTCGGAAGTGTATCTTCAAACTAGTACAAAAGCATGCTTTTTAATATCAGGTAAAACCACGATGCTCCCTAAGAAAACGAGGCCCTACGGCCGCCCTGATTGGTTGTCGTGCGTTTCTATTAGCTGAAACAATCTACACCTGACATCACTTCGACCGGAAAGCGGTTCTGACCGCCTGGCGATCGCTGAGGCGCTTTTAAAATCACCGCGTTATTGCGATTTCACATATATTCAGCTAAAAGCATTTTTACTCTGTCGTTTATGAAATGCATTTTGGTTTTTAAACTGCGCACATTAATTTAGCTTTTACTGCAAGTTTTAAGTGAATACGCGACAGCGGTCACTGTTGTTATAATGTTTTTATAAGCCGACAAATATGCGCTGATGAATAATGACCGGACTAAAAAGTTAACTTGGCTGGAGCTTCGCTCTCCATTCCCAGGCATGTAATCCTTTGGTAGAATTCCGAAGGAAATAAACCGCGCACACCGTATTTTTCCTTAATTTAATTGACCTGGGATTTCCAAGGGAATTCTGTAGCGCATTATATACGATGTTTGGAATTGGGTTCGGCTTGTTGGCCGCATGCAGACAGGCGGTATGCGCTGATTTTCCCAGCCCGGGCACCGGGCACCGGGCGGCGGATCGTGCGCGCTGCGCTTCGCGGTTATTACCCCAAACGGGGCCGATGGAAACGCAGCCAGAGATAAAGCCGTACAGCCGGTCTGCAGGGGGCTGCTCTCCCTGGCCGGATTAATGACGGATGGAGGGAAGTGTGAAATTAAAGCAGATTGTGGACTGACAAGCCCACAGCTGGCCGGTGATCTGGCTGCAAAACTAACAAGGCATTCGGGTGGGGGGCTGATGTGGACCAGCGCAGGGAGGAGGTGAACTGGAACTGTCCATCTGCATTCTGACTACAAAATCAGCTGGAACATTTCAGTTCTGTTCTCTCTCTCTCATATCCAAATGCTGCATATATGCTGAGTATAACCAAACACCTAAATGATCACAAAAACACATCTTAACATTTAATCCTCACACACATAAAATAACTGGACATTTGGCCTAAAAAAAAACCCCCACAAAATTATGCGAGGAGTCTTTTCAGATAGGAAGGTGAGCCACACAGCTGGAGGTACTGATGTTTTATTTCATGTAACAGTAATAAGTTTACAGGAGGACATTATATTTCCCATAATGACGTTACATCCAGGCGATAACAGAGATAAGCAGCCGCAGCGTGGAGGGAGTGACGGGTTAGCCTCGGGATCCAGGCTGCTTCTTGGTGGCGGGGAGACGGCAAACTCGCCTTTTTAAAATGCAGACTCTGGCCTCAGCACAGCAGGGATGCGTGTAAAAGGGTCTCAGCCAATGTACACATGTACGCCTCACACCAACAGAGCAAAAATGTTATTTTTATC
>JAODKL010000047.1:7684129-7698023 GCA_026780765.1 Petrocephalus schoutedeni
AAGGTGGAGGCGTTACTCTGATTTCCAAAATGCACGAGAGGCCTTTTACGTAGATGCAAGGTCATGTAATGCAAGTTGAGGCGTTACTCTTACCCCCCCAACACGACCTCTGGGGCTGGAGAGTACAAACACCCAAGGACACTGGGTGAGCATTGGGAAACGAATAACCCTCTCAGCAAAAATCTCCATGTCGCACAGCCAGAACACTGAATTTCACGCAAACTCTCTCACACGGAGGATGTAGTGGCTGAGCCTTGTGTAACTGTGGTGAGAACTACGTCTATAGCCCCTGTCAAAACCTCTTCCCGCACTGTTCCTTATTGGATATGAAGTGATTTGTATAATTAACGTCAATGTCATGAATCTACAAATCACTAAGATATGTGAAACAGAACATTACTTAAATTGCAGGATGCAGAATTGTGGGAGTCAGTGCCTGGGTAGTTTTTAATTCGGGTAAATATGAGGGAAAAATGTCCTGTCGCCTTCTTCTGCACGATGGCAAAACGTTTCGGAAACTGCTGGCGTCATTTTCCTATCATGTTACCGTCCTCTTCATCCTCAGCCTAATCGTCTCCGCAGGAAATCGCAAGCTGCCCCTTCGCATTCTGCAGAAATACATAAAGCATAAACTCAAACTGGACTGGGAATATCCACGAAGCCACGGGCAGCTCTGCTCACAGTGAGCGAGTGGCGTTATGAAAAAGCTCTTATGAAAGGTTTGCTTCAATGCCTCGCTTATGTTCAACTAGGTCATATCCTCAGGGAGGGAGCAGAGAGAGGACACAAAGATTCATTGGAGAGGATTTAATTTTTTCTATCAAAAAAAAAAAATCCCTTCTGCAAATATAGTCTGCTGCATATGCAAAGCATTGTATAATTTTAGCTGCCAGACATTTCACATTTACTTAACGTATAAAAAAAAAATGTGCAGTTTATGAATATGTGACTTTTGGGGTGGGATTCTGTATGGGATAAGAAAGGACTCTTGGCTAAAAAGAAATAGCTTTCCATATCACGCTGCTCCTTTGTCTTGTAGGGTGCCTTAAAAGACCTTAAAACGCGCTCAGCACTGACACCTTAAGGCGTTAAGGTTAAATGGATAGAACGACACAAATTATTAGTGTCTGAAACGAACACAACCTAAATCAGACGGCTCAGCCTAAAGATCAAAGACTTTACTCGTGATGGTACACATCATCCAGCTGAATGCAGAAGAAACCCATAAACCCATCAGCTGGTACCAAGCATCTCGATCAAAAATATAATTAGCCGAGTAGCTAGGTGGCAATTGATTTCCATCAACCTGGTGTTAGCATCAGTCAGCATGTCTGACTGTATATCCAGCAAGCTAAAATGTCATTTAAATTATTTGTAGTATAACCCGTGTGAAATCAAACCCTGTTACATAACTCTTACAACTGTTCCACATATACTAGCTATATCATTGAGTTTACAACTGAGTTTAGCTCAGGGAAAATGGAAAAAAAACCAATGTTTTGTGTTGGTGACTAATTACATACTACTAATACTGCCTACAATACCTAATTAAGGATGCATATATAATATTACGATTACTTAAATCGATGCCAAACAAATTTACCATGAGTCACAATACAACCACGCTGATGCCAAAGTAATTTAGAAACATGCATTGATGCATTAGGCCCAGACATGTTCGCAGCCCAAGCACACGCAATTTATAGTCGAGTGTCAGGCTTTTGTATTGTCACGTGTGACCAATAGTTTCCTAAGGCTCTGCCAGTGGCCAGACCTGTCTGCCTGTTAGCAAGCTTTGTAGAAAATGTAGAAAATGACCAGCCGTTGGCTCACTTTTCTCCTTTCTCAAATTAACATAATTAATAAATATCAATATTTAACTTCTAATTGCCCTGAACTCTTCTGATCAGTGCTTACCTACCAGCCAAGTGCATCTGGTCTGTGGGAAAAATAATTCAAAGGGCATTGTCAGGTGAACAATATTCCTAGCTGATATATAGCTGTCTTTGCTTTTGCCGTCAGTGACTTAACTAATACGGTTAAATCATTGTACTGACATACAATCTGCGCTGAAACCGGCTGGCCAAACCGGTCTAGCTGCAACATATCACACTAAAACGGCTGACTTTTTCCAAACAATGAGTCTACCACATGCTAAAGGAAAGGAAACACTTTTCCTTTTTGTAGACTGGTTTTATGCAAATCATTATTACTCCTGTAAGTTGTAGAACATTACTTTAGTGTGAACCTGAACACCGTCCTACGAGGAAACCTAAATTTTTCATACCCCTATAAACTCAACCCTGATGGTCATAACAGGTCTGATGTTCTGATTAAGTATTGATTAGCTTCACATGTGTAAAAGCACCAGTTCTTGAAAGCTGCTTGGACTGAAAAAGCCTTCCACTGAGAACAATGGGTGCAGACTGACTTTTGCTGCTATCGACTGCGAGCTGGATCTGCATTCCAGCGGGATCCATCGGCGCGTTGTCTTCTGGTTGCATCAGGACTACCTGCCAGATTCCGGCCCCCGAGAAATTAAAAGCAGCCGCTGTAGGGTCGGCAGCTGTGCTCGGCGAGACTGCACTAGGGTCCCCGAAGAGCTCTTTAAAAGCACGGCCTCATCCAGCACTCGATCGATAGGTCGGGAGCCCTCGTTTTATCCTCACCCATCCCCCCAGGCGAAATGCGGTCCAGGCCCCCCCGAGCATCTCCGGATACGCACTCACATGCGGCTTCCAGACAGACGCGGCTCCCCAGCCTGTCAGATCAAACTCCTGTGATTGGGGCTGATGGAGAACCCATCTCTGGCCTGGCTTCTTCCACAATTAATAAATAACCACCAGTCTCCGTTTAGCATAACGCTGAATTGGCCGTTTGCGATCTGTTACATAAGTGTCATTAATAACAATGCAATTTGTTAGCATATAGCGAACCGCTGCATCCAGGCAGGAGTTTTGAAAAAATTATTAATGACAAATGATGCCGTGGTTGCAAAAGACAGTCTTACGCTATTGGTGGTTTCAAAGGTTTGTATACGCTGGCAACATTAAACTATAATTTTAGCAGGAAGTCTGGGACCTACAGTCAATGACATTTCATGTCCCTTAAACTACTTTCTTTTCCAAAGATGGCCTGTTCCTCATTAAAGTATTTCCTGAAAATATTCCAAAACAAAACGTTTTCTCTAAGCTGCTGCTCCGACAGGACAGATTAAGTTGATAATTTAGCAAGCACACCGTGCTTTGATGTGTGCATGACCAAGCCTTCCGCAGGGTGAGGCTTGACACTCGACAAGGGGCCCGATCCGAGATTCGAGTTGAGAGCCGGGTTCTGAAATGCTGTGTGGACCCTTCAGGAAATGAACGCTTGCGAGATCCAGAAGGAGACCGAAGTCAAGCAGAAACACAAATGTACTGGGACGGGAACGTTAGGCTGCTGTTTAACGCACTAGCACTGCGCTAAGCCCTCCAGGCTACAACAAATATTGATTTTATCTTGGTCAAATTAGAGCTCACGCTGGGTGCCCGGTCAATACTCTAGTAGAAGACCTCTAACTTTCAAACATACGTCAAAACAAAGGGCTATTCCATATGAAGACTCACTCACCATGGTCACCCCAACACCACACGCCGTTCACAGAGGGATTCCTCCCAGTCAGTTCTCAAGGTCGACTCTGACCTTCCCCTGACAGCGAAACACCACATCCAGTATTACTATTACATGATCTCAGTCAAGGGCCGGCCCGTTCTTAGGTTTCACGTGAGCTTCAAAAGACCGGGCCCACTGAGGACAGATCCATGGGCAAGAAAACATGTCCAGGTATCTCTGAGACGGGCTTTTGGTATTTACACTAACAGGGAAAGGTAACTGCCCTCACCGCCCTCATTTCCCTTGCGTGCCTATCAAGCTTATTCATAATTACTTCCGTCGCATCTGACTTTTTTTATGGTTACTCCATGGAGATTATTTTGACCGCTGTCACAACTGTTGACCTACACTAGCTGTTCCACAAGCACGAACTTGTTTCCCCTTAGCTAATATAGAACGCTCACAGACCAAACTAAACCAAAATAAACATACTGTGTTAAGTTTTTCCATTGGTATTTAAAAGACAAATGTTATTCACGCAGCTGGAAAGCGGTAAGGCTGTGGTAAGGCTTTATGCATCTTATTCTGTCTTTGCAGTGCCTGTCAGTATCACCATTGTGGACAACAGACTAAATTTCATGGGTTTTGTACAATTCTGAGATAACCAGGCATACCGTCCAAGCTACTAATCTGTCATTAACAATTCTGTATCACGCAAACGAGCATCAGGGCTGGTAGTGAAAAGCTCATCTCTGAGGACACCCACACAGCACAGAGCACCCACCCCCGCCTCCGAGGGCTGTAGATGCTGAGGTTCACCGCGGGACCCACGCGTACCTCCTGCACCGTCATCCAGGACCGGGATCCAGTACCCCTGCCTGGTCGCCCTCTGGGAGCTGGATCTCCAGGCAAACCACAGCTTTTACCAGCTACAACACAGATGCGTTCATATTCCAAATATGTTCTGGCAACTCCGTATGCCAGAGAAGTGTCTTCTGGGAAATCTATGGTAAAACATTTTGCAATAACCCATGTGTGAAAACATGCATTTACTTGTATTAAATGAAATCTGATGGACTGACTGACACTGTAAAGCAGACTGCACTTTGACGTCTGTATTCCTCTTCCTCTTCCTATGACTGAGCATATGAAACGGAGCAATTAATGGGTGATCACAGGACCAAAAGCAGGATGCACATTTGTGGGTGACATAAGCTGCTTTAGCAAATGCCGCACTGAGTCTCAGACAGGGTGGTAATACTTCTAAAAACTACTGCTGGGAAATCAGTAGCACTGTCTGCTGATACTGTATGAAACCACGGCTAGGGCCCTTTACAGGCCTTGCAGAAGGGCCCCACACTGACATGTATACGCCACCCCAGCCTCCCAGGAAGACTCATACAAGGCGATCAACTGTCTTCATATGGTGGGCGTCCTACTGGACTATGTGAGGTGGCATCATCTGAAAAAGCTGACAGACAGCGAGCACAGGTCACAGGTAGGGATTGCGTCACTGCCGGCACTGACACTGACAAACATCGGCTGTCCTAAACAGTCTCAATCTTTAAAAATAGACCCCTTTAAAAGGGAATATCAGCACAGAATGTTCCAGTTTTTCTCCATGTACATACAGTAATGACATTATTTACAGTTGGAGCAGAGCAGTGTCATTATGCACAGGGATTTTTAACTGCTTAAATGATTGGTTTACAATATTTTCCTATACAAACAAGAGTGGGAATATAATGAAATTTACCCTGCATTGTTTATACATAAAATATTAAACAGCCCCAAGGCCACGCGAACCTATGAATGCAGCACGTCGCTCCGCTCAGTGAAATGTAAACAGCAGAGGGCTAATTATCGTTTTGGGAAGGAATCCATTAATTTGTGAGTGAGTCGTGTCCTCAACTAAACGACGGAAGACCTAAGCGATAACTACTAAAATATTCAAATTAAAATATTAAATTTGGATTCATAAACTTTTGGACTCATAAACTTTAATATTAAAACTAATTAAAGTGTAGCTAAACAGAGTGACAAGAGAAGTCTGTGGAAAATTTAACGTCAAAATCACTATACTGATAGTTCCTGATAGGATTAAGACAGTGTGCGTAGGATCAGTAGAAAAAAAAATCTTATCGTTCCTCTTAAAAATTAGAATTTAAAGACTTTTTTTCTTCAACCTGGCACAGAACTTGAATATTCGATATGGAATCCTTTTTCATGTCTGTTAACTAAAAGCCATGGGAAGACACAAAGGGAGAGGTGCGTCGTGCCCTTCACAAAGCCTCCATCCCTTTAGTGTAAGAGCTCATATCAAAACCGACTCCGATGGTGGGGCTTCTGGCTCAGAAGCGAAGATCATAAAATGTGCGAATGAATCAAATGTCATTTCCCGTGGAAGAGGGGTGAAAGGAACAGGGCTACCAACCCGTAAGTTCACATCCAGTCCCTCGAATCGAGGAGCCACTGGGTTCATTAGCCTGCCAGTGGCTTGACAAACCCAGTAAAGTTGTTGTTTTTGTTTCGCCCCTTAACCTGCTGCCTAACCGAACTCAAAACACGCAGCATATAAGCCATACTGACTTGCCAGCCAGAAGATTTAATGAGAACACATTCTAAAAACACAAACATGATAAACAAACAAACAAACAAACAAAAAAAAGGTAGGATTTTCTGGCAAGAGGAAGAGTTGGATTCTCATCGTATAAAGCACTGATTTAAAAATCTAATGAAGATTTAGCTCAGCCTCCACTGACACCCCAACGAGAGTCTTGTGTATTAATTAGCCTATCTTATGTAAGCGTAATGATGCACAGCATGAATAACAATCAGGGAGGAGTTGAGGAAAAGTAAATCTGCTTAAGAATTTTTTTGCGTGTTTGCATGTATTTAAGGGCCTGCTCCACTGGATATGAATTTAATAATGAATGTTGTATGAAAATAAGCATGCGTGATAATAATTTCATGTCTAATTCATGTCAGGTGCTGCTCTTTACGCTAGACCAGCACGGCGGGGTGCGCGGGCTAACGGTCTCCACCTAGCCTTGCTCTCTCTCGGGCATCCTGGGCCTGCACGTTTCTGCTGGGAGCTGGCTCCTCTCTGGACCCCCGGCGGCACACGCCAGGGGATTAAGCTGGGCCCTCGCCTTCCTGCTCTGGGGCGCGTAAAGCGATTCCGAATGGCGCATGCTCGCAAAGCTGCTGAGGGAAGGCGGGCCGAGGGCCGGCATCCATTCGACGGCACAAATTGTGCGTAAACGCCTTAGTTCCACTCCTTTATACTGGTTAACGGCTTTTCCTCGTCCTTCCCATTGCTAATTAAAACCTAACATTTCCACAGGTCCTAGTGGCCAGTGCCAGAAATGATCCTCCTTAATACTCCTTTCATGCTCCTCTTCCCAATTCTGGCACGTCCCGTAAGCCTCCCTGTAATCCAGCCAGCAGGAGAATCTTCAGGCTCCCTCCTCCAAAACCTGAGCCCTGCACCAATCAGAGGACCATCTCAATTCACAAAACGACTGATGCTTCACGTGATTGAGCCATTTTCTTTGGGGGCTGCCATCTTTAAAGCATTAGTCTATAAGTTACTAGCCCACCTATTCAAAAGGTGTTATGGAAGGACAATGGGGTGTTTATGGCAGCTTTTGTCCATTAGCACACCATGTATGTTAATCACCACTATGGGTTAGGGTTACTTAGGGTTAATTCTCAAGGGCACATGCAGCTTGGTCACAAATGGGTGTCTGGGTGGGTTTATTGGGGGGCACTTGTCGGTGGTCAAACTTAAGCCTATTTTATTTAGGTAAAATAATCAAGATTAAATAAATTACCATTAAAACACACCATGAGACAGTGACAGCCTGCTTCACTCCTACAGTATTATACATACCAATGAATTAAAATGAATGTCCCTGGCATTCCCATTGATTCGCACCTGACCCCAATGCTGTCTATGTTTCCAGAAAATCAGCAACATAGTTTCCAGAGAATCCTACTGTGGGTCCCAATCCACTGCTTTCAGCCAGTCTCACAAAGATATGTGAGGGATGTGGCCACATATAAATCATATTGCTGCAAAAATGAAACATGACAAACATTTATATAAACAATGATTCACATCTTCTGGGTACAATCTAGGTGCACCAACAATATATGTCAGACCAGTAGCTCTGTTGACAAAAAATGTCAATAACACGTAACGTACACTAATCACAGCTGCTGACATTTACGAGCAAGTTAGCATGCAAAGAGGTATAAGCCAGAGATACCAGGTCTACTGCTAAGATACAGTACCAGAAACCAAATTCCTGTGGCAGAATACCCAGTATCACTGACACTGGCATCCACCTCATACAGTCCCTCCCAAGTAATGATACTTCCAAAGAAAGCAAAGTACTCCTGTTAGCTAACTTTCCAGCTACACGCACCATATGTGTTTCCCAGCATGCTTCTCGCAAATATGGTTACAGCTGTTTTCATAGGTTTGCGCTGCAAAAAACTACATTCTATAAATTCTAGTATTGAAAATAGCATCTAAATAAACTTTATTTTCTTATAGAGGTGTGTATGGATTTGTAAGTGACTTACAAAAGCAATAAGGCACCAACAACTACTAACATGTATGATATACTAACAGCAATCAATGTCTTGCTGATTTTATTTTCATTATTTTTTGTACCACTATTCTTTAAAAAAAAAAAATAGAACTCCATTCCTTTAACTGTAGAAATGCATAGTTGTTTATTGCTATTTTTCCCTCTTTGAGACATATTTTAAATATTTAATTAATGTCAAACATCTAAGCCAAGAGTAATTTCCATCAGGAAATTTTACTACCGCATGGGTAGCATTTTTCATCTTTTTTATGTCAAGCTGACACTTAAAAGGAATTACGCAGTGCAACAGAGAAACAGCAGCTGTCGCATAGTCTGAAATCTGGTCAGAACCACCGAAGGCCTGTGGAATTGGCCAGACCATCACTCCTAAAGAAATATAAAATAACATGAATAAAGAGCAGCGGCTGACACCGAGAGCCAGGACACTACAAAGGGTTAATAACTCAGTCTAGGAAATTCGCTGAATTCCCTGCCCGGTTTTAATTCATCTCCTTTATGAATCCAAATTAGAGCGGGCAGCAAGTTCTGCACAAGCTCCTTATCCCAGATCTATCCTTCACCTGCTGGGCAGGACAATCCAGATCACCCATGGGGCCTAGAAGCCCTTTCATGCCGTCTCCGCGGTAACCTCGGCAGCCGCGCGCTGCACAATCGCCGGCACTGGTAATCAGGCCTGGCAGCATTGACACCGCGGAGTCTTGTTAGCCAACAACCAAGCGTAAAATTACTCCACTTCAATCCCGGCACTTCGAGTCAATCTATTTTTTTTTTTCCATCCAATTTCATTAAAGGCGTGTACCTTAAGGGCGGCCGGCGAATGGGTGCTTTGTGCGGCCCGTTTTATTACTTAAAGCTCACGGATGGGTTTCTTTCAAGAGCCATCCAGAGGAAAAGTTCCCTCGAACCCCCCCGCACCGCACCCCACCCCGTGACACACCAACGCCTCCCGCTTCTGGGGTTTCTCTCAACGCCGCGGTGTCGGCATCACGCGGGACGCTTGTTTTGTTTTTACTGGCATCTAACAAGAGCTGAGTGAATATTTCATGGAAATCCAGGCTGGTACAGAAAGCCAGATCAAAATCTCGAAATTACTGCAGGGTAGTGTAATAAATAATTCAGCATATACTAGAGAAATCTATCTTCATATATAAAATAAATACAGGGTGGGGGATGTGAGTAAAAGAATGGTTTAAAGAAAAATAATTACTCACAGGTGCACGGCAGCGTAATGCCACCACGTCGTCCACGACGGTCCTGCCTTACAGTCGTGTTCTAGCTCGCCACGTTTAAACCCACTGCAGTTATTATTCACTCAAGCCAGTGCGTAACACAATGTCGGGTCTTCGGCCATGCGAGCCAAATCCTTGGGTTCCTTTAAAGCAGAGCTAGACAAGATTTTAACATCTCTGAGATACTAGTGGAAGTCTCCCCAAACAAGCTTGCTGGGCTGAAAGGCCTCCTCCTGTTTGTAAATTTCTTATGTCCTATTTGGCCGAGCAGCTACGGGGTGAAGAATACACACATTCATTTCCATTACAATGCGGCAAGGTACTTTTAATTAAAGCTTATCAAAACCATCCATAATGCAAGGCCCCTTTCCTGAGGATCTAGCACAGGGCGCCCCACTCAGGAATCACACTGTCTGCTGAGGGCCATCGTGCAGAAATACTGTTGGACTGAAATAAAATATAATAACACTGATGGCACGTTTGTATAAGGGTTTGTTTTAATGTCTAGATGGACATCCTGTTTCGATGTTTTACTGCTTCCGTTACATCAGTGAGTCTGATTTCAGCAAAGCAACTAAATATAAAAGTCCCCCCCCCCCCCACACACACACACACTGGGGGGGGTTAGAAAATGCAGCTGTATTGGCAGACCTCGAGAATGGATGGTGGGGGGAGGGGGGGCACAAAACGTGCAGGATTACGGGAAAGGCCGAAGTCCCCTGCAGCCAGACTGACCTTCCCGACAAGAAAGGGGACTTTGGAGCTATGCGGGCGGACACTCCCGTCTCGGAGAGAGAGGGGTGGGCGAGGCCAGGGGGGGGTGTGAGGTTGGGGCGGCTAACAAAGTCAGGAAGAATAAATGACAACTCCGGGGGCAGGTCTGGCCAACAAAGAAGCTGACGATATGAATATATTACAAGAAAGGCCAGCGGGAATCACACCACGCTCAGGTTCACCCACGGTCATGTGACCACACAGCTTCCCCGCTGGACGGGCTGGCTGCATGGAAACCCGCAAGCCTCCACCGACAGGGGGGGAGGGGGGGAAGTGATAGCATTTTCCCGCGGTTTTGTCTATGCTGCTCACCGCGCTCAGCTCGGAGGCAAAGCAAAGAAAAGACAACTGCCAGGAGGAAAAAGGTACCCAGAAATGATAATGTATAAAGTATAACGGCAGTGAATCTGAGAGAGAGTGCTGGCACAAGTAGCGGGATTAGCTGGCAGTAAGCACAGTGTTTCACAGTAAGCACAGTGTTTCACAGTAAGCACAGGGCTTCACAGTAAGCACAGGGCTTCACAGTAAGCGCAATGCTTCACAGTAAGCGCAACGCTTCACAGTGACCAATGTTTCCTCTTGATTTCATCACTGTCTACATGACAGGTTCATTATGCTTTATTTATCTTTTACATCGTTCATGGATAGAGTTCAGTAATTAAATTAAATCAGAATAAATACGAATTGCCATGGCGTGCAATCAGCTCCTAATTTAGTTAGTAAAAATGCAGACCTACACAATCGGTGTGTGTGCAGCTCTCTCTCTCTCTCTCTCTCTCTCTCCCTGACACAAACGGCACACTCACACCCACACACAGGAAGGCATACAGATAGACAGACAGAACAGGCAAGCAGCAAGGAAACATACAGGCAGGCAGATAGATGGATAGATAGGCAGGCAGGCATGCAGACAGACAAGCAGATAGAGACAGGCATACATACAGGCAAAAGGACAGAGAGATGAACCAGACAGACAGATGGATAGATAGGAAGGCAGACAGACAGACAGACAGACAGAGAGACAGATAGATGGATAGACAGACAGACAGACGGATAGATAGACAGACAGACAGACAGAGAGACAGACAGACAGACAGATGGATAGATAGGAAGGCAGACAGACAGAGAGACAGATAGATGGATAGACAGACAGACAGATGGATAGATAGGCAGGCAGACAGACAGACAGACAGACAGACAGAGAGACAGATAGATGGATAGACAGACAGAGAGACAGACAGAGAGAGAGACAGATGAATAGGCAGGCAGACAGAGAGACAGACAGATGGATAGGCAGGCAGGCAGGCAGACAGAGACAGACAGAGAGACAGACAGACAGATGGATAGATAGGCAGGCAGACAGACAGAGAGACAGACAGATGGATAGGCAGACAGACAGAGAGACAGACAGATGGATAGGCAGGCAGGCAGGCAGACAGAGAGACAGACAGGCAGATGGATAGGCAGGCAGACAGACAGACAGAGGAGCATCTTGCTCATCGGCAGCTGTGGCAGACCCACGGGCCTGCGCTTCGACGTTTCACATGGGATGCCCCCCCTTGCTTTTGCGTGACACGCCATCCCCAGAACAAAAGACCCGGCGGATGATGCTCAAAGGCCCCTCCTCGGATTAATCCCCATCCCCCGGGCAGCACCCCCGCCTGGACGACCCCATCCCCCTCCACTCTTTTGGAGGGAAACTATGCAAATGCATGTCCCAGCCCTCAGAAAAAAGGAGCCCTCACCTCCCCCAACTCCATTCTACATCTCAAGCGACCTGTCCCCTGGCTTGCAAGGCAGTCAGCCTTCCAATTCAATATCTCTCACACTCATGACAGCTGGATCCGGGGGGCTGCCACCGTAAAAAGAGCTTGTTTAGTCATAATTAACGATTCCTCACAAATCGCCAAAGGTGCGCTAACCGCTCGCAAAAAAACAAATAAATAAATAAACAAACCACTGATGTTTCTCTGCCTGTTTGTCTTTTAAGATCTCCTTACTTTGAGTTTGACAGTTCGCTAACTCAGGAAATGGGACACATCCAAGAAAAAACAGTAGCCAAGCGTTCACCGAGCTGATTGGTCGAAGCAGGACGCAGCGAGGGAGAAAAAAACTACCCAATTAATGCTGGGTTTTGGGTGTCGGTTTAAACAATGGGAATATAAATTAGAAAGTGAGAAATAATTAAGCTGATCTTGTGAGAAGTGACTCAAAGACAGAAGACGCAACTTTCCGGCAGAAAAAAAAAAAGAAGGAGGGAGATTCTGTTCTGCTCATTAGACGAGCCCATATGCTGTGAAATGATCTTTGTGCTTCCTGTGCCTCCCGAGAGGAGCTTCACCAGTGAGCACCTGCTTCACGCAGGTTCACACGCGAGACGTGCACTGGTGAAGTTTACGGGCAGCGACCCCATGCTGCTTCAAAGCCTCGGGCCTAAAACTGCTATGTGATATTCTCTGATTCCCTTTACCCACGCTATGCCACTAAGAATTCTGATGGATATTATTTTTAAAAACTTTTAAAAATTAAATTTCATTTGAATGCAGCGCCCTGTTCTATGCGTTGCATCAGGGGCTGATATAAGTCGTTAATTATCAGGTGGCTGCCTGTGTGTGGGTGTGGGTAGCAGGGCGAGACAGACATCCAGCTAGCAAGCCGAGATTATGCTAATGCGTCTCATTCAGAGTCAAACCTCCCCAACACATGTCAGAGGTGCAGTGTTACAGTGCCACTAGTGATAAACAAATTATACATGAAATCAATTCCTTTTTCAATATTTTTCACCCTTGAGCGTTACCCCCCACCCCACCCCGCCCCAGGTCTGGACTCTGCAGTGGGGCAACTAGGCAGGGTCACCATATATCGGAGGACACCAGCTGCCCAGGTGCCAAAGCCCCCCCGCCGGCTGGCTTTTTCCCCATACCCCCCTCCCCCCCCGCCCCCGAGCCACTGAAAGGGGAGGGAAGTCCATTGGGCCAGGCTCCCCTGGGCCGCCACTCAGCCTCCTCACAGATCGCCTGGCCACACTCACTCCCACGGCACGGGCAGGGGCCAGGGGGTTGGATGTGACCGCGAGAGAGACCTTCGTGGCCTGTTAATGAGAGTCAGACGGGGCCGGGACGGGGAGGGGTACTGAGGGAGGGATCCTGTGGGCCCCCTGGGTATGGCAATAATACCTAGGAACTGGGACACATGGATGAAGCAGCTCTTGGCTTTCAGGTCATATAGTACTGATCAACAAAGACTCAGCCACTAAAGGGTGTCTTTATTTTTGTTCCTTATTACTATATATGATATATACATATGGTGAAAGTGATTGATTGTCATTATTGACACACCACAGCACACAACAATGAAGCGTGTCATCTGCATTTTACCCCTGTGTGACATTGTGAGATAGCAGCGGGCACCTGATTCCCCCCCGGGAGGGCAGGGATCTGAACCAACAACCTTTCAGTCACAAGTGCACATCCCTTAACCATTAGGCCACCACTGCAAATACACTGCATATACACTGCATATGCACTGCACATGTTATACATATTGTCATGGTCTGCCCATGTGATCCTTGTGTGCCACGCCCCCTTGTTCTCCACGTGCATTTCCCTGATCGTGCCCAGCTGCCCCGTGTTTAGTCCTTGATGTCTTTCCCTATTTAGTCAGTCTGTGTCATGCTCC
>JAODKL010000047.1:7715998-7727189 GCA_026780765.1 Petrocephalus schoutedeni
ATAAAACTGGCGTAGAAACAGTAGGGTAACCCAGTCCTTGGAGCAATGGGAGTTAAGAGCCTTGTTAAATGGCCCAAATCTGGGATCACTCAGCTGACCAGGGATTTGAACCGCCAACCTTAACCCTTTTCCCGTGATAATTTCCCCATGTGAAATTTGCCTAGCGTTTAATGATGCGCTGCGGTCAGATTGACCCCAAACACGGGATAGGGGTTAAGAGTCCCAAATCAGAGATTCCCCCCCCCCACCCAAGAAATTCAAGTTTTCTTTAATACTATTCTGGTCAGTGCGTAATTTCATATATATATTATTTTGTAGTTTTGAGGTCTTTATAATTATTCTAAAATGCAGGGAATAGTACAAATAAACCTTTCAATGGGTAGATGTGTCCGAAATTTTGCCTGGTACTGTAGCCGACCCCCTGGCTCTGCTTGGCACCTTACTTCAGTGGCAGCCTGGGAATATTTCCCATCATGTCCCGCTATCGACCGATGGGCCGGGCAGCCCTGGTATACTGGCTATATGATGCCGGGGGTTAGGGAAGAAAGCCCCGCACAGCAGGATGATCCCTGAGTTTCCCAGCGGCCAGGCCGCGCCCGCCTCGGCCTTACTCTCACTTTCCGTGGCTACTTCAATTCTGTCCCCTGCCCTCCTTAACGCTGCTGTTTCCAAAGCCTCGTTTAAACATTTAGTCTGCACCCTTTTCTGTGCCCCCACGGTCTGCCTACGCTGCCTCACGACTGGTGGGAGAAGCAGGCATGGGAACCGCCCCGTCACAGATGGCTTCAGCCACCTCCTCAGCCAGCACCTCCAGCCTCACAGCAGTCTGACGGGCCGGCCAGCAGTGATTCAAACACCATGGAAGCCACTGGGGTAGTTGTGAAGTCTGAATTAAACAGCAAGGTTCGCGCCGCACTAGTGTGTTCGGCCACCAGTTAGCCCCCAGCATATGCCTCACGCTCATATCTCCCCCCATGTTACGATGTTATAACTCCCATAACATCCCATAATAATCACATTATTAATCCGCAGTCTGCTGCTCCCGCCCCCAGCCTGCGGAGTATGAACAGAATCATTTTTCAGTACCTTATGGCCGTGATTGAGATTTTTCCCTGAACACCTAAAGTGTGGCAGATACCTTCTCAGCAAGCAGCGGCTCGCATAAATCACCTCACACGCTTGTAATCTCCCCAATATATCATTCCATCCCATAAAAAAGCTGCTTGAGAAATAACGGAAACCAATGGCAGTGTAAGTAATGACTGTGTGCGAACGGCAGCAATTAAAATAGTGCTATCGCAGGTAAAGAACCCTTATGGGTATGAAACCGCTTAGGGGCTCTTCAATTCTGGAACGTTCTAGTGGAGTGTAGAATCCCTTAAAGTGCCCCCCTCGCAGACACTGCGGTATAGCTAAGCTCCCCTGAGTGCCATGTTCTTATGCGAGCTCCAGAGTTCGAGGCTGGCACATCGCGTTCCCCCAAAGCTATCCTCACGCCTGTCTCGTCAGAGTCTCTCAACGCTGAAACTTCTCGAAGTAGCTTCTCAGCTGAGGTCAGCAACCAGAGTGCCAATTCCCTCCCGCCCTCCCTCCGACTGACACCACACTCTGTGTGGATGGTCAGCATAGACGGTCCGTCCTGTCACACATAGGCACATGAAGACATTTGTTTGTAAACACATGGAAAAAAAAAACTAACTGACACTACAACTGAGTGTGTACCAGAGAACATCCCATGCCCTCCCTTACCGGGAGCTTGTGGGAGTTTTACTTACACAAACATGTACTGATTGGTTCAGAGAGACAACCAATCCGATTGTAGAGGAGACAGGTCCAAACAACTAAAGGAGGTGGGACCAAGACATCTGACTGGTTGGTCTGACATTTGACACAAGATTTGATTGGTTATTGCTCAGAACCAATCATATTTCATCTCAGAACATGTTTGTGAAAGTAAAACCGTGATAGAGCTACAGCAGCAGGACTGAATGGTAGAGCAACTACTTGTACAGCTGCTTGTATTTCATTAGCTCTAACTGAAGAGTAACAACATTCACAGCCTAGTTTTTCCAAGCATGAGTAAGTTCTTAGTACCGATAACAGGAGTACTTCAGCATAAACACATCTGGACCACTGGAGTGTGAGAGGAGATGATGGACCACATTGGTGACACCTACCACATGTCCAGGCAGGTAGAGTAGTCAGTGGAACCCAACAGCACGTCCGGTGGTCTGTACCAGAGTGTCACCACCTCGTTGGAGTACGTGTGGCTGGGGACTGACTTGGCGCGGGCTAGCCCTGTTCCAGGATGGCACAGAGAGGAAGTAAGGAGGACGTGAGGCGGGCAGCCATGCTGGTAGAGTGGAAACATTTAACATCTTACACAGATAAACATCGCTAAATAATCTGGTAAAAATAAATAAAGATGACAAGAGTCAAACATCCCCAATTTCTTGACCTGGAGTCAAAATATTTAAGAATTTAAGCTGTTCAAATGGCAACCAATGAAAACTTACTGAATATGGCTGAAAAGCCATTTCGTGCCATTAACAGCAAACATAACTCTTACAACTGCCCCCTACAGCCAATATTCCAAATAAAGGTCTGCCTTAAAGGAGCTCAAATGTCAAGAGAGTACGGCTGTTTATGAAAGAGCGGCACAGGAGCGCGGGGCCGAAGTCGAGAGGGTTAAATATCATAAAGGCAACACTGAGTTTGCGTGCTGTGGGTTCAGCAATGCAGGGGGACTGGCCACAAGAGGGCGATGGGGCAGGGTGTGGCTGGCTGAGAGTGTACAGCATCACACTCTTAGCAGGCTCTGCGTGATAATCACCACCCCCACCCACCCTAGGGGGGTTGCCATGGTTACACCACAGGGAAGCCCCACTGTCTTTAAAGATGTGGACTCTGCAAGCAGCCATTATATCTCTACGCTTACAGAAAGCCCCCCCCCCCCCCCCCCACAGAGAGAAAGCCACGGGTATCACAGGACGACTCCGGCCGCGCAGAGCAGGGGGTTCTGAGCTCAAAGACGCCCGGCCCCGCTTGACAGAGCCGACCCCAAAGCGAAGGTCAGACAAGGCAGATCCCTGAATTATACATCACACATCTGAGAGCATCAAAGGAGCGGGTGACACCTCACACCTCAGCTACTCCCCCACACCTCCCCGCCAGCGCTGTGTCATCCTGTCAATATGCCCCCGTTTCATAACATCCATGGGGTCCAGTTTATCTTATTTTGAAGCAAATACCACCGCTTCCTTGATTTTCCTCGTAACAGGCTCCACTGAGCAGTGGAGTCCAGCCATGTTGAGGCTGCAGTAAATGCCCATTTGACATTCAGCCAAGTGGAAAAGTCTATGATACAGTAAAATAATTCCTTAAATAATGTGTACAGAATACTTCAACGGGCGCTTCATCCATCCATCCATCCATCCATCCATCCTCTATCCCAGCTTGTCACATGCAGGACTGCAGGGGTCTGTCCCGGAGGCTACATGTGCAAGACAGGGAAGGATCCAGGACGATGCTTTATAATGCCTACTATACATATGCAGTGCTGTGCAGAAGTCTTAGGCGGTCAAAGAAAATGCTTAAAGCTATTTATTTGGGTAGTAAGTGTAGAAAAAAGCATAATTTAACATCACAAGTTATGCTAATTAACAGTAACACAATAAAAGCTAACAAGAATTTCTTCTGTTCACCAAAAAGTTAATGACATCTTGTCGGATGGCTAGAAGAGGTCCACTTCAGTTCCCAAACCTCTCCTCAGGGGCACCTCAGCCATTCCATGTATTTGTTAAAGGTCACCAACAGGTCACTTAATTAATCTAATTAGCTATATAATTAAATGAGGTATGATTAGCCAGACATGGTATGCTAGTTGTTCAAAGAGTCAAAAAACACACTGGTATGTTATATAGTTACTGCAAAATACTGGGGTGATTTTAGGAGAGATTTTAAAATGGCTAAGCTACGCTTTGACAGACATCATAGTTCTACACCAGCGTGAGGATCATTTAAGCACCATTTTCTTTGACTGCCTAAGACTTTTGCACAGCACTGTAACTGAATATTCAGAATAATACTGCTTGATATGCAGACTGCTTTCCTTTGAGTGGTGGCAAGCCTTCAGTTTGCCATGTCACTTCTCCAGTGATCCAGAAAAGACGTCATCCTCAGAGCCGCCCCCTGATATGACGGCCTTCCCCTCCTTGACGGGACTCCCCAGTACAGGCCCGGCTGGTGTCTCCTCCTGGCGGCACTGACGTCCTGCCATCAGATAGCGGCAGGAAGCAGCGAGCGAGCAGCCGGGGAGATCCTCCCCCAGCGCCGTGCCTCTTCAGAGAGGGGCCTTCATCTCTGGCGAATGGCCCGATTCCTGGGAGCACGCCATCCAGGAAGCCATCCAGGAAGCCACCTTTTAATTAGCAGACTCACTGGTGCTTTTTAACTTCCTTCAGCACGATCTCACTGTTGGCATTGGAGCCTAAGCTCACAGCCACATGTATCAGTTGTGTTTAACTCCCTTTGAGTGCTATGGTAACAGACATATTTCACAAGGCTATACGTGGTGACCTTATACATGGCCATGCTGGGAGATATGGATGTGAGATCAGATCGCATTCTGCATTCTGCAGAGTACAAACATACTCTGCATCCATTTTACAGGTATTTGCACCCACTGCGGGTGGAATCACGTGTTGAGATGGCAATGATATGTCAACCAGCTGCATGAGTGCCCCCTACTGGTAGGGAAATCCTCTGCCCCCCCCCCCCTTGGGTTTAGCACTTTTACTGGCCTTTTCTTCCCTAATATAATAAAACTGGCTACTATGGAATAAATCTCAGCAGAGAGATCTTTTGACTGATCTCTAAATCTTCATTAATACAGTTATTTCTGCTGCACACTCACATAAACATGAGCTAGAAGCTAACCCTTGATCTCAATGTTAGTTGGCACCCACTCTACCCTAAGACGGGCAACATTATCATTCACTGAAATAATCCGAAGGTCCCTTTAACATTCAAACGAAAAAAAAACAGTGGCTATTTTAGTAGAAGAAATAAAAAAGCTGAATTTCACGAAGTAACCGGCACCCAGGAAAGACAACACCCACCCCCCCACCCAAAGGCCCTGCAGCTAGTTTCCCAGCACCCCCGTGCCGCCTGGAGACAGCCCCCTCCCTGACTCATCCCCACACTGGCTGCACTTCCGAAAGCACCTGAGCAAAGCAGAGCTGGCCTCCATGCCCAGCTGCCCAGAGATCTGCAGAGGTCAGGATTACCGCGTCACTACGCGGCCCCGCCAGCTCCCTCTGACACAGCAGGGCTGTGGGGGGGGGGGCGCGGGGCGTACCGAAGTCAGCCAGCTTCAGCTCGCCAGTGTCGCTGATCAGCAGGTTCTGCGGCTTGAGGTCACGATGCAGGATGTAGCGCTGGTGGATGTAGGAGAGGCCGCGCAGTAGCTGGAACAGGAAGAGCTGAGGGGGTGTGGGGTGGGGGGGGGGGAGGGGGGGACAGGAAGGCGGGGCTCAGCACATCAGCACGACCCGCCCGACTTCAGCAGCCCTCGCGAGGTAGCGCCAGCCAAGGCACCGACACTTGCACTAGAAAACGACGACGCGAGTCTGCCGGCTTGACGGGTCGGTTAGCTGGTTAGCAGGCGCGACCTGCCAGGGTCTAGAGGACAGCTGTTTACGGAGTCTCCTTTTGATAGTTGTCCTTTTGAGTTTACACTGCAAAAGTGATGTCATTGAGTATTAAGTGCACAAGTCTTATAACAGATCTCCAGTCTGGCAGAATCTAGGGGTACCAGGAGTCGTCCGTCTGGAATAAAACACGGCTGGTGTCTGCGGCCTTTGCAATTCTAGGCCTTGAAAATACATAATTCACAGATGGAGAAAAAACTGTGCTTTTCAGTCGAGGCCCAGTGACCTGGTTAGTCAGGCTGCTTTTAATTTGGTTTTACTCCTAGTGGGAGTTTCGGCAGTGCAGTGCCCTGAAGCCCTTATGCCCGAGACACGGCGCGGACCTGGACGAGCATCCGCCCATATCTGCTGTGCCCTGAGCGAGCCCTCGGGAGACACGGCGCAGACCTGGACGAGCATCCGCCCATATCTGCTGTGCCCTGAGCGAGCCCTCGGGAGACACGGCGCAGACCTGGACGAGCATCCGCCCATATCTGCTGTGCCCTGAGCGAGCCCTCGGGAGACACGGCCGACACGTCACTGCTTAATTATCCAGTGAGAGGCAAAGCAGGATCCTGTCCGGCTCGCGTGATGAGACAGTAGCTAAGCATGCCAACCCTCTAAGGTTAACTAGCTTATAGGCCCAATTCACCCAAGAGGTCAATAAATACAATAAATACAGAGTGACGCCGATCAGTCATGTCTGATACAGGCTGGCCTTTATTTTATTTCCGGAATTCCCGTGTTGACACTGGAATTGCCAGACCGCGGACTCTTTCCATCACCTACCTTCACGTTATCTGGATGGAGACCGCCGGGATGTTTCTCCATGTACTGACACAGGTCTGTGTGCTTTACGGGAGATAGAGAGAAAGATAGGAGAAGAGAAGAGGTTCAATTGGAGAAGAGCAACGCAGACTCTCTCCAGATTTAAAAAGCATCCTATGAATGCCTTCATGTTATATTGCTCCTTTAAGACATTTTTATAGCATAAAAACATAGCATCATGCATCACTAACATTATACCACACATCATACAGCCCCCCCCCATTGGTTTAGTTGCCTTGGGGTATGTAATGACAGCAATATCAGAGTCTGACATAATAACGGTTAAACAAAGCAGCAGTAGAAGTGGGAAAAAAGCAGAAGAGAGGAAAGAAAAACTCTGAAAGTTAGACGAGAAAGCTCTGGGGGTCTGAGACCAGCTGGCCGTCGACACCCCCCATCTGGGATGCGAACGTTTCGTAAATATAAAGAAGGGTTCTGTTCAGCCCTCTGGCAGAGAAACCGGCGATCAAGGCATCTCGGCTTCCTCTTGGACCTTCGAACAGTCTCCGCTTCGTTTTCGAATTGTTAAAGAAATCTAGACAAAATGTCGGTCTGTGTACCACGTCGAGTGCGAATACGCATTCGCTCATTTAAGGTCAAGGTTAAATTCAAGGTCAAAATTATTTATTATAGCGTATTTAAAATCAACCAAAGTTGATCAAAGTGCTAAAGTGCATGACTGCGCCCCAGGTAAAGTCGCCCTAGACATACTCCAAAACCTTGTGGAAAGCCTTTCCAGAAGAGAAGCAGTTGTCATGGCTACAGAGGGGGGACCAGCTCCATATTGGTATGGATTTAGAATGGGACGTCATATAAGTTCCTGTAGGTGTAGTGGCCAAGTGTCCCAATACTTTTGTCCATATAGAGCATGTGCCCTCGGATGGGTGAGGGTAACGCATCCCTGCTCTCCAAGCTGGCCTATTCTATAGCTGGCAGCTAAACACAGCGGCTGGCTTGGCAGGGGTGTGTGTCAAATACACAATCCCACAAGCTCAGAGGTGTAAGGGCAGACGGAGCTGGCCATCTGAGTCTTATACAAGACCCAGATGTAACTAAGTAAATGGATAAATAAACTCAACTCCATAAAAAATGTAGTAACATACTTGAGTCTTCGTAATCCAGTTAAAGACAACAGAAATGTGCGAATAATCATTAATATGAGGCTGAAAAGCCCAGATGGTTTAAAAGAGTTTTATCTTTTTCCTTGTGTTTATTTCCCTTATGTGACCTGTTTTGAAATGGGAAATCTTAATCTCATTTCCACTGCAAACTACCAGTTAGAAATGAGTTAGCTGCTAAGTAGCCATTACATGACGTTTTAATACAACATCAGCTTTCAGGCTCCATTAGTATAATTCATCGCTGCAAGGGAAATTATTTTTCCCTTTTAGTATTATTATTTTAAAATGTCAAGGAGACTTCATTACTTTCACATACTAAAAACCGCTATCAGACCCACAACGCACATCACGGAATTACGTCGATCGCTTACACTTACCACATACTCAAAAACCAGAGTCAGCGTTTCCTTGGTGTGAATGATATCATGGAGCAGGACTATGTTAGTATGCTTCAGGCCTTTCAGAAGGGAAGCTGTGGAGGAAGCAGAGGGAAGCCCAAAATGACTGGCCTGCACTGCAAGGCATCTCCCGAGGCCCACGGCACAAATGGAACGTCCAAGATCTCGCCCTGGAAAATCTGAAGGGCTCGAGTTGGACGTTCTCTGAACAGCTGCGCTTTTTAAGGGAGGTGTGGTCCCGAAACGCTGTTCGAAATAGATCCTCAAGCAGTCGAACCTGCAGAATCTTCCGGCAAGACACAGCAATTAGTCCCCTCAGTCCCTCAGCTCAGAAAAGCAATCAGACCCCTGCTTTGTCTCCCAGGGCAGTCTGGATCAGTCACCTCTGCCACGTTTCAGATTCGGAGCACGTTTTCCCCACTTAATCTTCAAGTCATCCATCTTTTCTTTCTTTTTTTGTTTGTTTTTTTTTGCAAACACTTAAAACCAATTAGTAGATGAGAAACAACGCATTTCTCACTGTTCAGAACAGCCTTGTGCAGAGCAAACAACTAGATGCAGGCCTTTCATAAATTACACCGCGCAGAAGGACCACGAGAGAGAGAGGAATGAAGATAATTATGTGTAACGCGGTATGAGAAGAGCTTGAGAATATGATTGGCTCCCTATTCTGTGAATGTCATTTCAACGCACTTTCAATAGGAAACGCGGCACGCTCCTGTACTCATGAACGGTACATTGTGCTTCCCACTGCCAGCTTCAGTGGCCCTCCACTCTCTTTTCATAACATACAGCTCTGCGTCCTGCAGTAGAACAGCCGCATTTGTTTTCTTTAGAAAAGGGATGAATAATTTTGAGCAATACTGTGGCTGAATGATTACACAGGGTGCCTTTATGAAATAGTGCCTTCATGAAATAGCATCATTCATTTTCAGCCTTCCAGGGAGAGTAACAGGAGGGTCTCCTCTTTGTAAGAGAATCTGTTCTGTTGAGGTCTTTTTATTATTATTATTAACACAAGAGACTTTGCATGTAGATGGCAGCAGGGGGCAGTACTGAGTGAGTGCTCGTTAGAGGATGTAGACCAGGGGTGCCCAACTCCAGTCCTGGAGGTCCAGAACAACTCAAACACATCTTAATCAGCTAATTGCCAGGCTTAATAGGTACAGCTGAGCAGAGAAATCTGCAGATTCTGTTAGATTCTGGCCCTCCAGGCCAGGAGTTGGGCACCCCTGGTGTAGACTGTCAGTACTGGGTTCTACCCATCGTCTGGGAGGCTTTAGAAGCGTGGCTGAAAGGCGGAGCCAGGTCTGAGCATGTGCACTGGCATACGTGGGTGGAGCCAGGTCTGAGCATGTGCACTGGCATGCGTGGGTGGAGCCAGGTCTGAGCATGTGCACTGGCATGCGTGGGTGGAGCCAGGTCTGAGCATGTGCACTGTCCCCAACAGTCATAACTCGCGGGCCGCTGGCAGAAAGCTGAGGCACCTTCTGACACCCTAATACCTTCCACATGTCCCCAGATGCCATCGTTTCACTTTCCAAATCTGAGAGCCACTGATCACAGAGACCTGAGGCTTCTGAACACTGCGCGGCCCATGCTGCCCACTTCTGCTGAAGTACCGAGAAATACTGTTTACACCTGATGCACTGTCAGTACTTCCACGCGCCAAATCCCTACTGAATGTAGTGTCTGTATAATGTAAGATGTATGTTGTTTTGCTGTGTGTTATGTTACATTACGTCACGTTACGTTACGTAGATAGACTGTAGTCTGTCTACCTTCCCCTTAAATTATTGATAACCGCAAAGGACTCTTCTGCACTATGTAAATGAATCCATAACTCTGTCTTAATCATTGTAATGTCTGCCCCGTCATGATGGATCAACCATGACTCCAGGATGAACATTACAGTCACTGCGTACTTTCTGTGCTTCAAGTCCTTCACTTGTAGCACAATTTAGCCCTCTCTCCTGACTAGGGACCCCCCCCCTCCAGGACCATTTAAAATTACACATCTGTCATGAAGTTCCTGAAAGGCGATCCAACATCTGGGGCACATCGCGCCCACCCTGCTTCCCTGATGTGACGGCTCGCATGCTGTCAATCACCCAGATCGCCATACGGAGAGAGCAGTAAAACATCACTCATTACAAGGACAGTCTGGCTTCCATTTTAATTACCTGACTCTCCGTGCGCCGTCTAAAGATTTACGGCTTATGGAATGTGGCAAGTGCACAAGGGAGGACGGGCGAGGAATGGGGTGACAGAGACTGGGAAGCGTGCAGCTTTGCAATACCGTCAGCGTGCATCCTGGATGACCAGTGAAAGGCTGAAACACCCAGAATCGTAACTGCTCTGCCAGTTTCATAAGGCGTGGAGATTGGCGGCGCCCATTAGGAGGGAAGGTGGGAGGCAGGGTGTGTACCAGCAGGCACAGGTGGCGAAATGCACTTGGAAAGGCAGAATTGGGACGCACCCTCCCTTATGGCTGTAAATGGGGTGCCTTCTTCCTCCTGCAGCCGGATCACTTTCAACGCCACCATCTTGCCATTCACCCTGGGGTACGGAAAAAGAACGCTGCTGGACAAGAACTGAGTTTAAAAAAAAAAAAAATAAGAACACTTTTCATAGTTTCCAAAGCTGCTTACTTTGGAAGACAGCTTATAAAAATTATACTAGATATAGCTACTGAATCCATTCCAATGGGAAAATACTTGAGTATTTTGAGAGAAAACTATGAGTGAAAAATAGCTCAGATAATTCCAGTGATATCTGATTTGGACTGTTTCTAACATTTGTCATTTGGCTTGATCTAATCTAAGCTCTGGCACAGGGAGTAGACCGACTGGCTCTTTCTTTTATATGGAACTATCTATACTTTCTTCACATTTACTCAAAGGGTTGTTTCACAGGTGAAGCTCTTTGCTGGAGGTGAGCCTCCTGGGAGTCAGACCGGCCCCCTTTGGACAAATTACAGATTACTAAAACGCTTACATTACAGCAGTGTTTCTCAACTGGTGGGCTGCGACCCAGAATTGGGTCATGAGACTATTGTCAGTGGGTCAAGGAGTGTGGGTTGCTCCCACCCAGCACGCCTGACCTAAGCAATTAAGAACACTCATTATGCCCGGTACAGGTGTCTCGGGAGTCT
>JAODKL010000047.1:7776349-7787519 GCA_026780765.1 Petrocephalus schoutedeni
ACGCCCCCCGCCCGGGCCCTGCATCCCTCACCGGCACCTCTCACTTCTGACTTGGCGTGTTTCTAACGCGAATATCAGCAACCCTGGGTACTGCGAGTTACCGTTTTTCGCTGGTCTGGGTTAGACATGTAGGCACATAGCAGACTACGCCCCACCCCCAGCCGTGGCCAATGGGCAAAATATTAGGACACACCCCCAAAAAACATTCTGACTACAGTCCTAGTCAGGCGGTACCTGGGATACTGTAAAATGGTTGAATAATTTGGTGCCAGAATTAATACACATACATAGGGCCTCATCTACATGGGATGGAGCCCTTTTAGCTTTCTGAGATCCAGATGCCTGGACACCTTCCCTTCTCCTAAACCCTAAGTGCAGCACCGTGCCCTAGGGGCTCCTGTGAAGCCCTCGCCCCATCTGTAGCCCTGGTGTCCATGAGACATGGCCGATTGAGCTTAAAGCTTCCAGAAAATAAATCATACATGGTAAAGTTGATAACCCACCCAGGAAGCATATAACATAATGCAGCCCCCAAGTCAGTGCACCAGAAGGTCCTGGGATATCCAGAGGGGGGCATTTTCAATAGAGACTGTGGTTCCTTCTTTAGGGTTAGGAATTATACTGCTGCTATAATCCACAAGTTTGCCTCGCCAGCGACTGGGGCCTGGGACCAGGAAGCCGATGGGCCCCCTTGCTGCTCACTGGCGGTTAATGGCTCTCCCACGGCACTGTGCTTCCCTGATAAATAGCAAGCCTGACCGTACCCTCCTTCATCCAGACAGTTGAAGTCCTCTTATTTATTAATGACAATAATTAGAAGTAAACCTCCATACAAAGCAGACTGAAGTGATTAGTGTTTTAACGACGGAGCGGCCGGTGGAGGTGTGGAATTGATTTATGCAGCCCGGGACGACCTTTTGAGTCTGGTTTAAGCCACGTGAGGTTTACGGGAGAAGGTGGGGGGTGGGGGGGGGGGGGTGATGGAGGGCAGGTCACTTCGACACCTCAGAACCAGCATTCTCGTTAGACAGGCCTAAATGGGAGCCTCCGCACCCAAGGTGTCGTGGCCTTTGTTCGTTCGTTCGGTTGTTTCGTCCGTTTTCAGCCATCCGCTCTCTCGGTTTTTTGTCCCTGCAAATCCTTGACGCCCCTGAGTCAGTCCTCGCATCTGCAATTGCCGCGGTGCTTTGTGGAGGAAGTCGATTGCGGGCCCATGCATTTTAAACGCATTAATCATCTTTAATATAAGCTTGCAAATGTATGGCATCCATAACAATGCTCAGACCTAATAAATTATATTTCTCATTTAGGCAAGCGACCAAGGTAACACAAAGAAAAGCAAATTTATTACAACACAGGTATTTTTAGCAAATCAAATTATTCATCCTCGACTGACCCAATACTGTAAATCTCGGAATAAAAATGGCAATGGAGTAATATGTTCATTCGTTTAAAATCGTTCACCTATATTGCGTCGCATCCTGTGTTTCTGGGTAAGTCAGTCGGACTCCCGTGTTGTAGCACAGGCCTCTTGTCAAGACTGAAGCCTTCGGAGGTTTTATAAGACTGCCCCCTGCTGGTAAGGGGGTGTGGTGCGACGCTGACTGGGCCAGAGCGGTGGGTTTGTTATCAGAGACGTGGAGAGACGTGCAGACAACAGCCCTAAAGGGGCCTTTGTTCTGTCGCGGGGTGACGCTGTGATCATGTATTTCCCAGCCTCTGACTATGAAGGCAGCCCCAACCTGCAATCTGTGAATTGATTAAATTATAGGATGTTCAGCTGCTGGTGTCAGGAGGGGCTATATATTTCACATTAAAGGTGTGAGTTTCAAGTAATTCGGCGCTCTGCCACTGAGATCCGCGTAAAGTATCTGCACGTTAGAGGGGGCGGAGTTAAGGAGGCGACGCCTGTTCCTGTTGCTAGAAGTAGAAGCTCTCGCTGTTCTCTAGGCATCCCCGAGACGCAGGTCTGGGAGGGAGTCGCACGGAACCGAGTCTCGTTATAGCTCTTCCTCTCAGCCTTTGATGCGCTTAAGCCAAATGCATCTCATTGTGTCTGATAGGCAGTGTGAGTGAGCTTCCGACCGATCCCTCGTGAACGGGTAAAAAAAAAAAAAAAGCCAAAGACACCCTCCGCACAATCCAGAATGTTCTCGACGAGGCGCTCACCCGATTCTCCCGCAGCTGACCTCTCTTACCCCAGCGATCCTGTAGCTCGTTTACATGCTCCACGCCGCACAACAGAACAGCATCCCGCTCGAACTTGGGTGGCAGCTAAATTAGGACCGCTCCTTTCCGCCCTCTCCCGACGTGTCCGGGGCCGCCCTAGCGGAGGCGCACTCGAGTCTGACGGCCGTGCCGAAAAAAAACGATTCCGACCGACCCAGAGGAATAGTGCGCGCATCAGCTGTCAACCTTTATTTACCTGCAGCCAGCGGGGGGAAAAAAATGTTTGTATAGAATATCGAAGGTGGTAGTGGATACTTAAGTATGTTGTGGCATTTAATTAAGAAATGTAAATGGAGGGTAAGGCCAGAGACAAACTTTGACCCCCCCCGCCAATCAACCTCGGGGGACGTGTTCACAGAAGAACTGGCGTTGCGTGTCGACGCGGGAGATCCAGAAGGGAGGCCCAGTCTTGAGATGCTCGCAGGAAGGCTGGAGCGATCGGGGTTTAGGCCAAAGCCGAGAAGCCGGGAACCGGTAGCCTTGAGGCTGGCTGGGCAAACCCCAAACCTAAGAGGCTCCTTCCAAAGCGTTTCTGCTCAGACCAAAGCCCAGGTAGAGCTTCATTGTCATTGTTCATTGTTTTTCACTGACCCCCCCCCCCAGTTTAACAGTTTATCAGTCGCAGCATCCTAAGCCTTCCTCACCAGTAGAGACGGTACCGCTCTCCTCCACGTGAGGTGTATTCCTAGCCTTCGCGCAGTAGGGGGCGCTAAGGAGACCACCTAGCTTAGACCGGCGGTGGATTTTGACAGGAATCATGCCGCTTCGTTGGCGCTGATGTGTAATGGCATGTTTCCCTCCAACACGTTAATCTTGGCGAAACAGCGTGCAGGTGCTGCAGTGCGTCGGTGCAGGTTAGCGGTAAGCGTGCCGTGAGTGTGCAGTCACTCCAGCTGTGTTACACTGATACCATCACGATCATGGCCTCGCAGAATCTAACAAGTGCACATCATTTAATTGTTCATTTGTTAAGATTCTATATATTCTACCAAACCATGGCGAATTATACAATTTCAAAAAGCATTTTTACATGATATTTAAAAGCGTAGCTTACATTGTTCTTTTTTTTCTCTCAATCAAATCATTTTTCCATGGACGCAGAAAAGTTTGCCCCAGCTACATTCCCGCATTTACGTGTCGATGATCCCGGTATTCTAGCTAAACAGTTATTTGCTAGAACTGAATGTACATTAGTGGGCTTATGTTTGGGGATTCAATCATAAACAACTTGACCTTGGTTGGTTCGTTTGTAATCGGCTTAAAAGACATGCATCCTCTTGTTAGCCCCACCCTTGGAAGGATATGCATTTGGGGGGTCGACGTGTGGAACCGTGACCCACCGAACCGGGGAGAGAAACAGCTCCAAAAACAAGCTGCCGACGAGCCGATATTACGAGATCCTTCATATTTAATGCGGGCGCAGCAGACGATGATGTTGGCGTAATCCTCCAGCGTGTGGTGCTCGCACTGAGGCCAAGCCTCTTAATGAGAGCTCTCTCTTCTCCTCCATCATTTTGCAGCAGACGCAGGAATCAGCACATCCGCCACCCCCCACCCCCAGTCTCCCCGCAGACTCCCGACACGAGTCGTTTTTTCCGTACATGCTAAATTATGTATCAGAAATTTTAAAACGCAGTGAAACATTGGTTTAATATAGACATACAATGAGCAAAGTCCTTCTGCCTCGAGACGCCGCCAGACTCTAATTTAAACAGCATATTTCTCGATGCGATTCTTATTCTTCCGCCTCTACGATTTTTTCCCGCTGCAGTTTTTACGCCAGGCGGCCGATCCGCCATCGGTTTGACTTGTGAAAGTGCGATTCCCTCTCGTTCTCAGACCGACGAGGTGCCTGTCGCCCGTCTCCGCGTCTCAAGCGCACCTCGCCCATTGTTCAACCCGGGCCGTCAGACGGCCTCAGAGCTTAACGATAATATGAGGAAAGGCCCTCTTCTCTTTGGCCACTCTCCCCTTTTGTCGACTGTGCGCTCGCCGACATTCAGCGATTAAAGCGTCAATTACGTTCCCCCCATATTCTGGAATATGCGTATTAAAAAAAAAAGAAAACACAGATCTGTTCACTCTGTGTCATCTGCCCTGACTTAGGCCATGTCATCTGCTCCCCGTCCTGCTGTAATATTTTATAATCCTCAAATAGAATTTGGTTAAAACTGCAGCAAAACTATTTATATTTTCAGTCTTAGGCGTAGCAGATGAGAAGGAATCCCTGTGTGGATGATTATAACGTCACTCTGATCTTCGCTGCCCCAATAATTGTAAATCATCGCTTCATAATGTGTCTGAGGCTGTCCGTAGCAGGCAATTAAATGGTAGAATATAATGGACCAAATTATTGCCTGTCAGGTTTCGAACAACACAGTTGGTATTTGAGTTAGCAACTTTATTGGACTACAGCTCGGAGCACAGGAAATACACTCCATTATTTAAACCTCTAATTGTTGGAGCCATTTATTTCGAGATTGCAAGTGCAAGCCGGGGTTTACAAAGCATGAGATGAACAAAAGTCCAATTAATCAGAATGAAATTCTCGAAGATAGTAAACGTATCTGCCAAAACCTGGCGATTTAAAAAAGGAAATATTTAGCAATACTGGACCGGCGAGCTGGCTGTGGCAGACTCTGTGTTTACTTTCAAAACGGAAGGGATTTGACACCCTTCTTCATAACTGATTTGAGTTTCTTTTAGTTTTATTTTAGTTATCGAGACAAAATAACTAGGATGAAACATGCTTTACTGACACAACGCAGCGCAAAAGTCGATAAATGTATCTGGCATGTGTATTTGAGAGCGGCTTGCGGGAGTGTACGTGTCGTGTGTGCTTAGCTGAGGTCTAATGACTGTTACATCGACACACTTGAGCTGCTCGCTTCACGGGACAGAGGCCCAGTGTTTTCAAACCCCTGGCAGATGCGTGACCCACTGTGCCGAACGCGTCAAAGTTCACAGCAAGTGGCACAAAGTGCTACCAGAAGACAGGCGATTAGCCCGCAAATGGATGACTGGGCTGGTTATTCCTTTATCAACCCTCCACGAGTGTAGCCCCCCCCCCCCCCCCCCCACCATCTTGCGATTCCTTACTGGGCAAGATCTCTCTACAGGACGGACAGCTTTACAGCCAGTTAGCCGCCGTAACGAGATCAAGCCCGGCGTGATGGATCGGACGTCCGCGGAGGCGTTTATAAACGTCGGCGGGAAGGCCAAATGGAGCCGGACACCAGAGCCGGATTGGGACCAGTGTCACGTATTAAAATGAAGCCCATCATCAATTGCGCTGTTGGGGAGGGCCGCCTCTCATTAGGCGTGGGGGGAGATTGTCTCGCCGCGGGGGGAGATCGTGAAGCCGGAGCGCTGCAACAGTTTTTATAATCGAATTAGCGGGAGCGGGTCGGGAGAGAGAAGCGATTGAGCACCGCTGGGTTTGCAATTAGCCTGCGCGGCGCTAACACTAAGCAAGTAAACATTTAAAGAGTGCCGGCTTTCCCCGGGAACGCAATATCGCTCTCTCCTGTTATTTAAGTTGGGCGAGGCCATCCGGGATCTCAAGGCAAGTGCCGGCTTCGCGAGACCCAATTTAAACACCGCTTCGGCATATTAATTAGAGTTTATTGGAGTTTCTCATTACTGCGAGCCGCGGCTGGAATTGTGCAGTAAGCAGCTTTTTTTTGTGGGTGCAGTATTACTGTAATTTTAAACCCGGGTCTCATTAGTGCCCCCCGCCACCCCCCATTCCGCAGGGTTTGTCCTCCGTCCCTCTATTTATCTTGCAGTTTTAATAATGCCTTCAGCCGGCCCGGTGCTGGGTGCGCCCCGGCCCGATCCGACCCAGCCTGCGGCCCGCGAAGGTGCCCGATCACGGCTTCTTCACCAGAGCAAACAAAGGAGGGTGAGAATCGCCCAGCTCAGCACTGCGAGGCCTTTAGGAGCACGGAGGTGGGCCCCGGCGGGACTGTGCTGACACGCTTGGAGGGGGCCTTTCTGAGAGCGCTCTCGCGGGCCGCGTACGACGGGCGTGACAGAGGTGTCGCACAGAGGCGTCGCCAGGGAACGGGGCTCGGCCATAAGCAGGAGGGCCGTGTCGGCCCCTCTTAAAAACCAAACGCGTCGCGGGGCCCGGGTCCGACTCGCCGCGACTCCATTCCTCTGTTCTCGCTCAACCTGGCTGTTTTTTTAAAGGCATCTTTTTTTGGCACCCTCCCGGCCACCCCCCACCACCCCCGCCAGGAACCGCGCCAAACGCCGTCTCCCCCGGCGGGATTATCAGACGCCGCATATTCTCCCATCGCGAGCCGCGCCAGCCGCGCGCGGGAGAGCCGCTTGAGTGTGTAATGCAAATGTACAGCCCATCACCACCGCCGCCCCATCCCTCCTAAATGGCAATTCTTCCCATCTTTCTGTCCCCACCCCCCCCCCCCCCCTGTCCGGGCCTGAAAGCTGTATGTTAAAAATAAGTATTTTTAAAAACGACGTGGAAAATTTAATGTAGCACTGAATTTTTACAGCTTGTCCTAAATAAGAGCAAAGTGGACCTTCGCTAATTTATGCTCGGCTAGCAGCGGCTCTGAGGACTGATGGTATGGGTTTGTCTTCCTGCATCCATTACAGACAATTGCTTGACAGTCCAATAAGTCACAGGCCTTCATGGCAATTTCCATGTCCCCCAAGGACAAAATGGTAAAAGGGGATCCACTTAAACTTACAAGCTGATAAAATAGTTGCTGTTAAAATGAAAGATTGTACATAAAAGAGGACCATTTCCAAGTCTGTGACACCCAGGAGGGAAGGTTTTTAGGTTCGGAATGAGCTTTTAATTATAACTGACCCCCTTTTTTGTTGCCGTAGGAAACCGTTCATGCTGTTATCGCCACAAAATATGCCATATTATGATGACCCGAGGACTTTTTATGAGGCTGGAGTGGATCCTGGGTCTGCTATCAGTCAGCCCCCGGATGGCTCTCCTCACTTAAGCTACGGCGGGCGATCCGTCTCTGCCGCGGACCTTCGGATGTTAGCCGCTGGTAGGGGAGATCGCTAGCTATCGCCACTGCAGTGGCGGCCGTGATTCGATCTGTGCGGCCTGGCTCTGTGAGACTCTCTGTCCATTTAGGGAGCTTAATCGCAGTGCCTGGGAATGGCGCGCGATGTCGGAAATAGCTAATTGCTCTCTTCGTGCTCCTAAGGGGGCGCCGTGACAACTTACATTTCGAGATAAATTATCCGCATTCTGGCTAACGGGTGTGACGGGGCGGACTGAGCATCAGGCCCCGAGGTTCGGCCACCTCGAGGCCGGCATTTTCAGAGGTCAAAGGTCGCGGCGTGTCTTCCGAGACCCGCGCCGTGGAAATGGGAGCAGCTCTCCCTGCCTTGTCAGCACAGGGCTCCGAATTAGAATATCTGTGTGTTCCCCTGCAGCCGCCCTGCAATCGTGAGCTCCCAGGCACTTCATTAGTCACAAAGGACCTTTCACACGGGACGCACAATCCGCTCCGCCTAACTGCTGTTGTCATAAATAATCAGAGAGCTCACTGATTGTAATTGCATGTTAGCACTACTGGATGGCGTGTGCCGGCGCGTGTGAGGCGACATAGAAGAATTCAGAAGAAAAAAAAAAACATATCTAGGTACTTAAGATTCACATGTGAAAATCCGATCCTCATCTGGGTCACTTAACACACCAGCGTTTCTGCAAATGCTCGCTTGCTATTGGACGAGACTCCTCCCTCCCCGGTGCAGGGAAACAGTAGTTACAGCGTTGTTTGTTTTTGCCTGGATTTGCTAGTGAACAAGTAATGAGCGTGCGATGAGCGTGCGATGACCCGCAGCTGCGTATTTGCTTGTGAATGACAGACAAAGATTAGCACTCTCTCAGGGACCCACGGTATTGGGTGAACACACTAATGGGTTTGGCTGATGGAGCCATGTCACTCACCAGGGGGCGCTGTCCCCAGGCGCCATCCGGTGCGGGAAGACAGAGGGCTAACCGCAAGATTTATTTAACAACCTTTTACTGGTTTTATTCTTTTCTGGATTAGCTAGAATGACCAGATATCAGGTAGTTCCTCTCTTCTTGCGCTTTGACTGGTTTGTTCCTTTGACTGAAAGACTCGTCCAGCTATTTCACATTAACATTAGTGACACGTGCATGATTATAGGAGACTGACCAATCAGCACACGGCAAGAACGCAGCGCTTAAGTGAAAGTGAGCTCCTTTTATTTGAAACAGCACTTTAGACATCCTGTCTGAAAATGCTCAAAGTATCCTCCCTGTCATGGATTATCTGGTCACCCTAGATTAGCAGAACACACCAGAAACAGCAAACTGTCCTTTTTTTGTCAATAACAGTCACTCACAAGTAATCCCTTAGTTTATCATTGTGGCTCTAACTTGGATTATTAAGAGCTGAGAGTGAAATCCCACATGAGTTGTAAACTGGTCCTGCAACTAAATAAAAACAAAAAAGCACCTGACTTATCTTAAACTTGACTTGCCTTAACAAACAGACTTCTATTAGCAGTGCTGGTTTTGCTGACAGCCTCCGTGTTTCGAGTGCTCCCATACGGTCTCATTTCTGCCCCTTGTCGGTGACTGGCCCCTGCGAGGGCTCAGACCGGTCACACAGTCAGAGCTCCGGGAACATCTGCATCTTTTCAACCCGGGAGGAGAGACAAAAAAGGGCCATTGTCACTAATTTATTTCGCTCATATTGGCTTTCCACGCTCTCTGGACAGGTTGGAATTACAGAGGGTGAAAGCTAGAGGAAATAACCAAATTGTTCAATCACGGCTGTTTGGAATCAATCAGCGGTAATACCAGTGTTGCAGGGACTCACAATGACTCCATAGCAAGCCCTTCTGCTCTCTCCCCAATTGTTTTTGTCTTGATAGATTTCAGAGTGATAATTTTATGCAAGTTATGATTAAAACCCAGTTACTGTCACGCTCGGAGAACAAATTAAAAATACCCTGTTTAGAAAAATGACAGTTTTAAAAATATATGAAATTGCACGTTAGCGCTGACGAGCGATGGAATTTATTGAGCCGAAATGTGTTGCGGGAGATTTAGGAATCTTACACTAAAGGGGGAAGAAGTTAATGGCTGATTAACAACAGTGATTAAAAGATGAGGAAAAGGTATGTAATTAAAATTGCAGTTCTTGCCTGTCAAGTGTGCGTGTCATCCATTGTGTACTTGTTAAAAGCTCGAGAAAAAGAAACCGGCACTTAATTTCAGGCCGGGTCCCGGGGAAGGGGCTGATAATTTTCCTGCGGATGTGGCTTTGAAGGCTGTAACTCATGTTTAAGTGAGGCCGTGCCTTTGGAAGTTCACAGCCATGCATTTTGTGTTGACAGTCATCGGCAGAGAATATTTGGCAGTCGGGAGTAATTTAACTTAATTAATGGGATGCATATTTGATGGAGAAATAAAATATTCAGGCTCAGCAAAGTGGAAAAAAAAGGGAAAGATTTAGTGGGAGGAAAAGGTGGAGGAATGTAATTTGTGCCGGCGGGGGAGGGGGGGCGGGGGGTGACGGATTGTCTTTCGGGTGATATAAAGTTGAGCTGATCCTTAGATGGGAATGTGCCGTTCCCGAACAATGGAAGTGACTGGGATGCCGGCCGGCGATATTATCAATACGGGGGAAGGCGAGACAGGGACATTACTGTGTTTGGCAAACTTGTGTCGGAGCGGCGCGGGAAGGGAAGGTTTACATATTCATGGTGGAGCTTAAGGGCCCAGTGTTGCCAGGGGCCCTTGGTGTACGTGGTTCACCTGAGACCCGACAGAAAGAATAACCTCTTACTGTGTCACGCTTTAATGGACTGCCCCTACCAGTAGATGGATTATTGGATTATATGGATTATTTCCATAATATAGTTCTTGGGAGGCCTTTCCTGCCCAATAGGAGTGCAGCACCTGTTCTCAGAAGGGTCTTTCGTTTCCCCATTTCGGAGTGTCACCTCCTGCAGCCTGGCTGCAATGCGCGCTGCTCTCCTAAGGCCTGGCCAGCACCTACGTAATCTTTGAAAAGACACGGACCATATTTTCAAGGGGCTGGGGTTCTCATAGCGCCACGCCTGGTTGCTCGTGACAGCGTGAGGTCCCTAAATGTCAATGAGAGTCCATCACAGCCAGCTTGATGGGACTTTAAGCTCTGCTCTAGAACTAGCAGACTGTTATAAGGCCTTGGATGGGGCAGCCTGTGGACTCAATCCCAGCTGTTAACGTCCAGCCGGGTTAAGGTCCCCATGGCAGCAGATTAGGAGCAAGCGCCCGAATCAGCGTCCCCGACCCGAAACCCGCAATCCTCACATGGTTTGCTCATCGCGATAATTACCGTTTACAAAACCCGCCACTTATAGTACTGGCCTCCAGGGGGCGAGCAGCCTTCTGACGAATAGAAAAATACGATGTTCAATCCATTTTATAATATTCATTATGCAGGAGCTCTTCATAAATCTTTGATATGTGACATATTTAGAGATCATAGCACTGGTTTAAGCAGCTACCCCCACGGCTCCTCCCTGGGCGGGGCCTGAACGTGAAAGCTGGTGCCAGTCAGTGGAAAGGAGCCCCCCCCATTACACCACACATAGCCTCATGTGCCGTCACACAGTAACATCCTTCTCCCACCCTTCCAGTTTTTAATAGAGGTCTTTATGGTCAGGATGACAACAAGGTGCTCTACAGTATCGCGTGGCTAGATTTCACAAATTGGCCAAATCGGCACTGAGACTGCAGTAATTAGAGGGGAGCACAGGCTGATTTATGGTGTGCTGTGTCTCCCCAACGCTACGTGCATTTGGTCCTGCTTCCAGAGGAAACGCTCACGGGTACAGCACGGCCGCAGAGGAAACGCTCACGGGTACAGCACGGCCGCAGAGGAAACGCTCACGGGTACAGCACGGCCGCAGAGGAAACGCT